>JZKD02S2364111.1:479750-510723 GCA_000966675.3 Picea glauca
GCCACCCACCTTTTCCAACTGGCTCAAAACAGTTTTCTGACAATTTTGGCAATTTACTATTTTTAGCAGTTTTAACTTTCGGGGCCATTTTGAGGGCCTAAATGAAGTTTTTTTGGGATCGATCTCCTCAATGATAGCCAAAGGCATGATTGATCCCCAAAAATTAGTCTCCTTGATGATACCTTTCCAACGGGCTATCACACGCCTAAAACAGAGATCGTATGCAAAAGTTACGACCCCGGGAAGTTGATGTACTAACTTACCCAAACGGGGCCCACATGACTTTTGGCGCTTCATCTCCTAGGGTTAGGTTTTTGGATGTATAGGGTTTTTGGAATTCTTGCTTATTGTAAAAAGGCCTTCAGAGCCTCATTGGAACCTTCTTCTTTTTAATGTGCGTTGTCGTCACATCTCTTCTCAGAGATAAGCCGCCAACATTCCAGCAAGCTTGTTTCCGCTGCATTTTACAGTTTCAGCTTATTTCATTATTGAATAGAAAACCAGTTTTACTGTATCTCTGTTATTTTGTGTTAAGAACCTGTTAATAATCTATATTCATTTTGTTCTTCTCATAAAATCCGGATCAGGAAACCAAAGAAAAATAGAAGAAATATGGTTCTTTTTACCCCCAGTATGGTCGTCAATCTGTTGTGTTTGTTTTGTCATTTGGGTGAGAAAAACAATGGCACTTGCATGTCTAGTTGGGCCTGCTAGACAAGATAGAGGTTAGTGCATGTGTTATACAATCCAATCACATGAAATAAACAAGTAAAAAAACTAAAAAAAAAACTAAGGAAATAAAGTTGGAATGCATAAGAAACTTTGAGCCAAACAAAATCAACCAATGACCAAGATTATGCCACCAATGGATAACTATATTAGTTGGAAAAACACCATAGTGAAAGGAGGACTTATGATTCCCCTCTTCCTCCTTGGGAGGGCTCTTGAGTTCCCTAATGGAGATGTCTTCTTACAATGGTAGAAAATAAAGCAAATAATGAAGAAATCAATGCATATTCCCTCAAGAGGTGAGTGGAATGGCCTATTGGAATGTTGCTAGAATGATCCAAGGAGAAAAGAGGATTCTCAAGGGAGGATTGAGGAAGCATAACAAACTATGAAAATCTTAAATTCTTAGTGCACCCATGGCCTCCATTTATAGTATGTCTTCAAGGAAATATTCAACTAGTTCTTGGTGTGAACAAGGGGCCCTTTAGGGCACCCTTTGGTCCTTGACCAGCCCCCCAATTTGGATTCAGCTTAGATCTAAGGGTCAAATCAAGTTGGGAGCTGGTCTAGAAGTGGTTGAGGGGCCGAAAAGAACCATAAATGTGTCGTTCACAGGAGTGTGCAGATTTTCTCGTACACAGTCGCGCATATGGTGCATTATGCGCTCTACGGGCTTCTTTGTCCCACGCACTATGTGTGTGCTTCCTTTAGTGAGTTAGTGCATGTCAATTTTTTCCCAGTTGTATAGTTTTTGCCTCTTGGAAGATCATTTTGGTGTTGCAGGTGAATTAATGGTTGTTTGGAATGATTGTATTTCTGTAACCATTTGTGTGCAATGTTGCAGATGAAATTTTAGTGATAACACCTATGCTCAACACAGTTACAACAGGGCTCTCCATAGCTCCATCGGCCATAGCCCATTTCAGGTGGGGCTAGGATTCCAACCCTTGGGTCCCATTGATGTTGCACTACCTCTTGCCACCACACAGACAAACTCTTCCCATGTTCATTCTGAGACTAACAAATCCATCAAATTCATTGAGTGGATTCAACACATCCTTCAACAGGTCTAGGAAATTTTGCAGAAATACAATGCTAAGTACAAGCAACGCCATGATAAACATAGGGTACCACACTAGTTTCAGGTTGGAGACAAAGTTTGGTTACATTTGTAGAATGAGCATCTCACGGGGCCCCATAAAAATCTCCACCAACTTCACTATGGTCCTTACACTATCACCAAGGCTATGGGTAGCAATGCTTTTGAGCTCAACACTCCACCCTTCCTTGGCCTGCACTTAATGTTCAATGTGGACCTCCTTCGGTCATATTTTCCACCATTATTAGACACCTCAGAGATTGTAGAATAACTGAAACTAGAATATCTCAACCCTTACTACATGGAACAAGAATCCAATGATCATATAGTGGACACACAGGTCAAGGGAACTCGCCAGCGGAGGATCCAGCTTTATCGGGTTGTTAAGGCAGGGAATCTCCTCCACCAAGGCAGTGGCTCACCCGGGGCCAAATCCAGCAAACGTTTCCTCACCTGATGGGGGAACTCAATGCAATGGATACCATTTCTTCCTAAGGGGGGAGGATTGATCCAGGTGGATATCGGTGGCCACCGACCTATTCCAACTGGATCCTCTTGTCTATTTTTATTTCAGCATGTTCTTTTGTACTTCTTTGTAATTGTGGGTTCTACACTTTTGATGTTGTTTGAATCCCTACACATCTTCCAGATGGATATTGGTGGCCTCTCACCTAATCCAACTAGATTATTTTGTATGTTTTCATGTCAACACATCTTGTTGTACTTCCAGGGCCGTTTTGGAGCCCTAAACAATGTTTTTTTGGCTCACCACATTAAAAATATAAATGGAGTTAGAGTTTGATGGTGAAATGTGTATTTATCTGAAAGAGATTTCCAATGGGCTATCATGCGCCTAAAACGGAGGTCGTATGAAAAATTTACGACCCCGGGAAGTTGAGGTACCAACTTATCCATAGGGTCCCACATGACGTTTGGTGTTTCACCTTCTAGGGTT
Source organism: Picea glauca (assembly GCA_000966675.3). Taxonomy (NCBI): domain Eukaryota; kingdom Viridiplantae; phylum Streptophyta; class Pinopsida; order Pinales; family Pinaceae; genus Picea; species Picea glauca. The sequence goes on from JZKD02S2364111.1 coordinate 482,534, forward strand.
AGGTTTTTGGATGTCTAGGGTTTTGGAATTCATGAGTAATATCAAAAATTCCTTTGGATCCTCATTGTATCCATTCTGCTCAGACGGATGTGCATAGCAGCCACATATCTTCTCATAGATAGCTACCACCATTCGAGCAAGTGTTTCACTTCTACAGTTTTATTGTTTCATCCTATTTCATTTATTCAATAGAAGATATTGTTCACTGGATATCTATGTTGTTCTTCATATCTTTGTGTTTAATGTATTCAGTTTAATGTAGTAGAGTACTCCAAGAATAGATTCGCCTGTGAGGCAATGGATGGGAAGGTGGTGGATGATATATACCGGGTATTGGATGACATCATCTTATATAAGGACCAGATCTACTTAGTTCCATAATATACCTTGAAATAAAAGGTTTTTAAGGCCTATCATGACTTACCCATAACCGGATATCAGGGATTATTCAAGACATACAGGCAGATCAAGGAGATATTCTCATGGAAGGGTCTCAAGGATGATGTGATAAGACACATCTAAGAGTGTGCAAATTATCAGCAGAACAAGTCTGAGAATACACGCCCAGTTGGATTACTTCAACCTCTACTCATTCCAGAGAAAAAGTGGGAGAGTATTTCCATGGATTTCATTACAGGACTACCTAAGGTGCAGGGTATGGACTATATTTTTTTGGTGGTCGAAATATTTACCAAGTTTGTGAATTTCTTTTCCATACCCACAGACTACAAGACCAACCAGGTGGAAGAGTTTTTTTTCAGGGAGATCTTCAAGTTGCACGGGCTACCTAGGTAGATAGTCAGTGATAGGGATGAGTGATTCATAAACACATTTTGGTAGGAACTATTCAGGTTAGTGGGAACAAAGTTGGCCATGATTACTAGTTACCATCCACAAACAGATGAGAAGACAAATATCGTCAACAAATGGGTGGAATGGTATCTAAAGAACTATGTAGGAGGAAAACAATGCACATGGGTGAGATGGTTTTATATGGGTGAGTATTGTTACAACATGACATATAATATGTCTATTTGGATGTCACCATTCAGAGCTTTATAAGGATATAGTGCACCTTCCTTTGTGGAGACAATGTTTGGAGATACTAGGGTCCCTAGGGCCAATGTTTGGAGATACTAGGGTCCCTAGGGCCAATGATTGGATAGAGGAGATTCAGAGGGCCCTACAAGCGATAAAAGAGAATATGCAGGAAGCACAGAACCAACAGAATATGTATGCAAATAGACATAGGACAGAGCACAATTTTGAGGTGGCGAATTTGGTTTTTCTGTGAATACATCCATACATATAGTGTACATTGAAGAGAAGCAGAGAAGAGAAGTTAAAATCCAGATTATATGAGCCATATAGGATCATAAGGAAAGTGGGATAAGTGGCCTATGAGCTATAGCTACTAGAGTTTATCAAGATACACAATGTGTTCCAAGTATCTTTCCTTAACAAGGTAGTGGGGAAACAAGTTTCCACTTCAGAGTTACCATCATTGGATGAGGAGGGCTAGTTGGAATTGGTGTCAAAGGAGGTACTCGAGCACAAGGAGAATAGGTTGAGGAGAAGGATCATCAGGGATTTCTTGGTCATATGGAGGGGACTTCCAATGGAGGATGCCACATGGGAAGGAGAATAGATACTATAGCACCCAAGCTTGATGTTGCTTGAGGATAAGAAATATTGGGAAGGGAGGACTATGATGTCCCTTTCCCAATGATGACCCCAACAGGGAGTGACTTAGTATTCTACCAGTTCCCGTAGACTATAGTCGGGAATAGAGGGGAACAATTTCTCTAATGAATTTCAGCTCATCAAAGTCTAACAAAAAAGTGACATCTAAAGGAAAAAGTAAGTGAGTGATAAAGTGAATGTCTGATTAGACTAAAAAGGGGGTCTAAGTGACTTAAGTGAATAATAAATCATAACTTAGGGAAATTCACTTAAGCTATGCATGTCAACAAATAATTAGATGGAGGAGGTATAAAGGGGGTGAATTCGACCTAATTCCTCATTATTGATGATTATTGATTTGAGAAACAGGTTCCAGAGGAGAGGAAGTTGACCTCAGTTGTTTTGTGGGTTTCTAGAGGAAACCACCACCATATATTGGTTTCGGTGTTGAGAGACACACCCTATCCATAAAAGAGACCATATAGGTTCTTCATTGAGTTTTAATTTCCATTTATAGCAATAGAGAGACCCAACGCAGGCTAGTGTGCAATTCTTCCAATGCAACGTGGGAGTTTGAGGAGGGTTTTACAGCATCCATGAGTCGTTAGGTCCAACCAGACCAGGGGAGACAAATCCCTTCCAACCCAGTTGAGAGTAGGACATGGCACATTCAGTGAGACAGACCCACACATTTATGTCGGGTAAAACACCCAAAATGCACCATTTTGGTGAGGAAGTGTGTGGGGGTTTGAGGAGTCCATCCAGGGTTCCAGTAGATCCACATAGGTTCAGATATACGAGAAACATATAGGGGAAGAGTACTAGGCATTAGGGATACCATTCTAAGACAGTTTTCAGGCCGATCGAATGAGTATGGCCACCAAGGAGAGATTTCTAGTTTCTAGCAGCAGTTGTCGTGGCTATTTTTTATTGCATGCAGTAGATCCAGTCATGCATGTAGTGAATATTCAGTGTTGACCATAGATCCGCATATCTCTATTGTTCCAGTTATTTTCTTTAGTTTTTTTCATTGTATTCCAACTAAGGTCACTCTCTACACGATCTAGCTAAGGTTATTTCCTTTATTTTCCACATGTTATATTGTAATTCCTGTTATTTTACTTAATAAAGCTATTGCGTTGTTCCTAGATCCAAAACAATCACATGCATGGTATAAAACCTATAAATATAACCACAAACATAGCCATAAACCTTTTAAAACACATCCATAAACCTCCAGAGTATCATATCTACAACCAGATCACCAGCGTAGCAATAAATATCCAGATTTGAGGGATTTGGGATATTCCAACCACAGTGAAAGAATTTTCATTGATAGGAAGGTGGTTGGCATGGAAGGTAGTTAGCGGGAGCAAAGTGAAAATTGGAGAATATTCCTAAATGGGATGTATAAGGAACTTCAAATTTTTTGAACCTGTAATTCAAGATTTACACAATCAAGATTTATACAACTTGGTAGATGTGGTAGACCAAGAATACACATCCATGTGGAGACAAGAGTGGAAATCAACCACATAGTAAAATATAAAAAGGGGAATCACAAGGGAATGGTAATAATATATCTTTAATTTGAAGCATAGTGCTATAAGGATAAAACATGAAGAGGTTGAAATCATATCGTCCAGAAATAAAGCATCAGGGATCCATACAGCAAGATTGGGTTATGAGGCTAGAATGGAAGAATAAGAAGAAGAAGAAGAAAGATGGTGGTGGAAAGTGATTTGGAGGTTGAATTGTCCTTTAAAAACCATGATATTTATATGTTTAATCTTATCCAACAAAAAATATGACATGGGATAATTGAAAAAAAAAATAGAACATGGTAAGGTCCACAATTGTGCATTCTATGCAAATAAAACAAAGAAATAATGGATCATTTATTTGTACATTATTCCTTCACTATGGAAGTATGGAAGGAAGTTATGAGTATGATTAGTGGAAAATGAATTTGGGCTAGAGGAATTATAGGTGAATGTTTTAAAGGGTGGTTAAATAATAACTTAGTGAAAGAGTATATGGTTCTTCCTTACACCATAACTTCGGGGTTGTGGCTAGCTAGGAATAGAATGAAATTTTAGGGGTAGCAAGTTTACTAATTTATATTAGTCACTAGGTCAAGCATGTCTATGAAGAAATAAAGAATCCCACGACTTGTAAAAATACAAAGGAATAAAGAAACCAAAAAATGATTTTACAAAATCATGGGGCTATTTCATGGAGCAAGCCAAGGTATGCCTATAATATGTGGGGAAGGTGGCACATTATTTTTGGCAGAAAACCATTTCATGATTTTAAAAGTGGGATATGGCCAAGGAATGGATAACAAAGCAAAGTTGAATGGTGTGTGGTTGTTGTTGAAATAGGTTGTGGAAAGAGGAGTGACCAATATGCATGAAATGGGTGATTCTAAAATCATAGTAGATTGGTTGAATGGAAATAATAAACAGGAAAATCTAATGTTTTTAGACAATTATGGAAAAAAAATTATAGAGGCAAAGAGTAGGTTCTCTAAGGTATCATTTTAACATGTTTATAGATAATTGAATAAGAGAGTAGATGAGTTGTCAAAGGAAGCCCTATTACATCAATAAGGTCTACTCGTATATCCTAAAATTGTTGATGGAAGAACTTCTCATGAAGAAGCTTATAAACTATTTTGAGAGAAGGATTTTGTTTCAGATGTTTATGGTTATCATTAAGTCTTTGATAGATGTTTTGTTTTCAATATTAGAGGTCATGTAAATATAACGTTTTCTATATGTAAAGTTACTAAGTTTGTTGGAAAGCCTTTTTTGTGGCTCTAGTTGAAGAAAGAGAGATAAATTTTGTCTTTGAAGTGTCGATAAGGTATATAGGTATATATGTATTAATTTTTCCTTGAAATATCAAATATATGGTTTTTTTCTGGCAAAATAAATATTGTTTTTTATTTGTGTTTCAAAAAACTTTAATATTTAAAAAACATTATTATCAATTTGAATTTAAAATAAAAAAATTCTTTTTATCAAAGAGATTCATAGAAAAATATGTTTAAATGTTAATGCTTAGAAAATATAATGTTATTTATGTAAAAAATGATATGTTTTTCAATTCTATGGTAATTAAGAGAAGTAAATGTCAACATTTTTAATTTGAGAAAATACCTCTCATACAACAAAATAAACTTGCTAATTAGGTTTAGCTTGGGTGTCTTAGAAGAGAAGATGTTATCCTACCCACACAAGTTCAAATCCCATCCTCACTTACAGACATGAGGGTGGGACAAATTGTAGTCCAATGAAAAATAAATATTACAAAATAAACAATATATAAAATTTTAATTTAGAGATTTTGTTGGTTTTGTTCTATGTCCTACTTTCGAAAGATGTATTATTTAATGAACATAAACTTCAACTTATTTATATTATATTGTAGTTGTTATATCCACACTGTGTTGTTTTCAAACATCTATGAAATAGTAAACTAAAGGAATCCATTCTAAACTTATTTGGGCTAACTAAGATCCAATATCTATAAGTAGACAATAAGCACTTGTGTTACTAAGCTAAAACTTGGCTTAAATATAAATCAATGTATAATGGATTCAGTGTCCAATGACTTGAGAAATAATCCCTCCAAGTCACCTAAATTTCCCTTGTGGCTTATGACTTAACAGGGATTGACAATAGTGTATATTCCTCCAAAGTTCAAATTTTTACAAAAGCTTTGAAGATCAGATGAAGAATGGCTAGAATAATGGAAAATTTATATTGTGTTGTTTTACACAATCATAGAGAATTGCAATATGAATAGACACATTCCCTCCCTAATTTTTAAATTGTTGTCTCATGAGACCATGAATCTTAGTCACAATCAGTTGAATGGAAATTTGGTTTTCAACAGCAGTGTAAATTAGATCTTGTAACAAATAAACCTTTAGAATAAGAACACCAGTTATGCACCTCATATTGACAATTCCAACATTCTTTTATTGTGAGTGCCTATTGAACCCAATTTGTTATCTCTATGATTATTGATGAGGCATGCAATTTCCCTATTTTGATCATCATTTTTGCATTGTTTCCTCCTTCCTCTAAATTTTAATTCTCTTCACTAATCCCTTTTTTCCCAATCTATGTACATAAAGATAAATTGGATTAAATTATGTAATTCTACTTGGAATTTCATGTTTTAATGAATGTTTTTGTTAAGGATTGAATGAAAGTCATGATTCTACATGTATGGATATTATTCATGGTGCTATTTCAAGATATAAATGGATCCCACTTTCTGCAATAACGTATATTTTTTATGATTGGAGGATTTCATGGCTAAAATCATCATTCAAAAGTATGTCGATGAGTCCATTTTGTATGTTGATGAATCCTTCCAATTTTCCAATGAGTTGGTGTGATGCACTCCAAACGTTAAAGACAAAACCATATTTTAAATGAACATGCATGACTAGATTCAAAGGCCTTGCATGTTTCCCTCTTTTACTACTCTACCCAATATTATAGAAACAAATATTTGGAAGATAATTTGGGACAATTAAAGCATGTTTTGTTTCAATAGTAGTTGTTTTTTTAAGTAATGAGTTTCTTTCTTTTTCTCTCTATGTTGTAAAGAATAGCATCCAAGAAGTTAAGGATTAGTTAGTTGTTTTAAGTCATCTTTCATAGACATTAAGAAACTACTTATGAAGCTAGTAGAACAATTTGTATGAAAGAATAAATATTTGAACCATTTTGGTTCAATAATTAATAGAATATTTTTTATCCTTTTGATTATAATTGCTTGTTGATCTTTACAATTTTGAATTAATTTGTTGTTAGAGATCATCTAGTGAGTTGTAAATTACATGCCCACTCTTGCAATGTTCAAGTGGGTCTTGTTGTCATAGAGATAGATTTTTTTATGTTTTGTTGTTATTTTGTTCGATTGTATGTTTGAGTAATGAATATAATAGTATAGTGGAATAATTTATTTCTCATTGTTTTAATTTTGTGTTGTTAATGACTTAATTTTATTTCTATTGATTTAGATATTGTTAGGAAGACTTAGTAAGCCATGAAAGCAATCTTTTGGTTGCTTTCAACTAGGTATGTGAAGGAAGTCTTAGATTAAGTTTAAATAGTTGATTTTAGGAATGCCATTTTCTTGTAGAAGAAGCAAAATGAATCAATATAAGTATGCTCAGAGTTTGCAATAGAGTGTTTCCTCTACATTTTCCTCCTTGCTCATTGTTTAGTAATAGGACAATAGAGTAGTAGTTTAGGAACCCCCCTCGCAATAGAAAAAAATCACCATCAAAATCTTTAATAATCCCAATAAACAAAAGTGTTGAGATTTCACATTCAATGTGTTAAATTTAGAGTTGTTATTAAGTTATTTTCAATTTACTAGACATTAATAGCATAATAAGGATCATTGAGAGAAACACAATCACAAGGTACACAACATTTTATCTTGGGAAACCCTCATGGGGGAGAAAACCCAGCAAAAACTTCCTTAATATAGATTGTCAATACAATGCCAAGATAAAAGACAAGACCACCAGGAATAGCCAAGACTGAGCATGCACCTCTCTCTCCTTCTTCTCGAAACTGCAGCTATCTCCAAAACTTGTGCATTGGATGAGTGACTGAGTGAGCGAGAGAATGAGGCATCATCCTCTCTTATTTATACTAGATAATAGGTGCTAGGGTTGTGTCTCTTCACCAAGATGGGCCGACTTCTTCAATTAGTAGCTAAAACCACTTTAATTAGTCCTAGGGACCAAATTCTCAATTAGCGTCATTTAATTAGGCTTTGAACAATCCAAAAAAGGGGATCTGGTCATACATAAGTCCTGACATGATCAATCCACAAAAGGGGATTGATATACAAGATAATAACTCAATAATAAGTAGAATATTCTTCGTAGTTACAATATTTCCACATGCCCCCTTGACAAGAAAGGTATTCTACAACATCATCAGGAGAGAGAGAGATAGGGAAGCACCATCAAAAGCATCTGGAACACTAACTGGCATATCTATAAATCATTGGAAGTTTTTCTCAACATCAATAACATCATCGTTCACAGCATGGAGCTGGAATATTATCATCATCATCATTCACAACATGGAGCTGGAATAGCATCATCATCATCATTCACAACATGGAGTTGGAATAGCATCATCATCATCATTCACAACATGGATTTGGAATGACATCATCGTCGTCGTCGTCAGCATGAAGATGAAACATCAGCATCAATAGCATGAAGCTAAAGCAACAATATCACCAACACAAGGTTGGTACATCATCACCAACAACAGCACGAGGTTGATACAACATCATCATCATCAACACAAGGCTGATACAACATCATTATCAACAACATGAGGTTGCAGCAACAACATCATCAACAACACGAGGTTGGAACAACAACATCAACAACAACACGAGGTTCGAGAAACAACATCATCAATAGAAAGAGGTTGGATCAACAACATCATCAACATGAGGTTGAGATAAAAACATTGTCAACACAAGGTTGAGATAACAACATCATCAACACGAGGCTGAGATAAAAACATCATCAACACGAGGTTGACATAACAACATCATCATCATAGGGAAACAAAATGAGGCAAGTTTAACAACAACATTTTGTGGTACTCTGAAAGTCCCTAGGGATCTTCCCAGGAATCATAATATTCCCTAGGATATAAAATCCTAACGGAGCTACCACATGGTACTCTGACAGACCATCCTTACCAGACCTTCGGGATCTACCCAGGAATCATAAGATTCCCTAGGATTATAAAAATCCTAACGGAGCTACCACTACTGACCACAACTGGCATATACATGCACAGGTACTCTGACAGGCCTTCCTTACCAAACCTTCGGGATCTGTCCAGGGATGATCAGTCCCCTAGGATATCAAATCCTAACTGAGCTACCCGTTGTTGGTCATGATACTATAGTATCATCAACATCACTCCCCCTTTTGAGGGAGGTTCTTTCAGACTATACCAAGCTTGTCTTGAAAGTATTCAAACTTTACATGAGACAAAGGCTTGGTCAACACATCTGCAACCTGCTCATATGTGCCAAGATATTGGAGATTTACAGCTCCCCTATGCACCATATCACAAATATAGTGATACTTGATTTCTATGTGCTTCAACTTATCATGGAACGCATGGCTCTCCATCATTTTTATGCAACTCTGGTTATCACATAGAATCACGGTTGCTTCCATCTCCAAATCAAATAGACATGTCAACAAATTTCGAAGCCATATGGCTTCATAGCTGGCGGAACATGCAACAATGTATTATGTTTTTTTCGTGCTGAGAGAAATACTGGATTGCTTCCTACTCTACCATGAAGTCATGGTTGACCCCAAACTGAAACAACATCCTGAAGTGATATTTATGTCAAAAACAATTCCATCCCAATCTAAATCAGTATAACCAACCAATGTGAAGTCATGATCTCCATTATAACAGACACCAAATTCCAACGTACCCTTAAGGTACCTCATCACATGTTTTTCAACAACAAGGTGAACACGTATGGGCTCTACTAGATACTAACTTAATCTGTTCACAACAAAACATATATCTGGCCTCGTATTCGTCAGATACATCAATTATCCAATGATTTGTCTGTATAGTGTAGTGTTGATCAATTCTGATGAAGTATCAACTAGGAGCTTCAACTTTTCTTCCATGGGTGTGTTCATGGATTTACATTCCAACATATCAAACCTATTCAATATTTCAATTGCATACTTCCCTTGGTTAAGGAAGATCTTGCCTGGATTCTTCCAAACTTCAAGACCTAAGAAATAATGCATTACGTCATTCATCTCAAACTCTGTAGCGAGCTTCTTATAGCAATTTGTGATGATATTTTATTCATCTGTCAAGAATAAATCATATACATATAGTAGAAACATCACTGACTCATCATTCATAACCTTGAAGTAAAGGTTAGAATCATCTTTACTCTTGGTAAATCCCAAGCTCATCAGGAAACTATCAATTATGCCATACCAAACTCTAGGAGCTTGCTTCAACACATACAGATCTTCCCTCAACCTGCAGACACGAGTCTTTCTATATTAAATCTTCAAATCCAATTTTCCACATAAATTTATCCCATCCTGGTACACTAATCCATGTGGATATCGGTGGCCACCCACCTTTTCCAACTGGCTCAAAACAGATTTCTGACAATTTTAGCAATTTACTATTTTTAGCAGTTTTTAACTTCCGGGGCCATTTTGAGGGCCTAAATGAAGGTTTTTCAAGATAAATATTCTCAATGATATTCAAAGGCATAATTGAGCACCCAAAATGAATATCCTCGATGACACCTTTCCAACGAGCTATCACACGCCTAAAATGGAGATCGTATGCAAAAGTTATGACCTCAGGAAGTTGACATACTAACTTACCCAAACAGGGCCCACATGACTTTTGGCGCTTCATCTCCTAGGGTTAGGTTTTTGGATGTCTAGGGTTTTTGGCATTCCTATTTATTGTAAAAATGCCTTCAGAGCCTCATTGTAATCATCTTCTTTCGAATGCGAGTAGCCATCACATCTCTTCTCAGAGATAAACTGCCACCATTCTAGCGAGTCTTTCACTGTGTATTTTTACAGTCTTTGTACATTTATTTCATTCATAGAAATCATGTATTATTGTATATCTGTGTTTATGGTTGCATGTTTGATACATTTATGTTATATTATTGAATATCTATGATATCTTTGTGCATTTCTTTATTATATCTCCACTCTCATTTTGTGACGAAAATAATCTGGATCAAACACTTGCTTCAACTCTAACTTAATATGCACAATCATGTGCTAGCTCTATGTGCTTTTTGCATAGAACTGTCTGTCTCACTTTCTAAGAGTATGTCCTCTACTCTCTCTACAATTTTTCATATGGAGCTAAGACTCTGAACCTGCAGCTTCTCTAAAGTTGAGAATCACTATAGCTTCTAAACTCTTGAGAGTATCTCCTCTACTTTATCACGACAACAACTTTATCTGAGATTGAGAGTGGTTCAATAAATGATAATAAAAGTATCTCTTCTTGTTTCATGGAGGTAACTCCATCTGCTATTGTAGTCATGTCTCCATGGCCCGACTAATGTACTATACCAACTGGAATTGGAGATAACTCAATCTCAAATATGGGGATTTCTCCCCCTGAATCTCATACTGTATCTGAATCATGGTTGTTTTGGTTTTATATACGAATACTAGAAATTTTTCTTCGATTATTGGAGTAAGTGTCTCATCACGGTATTCTCCCTCTTGCTAGGAGAATCCTTTGGACACAAATCAAGATTTGTATAGATTTATATTGTCATCTACAACATGCTTTATCTGTTGGATCAATCTTGGAAGTCAACACTGACTTCCCTTCTAGTTTAGCTCTAAAGTCAACACTCAGTTTATCTTTGATACCATGTTAAATTTAGATATTCTATTAAGTTATTTTCAATTTACTATAAATTAATAGCATAAGCAGGATCATTGAGAGAAACACAATCACAAGGTACACAACATTTTATCCTGGGAAACCCTCATGGGGGAGAAAACCCAGCAAAAACTTCCTTAATATAGATTGTCAATACAATGCCAAGATAAAATTTAAAAACCACCAATAATAACCAATATTGAGCATGCACCTCTCTCTCCTTCTTCTGGAAACTACAACTATCTCCAAAACTTGCACACTAGATGAGTGACTGAGTGAGTGAGAGAATGAGCCATCATACTCTCTTATTTATACTAGTTGATAGGCGATAGGGTTGTGTCTCTTCACCAAGCTGGGCCGACTTCTTCAATTAGTGGCTAAACCCACTTTAATTATCCCTAAGGACCGACTTCTCAATTAGCATCATTTAATTAGGGTTTGACCAATCCACAAAATAGGATTTGGTCATACATAAGTCTCGACATCATCAATCCACAAAATGGGATTGATCTATAAGATAATAACTCAATAAAAAGTAGAATATTCTTCGCAGTTACAATATTTCAACACAATGTAGGCATGCTTTGAAAGTATTACACTCCTTAGTTGATAATTTAAGGTTAGTTTTATCCCATCTTGTGTTCATCAATCTTGAGCATTACTAGAACCCATCAATTACACTATGGTTAGCTTCAAACTTTAGGAAGTAAAGGACTAATGAATTGGATTAAGGATGATTCTCATATTTGTTAATGTTCCTTCCAATCTATCATTTTCTCATTTAGATCGATTCTTGAGGTTGATTTTGGATAACTTGACTATGGCATTATGTTGTGATGGATTGAAATTATTGCAAGCTTGGGGAATCCCTTTTTGTCAATTCCAAGCTTCATGCTCTAGTAATTTATATTGGACAAGCAACTATTAAATGAATCTATCACAATGTGGAGGTAATAAATTATCCAAATAATTAAATCTCTATCCTCATACCAACCAATGCCAACAAACTTATCAGGGCCAAATATAGTTCAAAGCTCCCTCATTTTCAAATCTAAGTGATAAGTTGAGATTCCAGTGGTTAGAGGAAAATCTCCAGTTTAATCACTTTGTGGACATAATGTAGATACACTGTCTCTATTTTGACAACATCGATTATCTCTATGCGTCAATTCAATGTTTTCCTAAAGATAGTCTAGCATACTTTGAATTAGTTCCAACCTTAGTAATCAAATCTGTAAGCCTCCTAAAGTATTGAGGCCCTATATTTTCATTGGAGTTCCATACCCTCCTCATAAGAACATGACACCTAAACTGCATACTCTTGGCCTCTATCTCTAATCAATCAAAATGGTAGCATTAAGGATTAGTATAACTAATTTGTATAGTTTCTCATAGAAAATTCAAATTCGGTTAGTATGACCCAGGGTGCAATCCTCAACATAATTGTTGTAGCAACTATGTTGAATCTTATTGTTTTTTTAGGAATGTATTTTTATGCTTTGAATAAAAATAAAAAAAGAATGAGCATACCATTGAAATTCATAAACCATTTCCAGTGGAATACCTAATAAAAAAAATTCCTTTAAAAATGCAAAATTATATTGTTAAGATACATCTACACTATGATGATGATGACTATACCAGTGAGAGTAGGGCCAAAACAACCTGCTTTTTCCAAGCATTATTCTAACTTATCAATGTATGTGCCAAAAATTGTAGGGGACAAGGGACAACCTTGTTTGACTCTGATATTGCAGTTAATCTCTTTTGACCAGCCCTCGGTGTTTTTAAACTTAGCAATAATGTTCTCATACATCCTTATTGCAACAACCCTCAACTCGAGAGGCACTTTTATCTCTTCCAACCTATTCCAAAGGTTTTTCCTAGGAACCATGTCAAAAGGTTTTCTAAAGTCAACAAAACAACAAAAAGTATTGGTTTTAGTATTGCGGAACTCCTCTGCAATGATCCTAAAGGTAACAAGATGGTCCACAATTGAATGATATCTCCTAAACCCAACCTGGCCTTTATCTCTTTTACCGTGACTTTCTATCCAAAGGCTAATCTTCTTTTCCAAAATAATTCCATAAATCTTGGATAAAATTGGGCTAATCATAATGGTCCTATAATTAGAGGGAATGTTTCTATCACCATTTTTAAAAATAGGAACAATGAGGATTTGTGTCTAAGGTTTAGGGAATCCTTTCTTGACTGCTAAATTGAAGAGCTTGTGTATGTGAGGGATAAGGATAGGCCCTCCGATTTTAAAAATTTCAGCTTGGTAGCCTTCAATGTCCTTAGCTTTCCCATCTGCAAGCCGCTTAATCCCAAACTCTATGTCATCTAAAGAAAAAACTTTATCCTTTGTAGGGATAGTAGGAATTGTGTCCATGGGATTAGGGAACTCGTAAATACTTTTAAGGTAGGAATTCCAGTCCCTTAAGGGAATCCTATTATTTTCTTTAGTATTTTGGTTTATAATCTGGCTCCAGAACTTCTTAGGATCCAACTTATATAGTTGTGAAAGTTTCTCTTGCCTTTTATTGATATAGTACCTTTTTTTCATTTTAATTAGGGATTTGTGTGTATTTCTTTTATCGTGTTTTAAGGACTCATTAGAACCATCCCTAATGAATTTCCTAGAAATTTTACATTCTTTATCATACCAAGGGTTGGTCATTCTATTATTCTTTTTACATGACACCTCGAAAGAGAACTTGTTAATAGAAGTGGAAAGGGTAGTTGTAAAATTATGATAAAGTTCTTCAATGTTGTCCTTATAAGTTAGGAGATTTAATTTGCTATTTAAATCCTTTAAGAAAAGGTCAACTTTACTTTTGTCAAAGCGCAAATTCCTTTGATTATCATAATTATCTTCAATGGCGCTCCTATGCATGGAAAATTTTAGAGTTAGGGTTAAAGGTTTATGATCAGAGTTGGGCTCATGGTCATTTAAAAGGTGAAACATTGTTATTTGGTTGGAAACATGGATATCAGATATCACATAATCTATGACACTACTACCTAGACCATGAATACAAGCCATTTGGTTGGTGTTTGGCCACTTCATTACTACATTGCAAATTATTAGGTCTTGAGAGCTCCAGAGCTTGACCAACTCAATACCAAACAAATTCTCAATTAAGTCTTCAAAGCATTTTTTGTAGCTATTAGATAAAACAAGGTCCCCATCTAGCCATAAACGATTATGGTTGGAATCAATACTTGAAAGAGTAGCTTTTTCAGTTGCAGTCCTAGAATTAAAATCTCTTATTAGGAGGATATTACCTTCATTTTTCAATCTATAAATATCTTGTTCTAAATTATTATAGGGACAATTGCTATCTAGATTGTTTTTTCTTATAAAAAGTAGAATTAATAGGTGCAAAATAGCAAATTTCTATATGCATCTTCTTAGCATTGGTGTCTGAAATTTCTATCCAAATGTATTGATTGAGACGGTCGATCTTATGAAGTTGAATGTGAGGAGAAATTCTCTTTCTAATATAACAATCTATGCCTCCTATCCCTCTACGGTGGTATTTTTTGTTCCATGCCAACAACTAGACAAATAATACCAATATCACTTGGGATCCAACTTATCATAGGACCATGGAAAGCCATGACAGTTCCAAAAAAGGATCCTGAGTGTCCCAAATTCCTATTTATTATTATCCTTCTAGTCTCTATCCCTAACAATAGCTTTTTGATTTCTAATTATTTCCCATTTTCCTTCTTTCCTGGCTTCATTTACCTTTTGAACTTCCTTCCTTAATTCAGCTTGGTATTCGGGAATGAGGTTTTCATTTATAAATATTGTTGACCCTTTTAAGCTCGAAGATTTACTGAGTATGATATATTTATGGTCATTACAACTTACTTTGACACGGATCAACCTATATTTGTGATCAATTATTTTTTCTAGAGTCTTTGCTTCTATGAGGTAAGTTGTATCAATTTGTGATTTATTATTTAATTATTCTTTTACTATTGCTAGCATATCCTCCTCTTGTTGTTCTTTTATACCAAAAATTATGAGGTTCAAGGCTCTTTTGTTACGCTCATGGTCCAGTTTGAATAGCTTATTCATTTCCTCTTTGATGGGTTTGATATCCAATTTGTTTTTGAGATTACTGAGGACCAAATTGTTGGTTATTTTTTCTTCTAGCTCTTTAATCCCATCTCTCAAGTTGTGATTTTATTCAACCTCTCCTTCTTGGGTTGATTGTTTATGTTTTTCCATTTCTTGAATCCTATCCTTCATTGTCTACAATTCACTCTTGAACCCTAAGAATCTATCCTCTATTTGAGTTTGAATGGTATCTTTGAAGAGTCTAATTTTTTTTATCAATCATTGTCTCTAGCTCTATTTGGAGTTTTACGTCTCTTTCTTCACTCTTTTTTTCTAATGATTCTAACTCTATTTGGCTTTTGGCATCTCTCTCTTCTATCTTTTTTTCTAATTATTCCATATAATCCTAAAGGAACTCTAGGGTGATTTTGGGGAGCCTCCCCCTATTAGGCTGAGTTTTTGGAATAGGTGGTGGAGTGCTCATATTGAAACGAAGAGAAAAAAATGTAACAATTATTATTTTGGATTGACTTTAAAAATAGAAAATAATTTTTTTTTAATTGATAATAATGAAATTAATTATTATCTCTCCAATCAACTTTTACTTATAAAACTTAAAATAAATAAATAAAATATATTTAAATCTCTTTAATTTTCACACGTTAATAGATTATAAATATATTTTAAATCAAAATTGAATCAAAGTAAAAAGTAACTCACCTCATTTCACATGTCCAGTCTGTTGAAGAAGCTAGATATAAAACAAGCACCCAAGTAGAACTAAAAATTATTCAAAATTGTGCAAAGATTATTCTCGTAAAAAAAGGTAAAAACCACAGAGAAGTATTATTCCTGTTCAAAACCGCGGAGATATAATGTTAGAAATAAAATATCTCCTTTAAAATAACAGAAGTATTATTAAAATAAAATAACAAATATTTTTTTTCTTTTTAAATTACATTGGAAATAAACTTTCTTAATCCCAAAAATAACCTTCAAATGAATTATGATCGAATATGGTGCAGGTGTTGATTAATTGGGTTGGTTGTTATTGATGTCAACCCTTGAAGAAATTCCGGCAACACAAAGTTTTGGGTAATGGACCCAAGTTTGTATGATGGATAATGGTATGTGTTTTGACATATTTGCAGGTAATACTAATCTATATGGATAGTACATGTCATTCCATTTCTGGTGGTATGTGGAACGTCACATAACTCCTCACGGTTAGAGAGTTATATCCATGTGAAGTTGGAGAACCCTCGTGAACCATCTAGAAGCCCCAAAAGGTCAAAGTAGTCAAAGTGGTTGCAAAGAAGAAATTATTTAAAAATAAAGTGGAGTGATGAGTGTACTATAAGTCAAAGTGTATGAAAAATAAATTATTTAAATAATAAAGTTAATGGAGAACTTACTAATTATGGAAAGTGGTTAAGTTAAGTGGACAACTATTAGAAGCGGGTTAACCCTAAAATAAAGAAAGTGGGTTAATATGGTTAAAAGGTAACCCCTTGAGGAAGCTACATGAAAGTATAAATAAGAGGCAAGGCTCTCTCATTTAATCACACTTGAACACATTGAATATATATTGTTGTGTAAAGCTTATTGCAAGTACTCATTGATACATCTGAAGTTGCGAAAGTGTGAGGTAGCATGAAGGGTTGATGGAGAAAGTTTCAGAATTGCAGCGAATACTAAAAAACCCTAATTTCTGAGGTGTACGTGGGATAAAAATGTATTAGGGTGAGTACATACCGGGCTAACAGTGTATTAGGGCATGTACATGAGGGTAAAGCCATAGAAACTTGAGAAGATGAAGATGTTGAGGTTCTAGATTCTGAGATCAAGATCCCATGAAGGTCTGCAATGATCAGATACATCAGATATATCCATTGGTTCAAAATGTATGTCTTATTTCTATGAGTAGTTGGATTTTGATGTATGCATGAGAAATGGTTATGGAGATTTTAGGATTCTCCCTAGAGAGATTAGTGGTTGTATGGGATCTTCTATATAAGTCGGATCTACAGAAATGCAGTGTTGGTATAATCAATATTTATCATTGATACTTATTATTAGAGTTGAGGCACATCTTGTATTTCTTGGCATATGGCTAAGGGTTTTTGCGGTACATGGTTGAGAGCTTGTATTTGTGAAGTGGTTGATGTATTGAGAGGCTAAATATCAGAAAGGGTTTGATGTCTAGATCATGTGAGGGTTATTATACTTGTTCATGATTACACACACTTATATGGCACATGACTAGAGAGAGATATAGAGTTTTTGGGTAAAGGTTATGTATGATTATGCATGGACATGGTACAGTTACAGTCTGGATACAATGACATGTCGTAGATCTATGTGAAAGAAGTTGTAGAGGATCAGAAGTTTTCAGAAGAAAGAAAACCCTAGTTTTCAGAAGTTATACGCAAGTTGCATAACAGACAAGATGCGTACATAAGCAGGTTGTTGTATAGATAGGGCGCGTACATATGCATGTTGAATAACTACAGGTCACGTATCCCTAGTTTTAGAAGGCATGCGTAGGCTGCATAACAGGCAAAACACGTACATGCACAGGTTTGTGTACATATAGGGCACGTACATATGCATGTTGCAGAACTACAGGTCGTGTATCTGTTGTATTTTGTTTGATACATGTTCACTTTAGGTATAGGCTGATTGCAGAGCAGTAGTACAGGTTGGCTGCAGGTCAGTCGTACAGGTTGGTACAGTTGTGCAGTGGTATATCTCACAGTGATAGTGTGACAATGGTTCCATCATTCTACTTATATGTCATGGTGGTTGGACAGGGCAAGGACAGGTGGTTGTAGCCACCTTCCAGTTGTAGCTAGAGAACATAGGGGGTTGTAGCCTCCTTTTGGTTGTAGCCAGAGAAATGGGGAGTTGGATCTTCCCTCAGGTTGTAGCCTAAGAAACTAGGGGGGTTGGAGCCTCCTTCCAAGTGCAGCTGGAAAACAAAGGAAGTTGGTGCTTCCAATGAATGTAATTCTTAAAGACATATAAGAAAAAGCATTATGTGGTTTTCTCCTGCTTTGGGTTTCCACGTAAAAACATGGGTGTACTGTGTATGTGTATGATTGATCATTTGTTCATTGTTTATTTACTCTGCAACTATTGGATGATAATGCTACATTGATATAACACTTGCATTTTTTGATTAAAAATGATTGAATTTCTCTATCACTAATTCACCCCCCTCTCAGTAATCCAACCATTCATGTCATAGCAGGTTCCTTCAGAAATCAATTTAACTCCTAAAAGGTAGATCATGGAGAGAAACATGTATAAAAAAGGAATATGACAATTTGATGGACATAAGTATGCATTTTGGAGCAGAAGGATGAAAACATATATACATGCACATGGATTTGAAATTTGGCAATCAGTTGTAGATGGATACAAAGAATCAATAGTTTCACCGACAAATGAAAGAGAAATAAAACTCGGTCAAAATAATTCCAAAGCCATAAATGCACTTCTGAATGGTCTTTGTGAATCAGTATACACCAAATTTATACATTGTAAATCCGCTAAACAGATTTGAGACAAGCTTCAAAATATTTATGAAGGAGATTCAAAATTCAAAGCAGCAAAACTTCAAACTTACATAGGTTAGTTCGGACAACTAAAGATGAAGGAAGATGAGAATATTGCAGCTTACTTCTTACCATTCAATGAAACAGTAAATGCAATCATAGGATTGGGAGAATAAATTAAAGAATCCGTAATTGTTCAAAAGGTACTAAGATCTCTTCCTATGAGATTTGATCCTAAGATATCATCACTAGAAGAAAGAGAAGATCTAGACTCAATAAGCATGGATGAACTACATGGAATCTTCACAGCATATGAAATGAGAACTAAATAGGAAAATCTAGATATAAAAGAAGCAGCTTTAAAAGCATCCAAAAGGTCAAAGCAAAAGGAAAAAGAACATAGCAGCAACAATGACATCTTGGAAGATGATGAAGAAGTGGCCAACTTTTTCAGAAGATTGAACAAGGGAACCAACGGTAGATATAAAGGTAAGATTCCATTGATTTTTTTTAATTGTGATGTTATTGGTCATTTTGCTAACAAATGTCCTCATAATAAAAACAAGAGGAATGATGAAGATTACTCAAATAGCAAACAAACATATAAAGCAAAAAGAACCACAAATAAATCTTTCAAAAAAAGCTTATGCACCAAAGAAGACATTTCCTCATTAAATGAAGATGAAGTTAGTGACAATGAGACAGAAAGAGTTCTATTCATGGTAGTAGAAGACTCTGATAAAGAATACATTGAAGAAGAATGTGAAGAGGCAGACGTTGACTACCAAGAAGAATTTTTGTGTGCCATAGAAGTTATAGGAAGAGAAAACAAGAAAAACAAGAAGCTACAAGTGGAACTAGAAAAGAAAGAAGACACTCAAGAACTAGAACAAATGATCACAAATTTGAAGGTTCAAATAAAAGAATTGAAGAACCAGTCAAAGAATAGCTAGAAGAAAGAGACAAGATCATTGGAAATTTGGAAGCAGAGATTGTCACATTAAGAAAGGATCTTCAAAGGAAAAATATGCAGAACAACTCAAAATTTTTGGGTGAAATTATCAGCAGTCAAAAGACTCATCATGATAAGTCTAGACTTGGATACAATCAGACAGAAAAGGGATCAAGCTCCAAAACAACAGAACAAGAAACGTATCCAAAAAGTTATGCATAAACAATCAAAGGGGATAAGAATACCTACAAGAAAGATTATAGGGACACTCCTCCACCGATAATATTCAGATTTCAGAATCAACGATTGACAGAAACAAATAGGCCTGAGGAAGAAGAAGGATTCATAAGAGTAACTCCTTTCAGAATATATTCAACTCCCATGTATCAAACTATCTTTTTTGGTTTATGTTATGCATGCAATAATTTTGTACATAAAGTTGTGAATTGCGAAGCTATTAGCAAGAACATAAACAACTTTGAAATTCATACACAAAAGGGTTATCCAAGAAGTCCTAGTGAAACACAGAGAAGAAGTTACAACAGGTTTGAATCATTGAGCATTGAAGTGGAATGCTACAAGTGTAAAAACTTTGGACACATGGCCAAAGATTTCATAATGAAAGTCCCTCCTAGAGAACCACAACAGAACAACAACAGTGACAGACAGGAACCTCAGAAGAGGACATGAATAAGAAAGTATAATCAGTATAGCAATGAAGAATGCACACTCACTCTACAAGCTAAGCAGAAGAAATGTGGTTGGTATGTTGACAGTGGTTGTTCAAAGCATATCAAAGGTGATAAAGACAGGTTTATTACATTAAGAAAGGAAAGAGATGGATCAGTATCCTTCGGAAATGATGATTTAGCTAAAATCATTGGAAAAGGCATAGTCATAATTGGAAATAAGAATACCAAGGCAAAAAATGTTCTACTAGTAGAATATATGAAACATAATCTTCTAAGTGTAAGTCAAATGTGTGACCAAGGTCATAAAATTACTTTCGATTCACAGAAGTGCGATATAAGAAAAGAAGGTTCAGGAAAATTGATTGCAACAACTGCAAGAACTTCAAGCAACATATATGTATTAAGAGAAATTGGAAATGAAAAGTGTTGTCTAGGAAAGGAAGATGAAGGTCGACTATGTCACAGAAGAATGGGTCACATACACTTTGAAAACCTTTTCAAAGTCAACAGAAAGGAAGCAATTAGAGAAATTCCCCAGATCAAGAAACCAACCAACACTTTATGCGAGCATTGTCAACAAGGAAAGAAAACAAAGACCAGGTTCAAATCAAAGGAATACTCAATGACAAGACCACTGGAAATTGTGCATATTGATCTAGTTGGAACAACTACAAAAAATGGTTTAAAAGTTGAGAAATACTTTATGTTATTAGTTGATGATTATACAAGAATGACTGCAGTTTTCTTTCTCAGGAATAAGTCAGAAGCTTTTGAAAACTTCAAGGTCTACAAGGAAATGGTTGAAAATGAAATGGATTCAAAAATCAAATGTTTGAGATATGATAATGGAGCAGAGTTCACTTCAAAGGAATTTATGGACTACTATAGCAGACATGGAATAAAAAGTAAATTCTTCGTTTCTAGGACACCTCAACGGAATGGAGTTGTTAAAAGAAAGAACAAGACAGTGCAGGAAATGGATCGAACAATGCTAACAAATTGACAGATATTTTTTGGACACATGCAGTGCATACAACAATTCACATTCAAAACAAAGTAATGCTCAGAAACAACACTGACAAAACTCCCTACGAGCTATGGAAAGGAAGACCAACAAATGTGAAGCACTTCAGAGTATTTGGAAGCAAATTCTACATCAAAAGAGAAGATGGAAAAATGGGAAAGTTTGACTCTCATGTGGACAAAGGAATATTTGTTGGTTACTCAAGTAAAATAAAATCATAAAAGTGTTACAATCTGAAGTTGAACAAATTTATGGAAAGCATCAATGTAACAATTGATGAAACATGTGGACGAGAATTAAAGGAAGAAGAAAATGAATCAATGGAACAGTTTTACGAAGAAGAAGCAAAAGAGGAAGAAGAAGTAGAAGGGAAATATGAAGAGTATCAGACAGAAGTATAAGAGAAATTTCAGCAAGCGCCTCCAAAGACACCTAGAAAACGAGTACAAAAGAATCATCCTTCAGATCAGATTATCAAAAACAAAGATGCAAGAGTTGAGACTAGAAGAAGAATATGTTCGGCAGAACAATGCACCTAGCACTCTCATCTACAATTGAACCAAACATTTTTTAAGAGGCCAACAAGGATGAATTATGGAATAAGGCCATGGATGAAGAATTGGATAAAATAGAGAACAATGACACTTGGGAATTGGTTCCAAGACCAAAGAATAATAATGTGATTGGAACAAAGTGGGTATTCAGAAATAAATTGAATGAATATGGATAGGTTACAAGGAACAAATCTAGATTGATATGTAAAGGATACACATAGGTTGAAGGAATCGACGTTGAAGAAACATTTTCTCCAGTTGCTAGAATGGAAGCAATCTGATTGCTCCTAGCTTATGCATGCTCCAAAAATATTAAAGTGTATAATATGGACATGAAATCAGTTTTTCTGAATGGGGAACTTGATGAAGAAGTCTACATTGAACAACCAGAAGGATTTCAGTTGATAGAGAACGCAGATTATGTGTGTAAATTGAAGAAGGCCTTGTATGGTCTAAAACAGGCTCCTAGAGCATGGTACTCTAGACTGGATAAATATCTATAGCAGGTAGGGTTTAGAAAAGGAAGTGCAAACAACAACCTCTACATCAAGGTAACTCAAGATAGTATTTTATTAATTGAAGTTAATGTTGATGATATTATTTTGGGAAGCAATGATGACAGGTTAAGCCAGATATTTGCAAAGGATATATAGAATGAATTTGAAATGTCATTACTCGGAGAAATATCCTTCT
Organism: Picea glauca; assembly: GCA_000966675.3. NCBI lineage: Eukaryota > Viridiplantae > Streptophyta > Pinopsida > Pinales > Pinaceae > Picea > Picea glauca. Next base: position 505,258 of record JZKD02S2364111.1, read on the forward strand.
TTCTGGGTCTTCAGATACGTCAAAGAAAACAAGGAATGTTTATTTCTCAAACTAAGTATATCAGAGAAATGATAACGAGGTTTGGAATGGAAGATTGCAAACTAGTTACCACTCCTATGAAAATCAGTTGAAAATTGAGCAAAGATGATGATTCAAAGTCTACAGACCAGAGGCAATACAGGTCAATGATTGATAGCTTACTATATGTGACAACATCCAGACCAGATGTAATGCAAGCATTTGGATAGGTGGCATGATTTCAAGCAGCACCAAAGGAATCACATGTCGTAGCAGTGACGAGGATTTTCAGATATCTCAAAGGAATAAAAGTGTTTGGATTATGGTATCCAAAAGGAAATGATCTATCACTTATTGCATACACAGATGCAGATTGGTCAGGTTGCATTGATGACCGACAAAGCACCAGTGGAGCAGCGTTCTACTTGGGTGAGTGTTTAGTATCATGGTTAAGCAAGAAACAATCATTAGTATCCTTATCTACAGCCAAAACAGAGTATATTGCAGCAACAACATGTTCTACATAGGTTCTATGGATGAAACAAACTTTGACAGATATACAATTTGAGTATGATGAGCCCATTCCAATCTATTGTGATAATACAAGCACCATTAGTATCTCAAAGAAATCAGTGATGCACTCCAAGACGAAGCACATTCCAATCAAGTATCACTTTCTACGGGAACAGATTGCAAAGAAGAACATTAGATTTGAATATGTAGGCACAAAATAACAAGTGGCAGACATCTTTACAAAATCACTTCCAAGAGAATCCTTTGAGTATCTTCGTCAGAGACTTAGAGTAATTTCTACTCCAAAATGAATGTTTTTGAATGCTTATCTTATATGTCTTAGATATACACGAGGAAGCACCATAAAGAGGAAAATTCAGGTTGGGAGAATATTTTCAAGAAGAGTTCAGTCAGGGGGAGTATCCCCAAGGATAGTTCAGTTAGGGGGAGCAACCTCGGATGGAAAGATACCTTTGCCATTGATTCCAAAGGGGGAGAGATTTATCAAATGCAGAGCACAAAGGCATGGTTCCAGGGGGATCGATGGTCACAAGGGGACCATGAGTGATATGACTTTAGTACTACATCAGAGTGTTGTCATCAATGCCAAAGGGGGAGACTGTTGATTAATTGGGTTGGTTGTCATTGATGTCAACCCTTGAAGAAAATCTAGTAGTGAATTCCAGTAGCACAAAGGTTTGGGTAATGGACCCAATTTTGTTTGATGGATAATGGTATGAGTTTTGACATATTTGTAGGTAAGATTATTTTAGATGGATAGTACATGTCATGCCATTTCTAGTGGTATGTGGAACATCACATAACTCCTCACGGTTAGATATTTATGGCCATGTGAAGTTGGAGAACCCTCATGAGTCATCTAGAAGCCCCAAAAGGTCAAAGTAGTCAAAGTGGTTGAAAAGAAGAAATTATTTAAAAAATAAAGTGAAGTGATGAGTGTACTATAAGTTAAAGTGGATGCAAAAGAAATTATTTAAATAATAAAGTTAATGGAGAACTTACTAATTATGAAAAGTGGTTAAGTTAAGTGGACAAGTGGTTAGAAGTGGGTTAACCCTAAAATAAAGAAAGTGGGTTAAGATGGTTAAAAGGTAACCCCTTGAGGAAGCTACATGAAAGTATAAATAAGAGGCAAGGCTCTCTCATTTAATCACACTTGAGCACATTGAATATTTATTGTTGTGTAAGGCTCATTGAAAGTACTCATTGATACATCTGAAGTTGCAAACGTTTGAGGTAGCATGAAGGGTTGACAGCGAAAGTTTCGGAATTGCAACGAATACTAAAAAACCCTAATTTCTGAGGTGTACGCGGGCTAATAGTGTATTAGGTTGTGTACATATGCGGGATAACAGTGTATTAGGGCATGTACATGAGGGTAAAGCCATAGAAACTTGAGAAGATGAAGATGTCGAGGTTCTAGATTCTAATATCAATCTCCCAGGAAGGTGTACAGTGATCAGATACATCAGATCTATCCATTGGTTCAAAAGGTATGTCTTATTTCTATGAGTAGTTGGATTTTGATGTATGCATGAGAAATGGTTATGGAGATTGAGGATTATCCCTAGAGAGATTAGTGGTTGTATGGGATCTTTTGTATAAGTCAGATCTACAGAAATAAAGTGTTGGTATAATCAATATTTATCATTGATACTTCTTGTTAAAGTTGAGGCACATCTTGTATTTCTTGGCATATGGCTAAGGGTTTTTATGGTACATGGTTGAGAGCTTGTATTTGTGAAGTGGTTGATGTATTGAGAGGTTGAATATCAAAAAGGGTTTGATGTATAGATCATGTGAGGGTTATTATACTTGTTCATGATTACACATGTTGTTCCTGAGTCTGTACTTAAGGCTTAGAAGTACAGTGTCAAGGCATCCGAAAGTGGGTAAAAGATGGAGAAGGTAGAAATGTCGACCTTCGGTAAAGGAAACTAGGGAAGATTTCTTTGTTGGTGTTGTCTAGCTTCCATTTATTCCTGGATAGTTATATCTTGTTCAATGTTTGTCCATGAATGTTCAAGTTTGACCTGGCTAGTAGCAGTTTTAAGGATTGTTTCGAATAGGTTTAAGGCAATGTGTGTTTGGTCTGATAGTCCAGGTTGGATATTAGGTTGTATTGGTACAGGGATAGTCATGTAGGAACAGTGAAAAGGGAAAAACTTCAGAGAGAGATTGAGTTTTGTCTCAATTTGGTCGCATAAAAGAGATTTTACGGTTTTAGGAATAAAACAGGGATGCAAATCAAAGGCTCGTTCCCGTAACTGTATTATATTTTTATAAAGGTGTGAGGTGGGAGACAAACATTGAGTCGTCTATAGTATAAGGTTCCTACTAGGGTAAAATCTTACGACATAAATGGAAGAGGCAAATATGTAAGAAAATAACCGATGTAACAAAGCATATACGTAGAATTTCGAAAATGCAGATTGGTCTTACACCCGCTGATAGCTGGTGCAGAGGAAAGACAATAAACAATTATAGAAAACAAAAATTCATTCGTTATAGTAGTGGTCATACTAAAGTATAATGAAGCACATCAATTATGAATATGAATTGAAATGGAAAAATGAGATACAAGGAAGAAAACTTGTAATACAGTAGTGACGGAAATGAGAATCTCCAGATTTGCTTGTATTAACTCTCAAATGTAAAAACTCTATTACAAATGACACAAAAAGGTCCAACCTTGTTTATTTCTTTCTGTGATATATTTATACAATTTTGCAAATAAGGTAGCATATAAATAGTCACAAAATTTCGGTTACAACAGGGAGGAGTGCAATCGCTCCATTTCTCCTACTTTGTCCTCATTTGGTGCCAGATGTTTGTCGTTGCACGAACTCGGTACAGGCGATACATATTTCCACCAGCTGAGATATTAGCCGCGATGGTTCTTCTTGATAGTTGGCTTCGAAGAAGTAACATTCTTGGGCTAACTGCTGCAGCCTATCCTCCATCTGTCCGTTGATGATGTCGATGGCACATAAATGCGCGATGGGTTTGATCATGCATTTATCCACTTGGACTATGTCCACCACAGTCATCTGAGAGATATCGGCGGAATCTCTTTCTTCCTTTTCCTTCAAATCAAGTGAGATATGTTCCACATTCATCTGCATCAACATCTCGGCGTCGCCTCCGCTGTCAATGCCCAATAGCTCGCCGTCTATAGAATTGAAAGCCTCCTCCAAGGAATTGGTTATCTTTTGGGCTTGTTCTTGCCTTCGGCAATGTTATGCTCCCATTCCTTTAACAAAATATTTCCTCTAGTTTATTCTGATATGGTGAACCTAGGAGCACCTGCCGAAACTCTGTTATTCATGGCTATCACCGCCTCCTAGAAAGCGACCCAAGCCGCTCCAGCATCCCTTTCTCTGGAAGATAGGTTCTCAGAAACCTGATTGACCAACAAACAGTTTTACCGGATCGCTCCCACCTTGGCGAGAAAATTCTGTTGCGCCGCCGAGATTCTGCTCCGAATCTCGATTGCCTGGGATTTGAACATCCCAACGTTTATCATTTTGCTCTCAACGATCTCTACCCGAGCCTGTAGTTGTTCAATCAAATTCCTCTGCTAGCTCGCCTGCATCCGACCATCTCGGATCACCAGCTGTGCTTGCTCAAGCTTAGTTTTGATCATCTCTATTTCATTTTTGTCAGCCAATCTGGCCTACTCCATTCCCACGTGTTATAACCCTAAATTGCACTATCCCTGCTTACCTGGCACCAGGCCTACTCATTGCCTTTCCTTGCCAAAGCCATGCTGAACAGACTCTTCAAAAACCTCCTAAATCAAGTAACCCGCACCCTAACCTAGCACTGGGCACGTTGGGACGTTGGCAGGCCTTCTGCAGCACGCGTGTGAACGTTGGCTGGCCCATTACAGCCCGCGTTTACCTAACAAAGCAAAAAATCAGGAAAGTTTCCGCCGGGACGAAGAGCTTTTTGTCAGTTAACTAGAACTCCCAGCCATGCATGGGCGAGAGTTAGCCAAAAACCCTAGCTCTTTCTAGCCTATAAAAGGAGGGGTAGGGGTACTATTCAAAAGAGAAAAAATCATAGAAAAGAAAGTCTGTCAAATTGCCAAGTCCGTTTTGTCCCAACCCTTTAGCCTTGCCTCAATCTTTAGGAGAAATTCATGCAAAAGCAGTTGGAGGACAAAAGAAGAGGAAGAGCCCAGGATCAAGATCGAGGAATGGTGGCCGGTCTCTGAAATCATTGTAAGTTGATTCATATTGAGATTAATGAAAAAGATACTTTTCCCATCCCGAATACATGAGTCTCATCTATGTTATTTGATTTATGTTTTATCTCTAACTCTCTAGTAGATCAGTAGCATGCATGCGTAGTTTTGTCTTGATTGCAGGAAGCTTTGTGGAAGGAGCAGCAGTAGCAAGGAGATAAAAGCTCAACGGAGGATCCACTTCAACCGTCGATAAAAAGGTTAGTTGATTCTTCCCGTGTTTGCCTGAGAAAAAGGGTTATAGATTTGGGTAGGAGGTTAAAAGTTATTCTTGAAGGGTCATGATCTACATACAAGTTTAAAGCCCTAGCTTGTTAGTCCGTAGGGCAGAATACCCCACAACAGAATTGGCGACTCCAAAGAGTACGCTACTTCAGCAGCCGACAAGGGCATGGCCATGCTAGCTTGCCCTGTCTCATCCATCGTGGCTGATGGGGAAGGAAGAGTCCACGGATCCTGAAAGTAAGTCGTGCGAAACGATGAAATATGGAAAATATCAACCTTGTGGTGGTTCGATATAAACTTGACATCGCCTTGAGGAGGTGGGTAGTCGAAGGTACCCATCAAATATGGGCACAAACCAACTCCTATGTTGACAACACCGGCTTGAGGATTATCTACCATGGGAACCGTGGATGCCCCCAAGGCTGGGTCAGGTCGAGAGA
>JZKD02S2364111.1:519459-546313 GCA_000966675.3 Picea glauca
TTTCGTATATCATTTCTGTGTATTGTGAAGATTATGCTGGATATTTTACTGTCATTCTGTTATTTCTAGCATTTCGTTTTAGTTCTGCATATTTTATATATCTGGTATCTTGCACCCTCTTTCCCCATTAATGTCATAAATTTTGGCGGTTTAAAAGTCAGTTGGCGTATGGAGAGAAAAAGCCCCCTCGTAAATCATGCAGGCATCGAAACACGGGATATGTCTTGATTTGGCTTAATTAATTCAATCTCGCCAATGTCAATCAATGTCTCGCTACTCGTTATGTCAAGGATTTTCCTTTAACATTTTGAGTTTCCAACTCCCGAGACTGCAAAGACCGATCTTGGTTTAATAAAAGGTAATCATGATTTGGGGCTTGATTAATTTTATAATTATTGTATTCACCATATCGCAACTTGGAGCTTCGAAGATAAGTTTCTGGGAGATTTACATGCCAAGTTTCGAAATCGCGAGATCGCGATAATCATGACTTAATAAAAAGGGAATATAATCTTGGATTAAGTGATTAATTAATCAAGTTATAATTGCATCGTGAATTCGCGAGTCAGGGTTTAAATGTTGTAATCTTCAAAAAAGATAATTTTGAGTGGCGAGACGCCGAGAACAGCTTTTACCACGGTTAGCTTTTACCTTTAATCCTTGACATGGGTTATTCAAAAAGGACCTTGTGTCCTCGTCTATCGGGGCTGTGATAATAAAAAATTAGATTTGGCGAACGCCGAGTCGCGAAACCCCGACGACGCTTAATCACGAGTCAGGGAAAACTTTACCCTTGTTACTGTCTTGAGTGAAAAGTTAACATGATCTCGCCGTTTCATGACTTGGAATATGGAGATTACATGAATTATAGTATCCGACCTGCAAGATCCCAAAGTAGAACGAAAAGAGGAAACATTTTTACGGAAGGTAGGACTTGTTTCGAGAGTAGAAAAATCATCATTGCTTGCGTGATCCAACTTCAGAGACCATCGATATCTCGGAGGGAAAAAGAAAACCATCTTTAGATTTCAAGCATCAAAATGAAAATTGTGACAGGCTAAAAAACAAGGGCGGCTCCAACAACACACACTTATATGGCACATGACTAGAGAGAGATATAGAGTTTTTGGGTAAATGTCATGTATGAGGATGCATGCACAGGGTATAGTTACAGTCTGGATACAATGACAAGTTGCAGATCTATGTGAAAGAAGTTGCAGAGGATTAGAATTTTTCAGAAGAAATAAAACCCTAGTTTTCAGAAGGTATACGCAGGTTGCATAATAGACAGGACACATGCATATGCAGGTTGTTGTATAGATAGGGAACGCAAATACGCATGTTGCATAACTACAGGTCATGTATCCCTAGTTTCAGAAATCATACACAGGTTGCATAACAGACAGAACGCGTACATAAGTAGGATGTTGTATAGATAGGGTGCATACATACGCATGTTGCAGAACTACAGGTCGTGTATCTATTGTATTTTGTTTGTTACATGTTTAGTTCAAGTACAGGTTGATTGCAGGTAAGTAGTATATGTTGGTTGCAGGTCAGTGGTACAGGTTGGTATAGTTGTGCAGTGGCATATCTCACAGTGATAGTGTTATAATGGTTCCATAATTCTACTTCTATGTCAAGGCAGTTAGAGGAGGCAAGGACAGGTGGTTGTAGCCACCTTCCGGTTGTAGTCGAAGAACATAGGGGGTTGTATCCTCCTTTTGGTTGTAGCCAGAGAATTGGGGAGTTGGAGCTTCCCTCAGGTTGTAGCCTGAGAAACTAGGGGGTTGCAGCCTCCTTTTAGTTGCAGCTGGAAAAAAAAGGAAGTTGGTGCTTCCAATGAATGTAATTCTTAAAGACATATAAGAAAAAGCATTTTGTGGTTTTCTCCTGCTTTGGGTTTCCACATAAAAAAATTGGTGTACCGTGTATGTGTATGATTTATTATTTGTTCATTTTTTATTTACTCTGCAACTATTGGATGATAATGCTACATTGATATAACACTTGCATTTTGTGAGTAAAAAGGATTAAATTGCTCTATTACTAATTCACCCCCCTCTTAGTAATCCAACATGAGGTGCTTCTACACTAATTGAAATGCTTAAAGTGATTATGATAGAATCAATATTGGTCACCACATTTTTATTATAATCAATATAATAATAATAATAATCTATTTTTAAGGTCACGACCAAGCCAGACACCAAAGTGGTGTATGAGACCCCCTCCGCCCACTGATTTTAGTGGTAAAGTCTACGGAAGTATACATACCCTACCCCCTCTGGATTTGAACATGTGATTTGAATATATGGAAGAGAGTAATTCCAATGGGACTATGTCGATGAAGGAATGTTATGATGATTTGTTAGAATACAACGGAGCTTATACCATGTCTTGGACTATATAGCCATTTAGGTGTGTCTTGTTAAAGCTATTGTAGAAAATATGTTGTCCCAGTCATGCAGTGTATGGCCTCTTTTGAATTTATTTGAAGAGAGTGAATTAGAGATATGATGTTGTAGAAGGTTCTCTGACTAATGTTAAGGCAGTGTATGTGTTATATTTATTAATTGAAATTAAATAATAATAAAAAATACGATGTTAAAAAAATTATAAAATTTCAAGTTGGTAGTAGTGTTGAAATTTGAAATTGGTTTTTATTAATAAAAAAAAAAATTCAAGGTTTTAATTTTTATTTTGATTATCCTTAAATTTATGTTCACATAAATTAGTTTATCAATTTTGGGATTAAAAAAAATTGAACACAAAATATTATTAATCCAAGGAGTTTAACTTAATAATAAACAATTTTAATAAATAAATATAAATTGAAAATATAATGAAAGTCTTCCAATAAGATTAAAATCACTTTACATTATCCATACTCTAGAAAATTGTAATCTAGAAAATTGTAATAGATTTAGTTTGTTAATAGAATTTGAATTTAATATTGTTTAAATATTAGTTATTTCATGTTGACAATTTCAAAGAATTTTATTTATAAAAGTATTTAAAAAAAATTGATTTTTAAAAATTATTCAGATCAGTCATAAGAAAAAAAAAATCATAAAATATTATTTGAATAAAATAAATATGAATTTTGCATTGGAGGAGCTCTTCCCTAACACATCAAACACACTTTGCTCCCTCTATTTTTTGCATATTGCATTTTGGGCATTTCAATGGAGCAATAGAATACACTTAGAAATTTAAACAATCCCTTTTGCTAGAACCTCAATATTTGAAATTTCAACTTCTATGTCTTCCTATAACACGGTTTCTCTATCATTTATGATTTTCTCCTCATAAAGCAAGTCTATTTAATATATGTTAAATAAAAATTCAAGTTATAAGAAGTACACCATAAAAGAAAGAAAAAATATAATAATAATAATAATAATATATTTAATATATATTAAATAAGAATCCAAGTTATAAGAAGAAATCCATAAAAAAAAGAAATAATAACAATAATCTATCACTGCTAAAGTCTATATAGGTATACATACCCTATCTCACTCTTGATTTGAACTTGTGACTTCCAAGAAGGAAACACATGTTATTAACCATTAAACCTAAATTAATTCATAAAGCATCTCTATAAATAAAAAAAATGATAATAGTTAGATCCTTAATATTCATGAGTTACCTCAAATTAATATTAATATTAATATTAATAGTTTCATTTCCATAACCAAATATATAAATTAAACATAAAAATTCAACATTGATCAATCACCATGTGGATAGCCACTTCTTAATTTTGTGAATTATGTCACATTTGTCATAAGGGAGGGAGGCATACTCTCCTCTAGGTAATTATTGTGTAAGTGCATAAACTTGGGAGCTAAAAGACAAGTTGAAAGGAGCACACAAAACTAAATAAAATCAATGGAGTTTTGCAAAACATGCCTCTTAAAAATATTTTAACATAATAATTGTAGGTAGTCTAAAATTATAAGTTTGACCAATCTTTTATAATGTTGATTATAAAGTAATGTGTTTAAAAAACTAAAGTTGTGCTACCTCTACATGTATTTGATATACATTATAGTTATGATATATGATTAAATATATAATATAGAAAAACTATGAAAGTGTAAATAATGGTAGATATTATAAATTAAAAATTAATATGAAATTATTTAAAATAATATTTGTATCTAAAACTTATTTATGATAAAAGTAATTAATAATCAATTAAAATACGGTTTGGTTTTGGTTAATTTCTAAAATTTTATGGGATGAAAGAGTGTGTCACATTTGTGACACTAAGAAGGTTGAAAATGAAACACACTTTCTCTTAGATTGTCCAGCCTATACCCATATTAGATTTCATTTTCAAAATATTTGCACACTACCAACCTTCCTAACCTCTTAACTCAACAAAAGTATGGTGATCTTGGAAAGCTTTTCTTAATACTTTTCGAGCACAGAAACAAAATTCTAAAGAATGACAAGTAATCACTTACCCTCTTAAGGTTCGATAGACCAACAAATAATTACTTACTCTCTTAAGGTCCGATAGACCATTTCGATCGGTTTTAGTGGACGTTAATCATCATCATCATCATCATTTATAGTAAAATTACTTAATACTTAAAAAAAATTAAGAAAATAAATCATAATTTTAGAATTTTTTATATTTTTAATAAATCTAAATTATTTTTTTATTATTAAATATAAATACTATTTTTTATTTTTATAAATTTAATAATCTTAAATCATTTAAAATATAAAATATAATATAGATTATTAGTCCTTGCCAAGGAACTATAGCAATGAGTTTGTTATTGATTTGACATTAATTTGTTTTTATTTTAAGTTTATGTGTGAAATGTAATGTTTAACTTAAGAAAACAAATATATATTTTTTGATATAACAAAAATATTTGTTTTTTTATCACTAATTGATTAATATATTTCAAGTCTTATTGTTACCTTCACTTATTTCAATACTTAAAATTAATTATATAATCAATAAAATTTATTATAAGTACCATCACACTGAGTTTTGTGCCCACTTGTTGAACACCATTCATATCCCAATAGAGAATGAAGTCATAAATATTAAGACAATTAGAAGCATAAATGTTACACAATTAATAGGAGTACAATAAGAATGGTGTTGGCTAAACGTTCTACCTTTTGGATTTTTTGGCTTGCCATGCAAATTTGGACAAAATATTTATTTTTTGTTGTTTAAATTGCATTTTTGAATGCATAAATGGATTCAGTGTGTGAAAAACCCTTATGGCACTCCGATTATATAAACTTAGACACACTAATATGTAGATTCATCACCAAATTTTGGGCAAAATCGAACGGAAAAAAACAACCTCAGTAAACCAAAATATTATTCTGAATAAATAATAAATAGAAACGTATAGAGCTCTTGAAAGATGAGCATTCATATTAAATGTTGAATTGATATTATATATTTATCAATAAAGACATAGCATCTAGTATTAAATGTTGAATTGATGTTACATTTAATATTTGAATTGATATTACATTGATGGTATTATTGACGGAATTATAAGGTGATGTTTGAATATTTTTTATTTTTTTATTTTTAAAATTATTTTGTGTAGTCTTATCAAAAATATCAACTAATCTATTATATAAAAAAATTATGTTTTTCAAATTAAAATTTAGTAATATTTAATTTAATATATATATTTTTATTAAAAAATTTATATAATATAAATAAATTTAAAATCCAAATTAGTTAATTTCTAAACAATTACAATATATCTATTTTCTTCAAAAATATAAAAATATCAAAACCATTATAAAATTAAAATGTAAATATATTATATAGTCAAAAAAAAACCATCTTAAATTAAATTGGGTTTTATCAAAGAAAATATTATATTATAGTTCTTAATTTATTTGACAGGGGCTAACTGCCATACAACCTTTATTATTATATATATAAATATAATATACAATGTAAATTCTAAAATACTATCATACTAACATTCAACCAATGTACTTCAAATTTAAAAAAAAAAAATAAAAAAAAAATATTATGACATTAACATTCAACTTTGTGGGTTAAAAATTTAAGGAAAAAATTGAAGCAAGGACAGCTCGTATCACCTATAATTAAACAACAAGACAGTTAACTGTGAACTATACAATTAGATTCCAGATAAGCTATGATGTCAAGTGACAAGACAGGTTCGTATCAGCGGTAATTAAACAGCAGGACAGTTGACAATTATACAATTTTTTAAGGTTTATATATTTTGAATTATTCTTTAGAACCAGATATAATTAGTGATTTCATAGACTTGCTCCAATAAAAAAGAAAATTTATATTTGAAATATTAAAAAAATACTATTCAATTTTTAAAATATTAAATTTAATATTTAAATTTGATAAAATATCAAAGAACTTTATAGAAAATTTTGAAGTTATGTCAAATCAATTAGAAGTCAATGGAAGTTCTGCAAAACGATTACAATATAACATGTGCACTTGATTTTAAAAACGGTGATTTTACACATTAAAAGTTTTGTGATTCGACTCTTGTGATTTCAGGATGAAGAGGCTTATAGACACTTTGTAGGATCATGCAAGTACATTACATGTGGAAGAGGCAAGGGCCCACTTCCAATTTTATATATAGTTTCATAGTAGTGGCATGCATGCCTTTACCTGCACCAAAGTGTAGAAGAGGTAGGTCAACTTTTATAGTGTGACAACCTAATAGTGGTGGCAGCATCATTAGGGTTTATCTCATAACAACAATGTTTTATTAAATTTATGTTTATGTTTTTAATGGGTCTAGGTATTATATTTGTGGGGACATGATGCCTTTGCACTTCTAAATTTAATTATTGAGGGAAATTGGCCTCTCACACCATGCTTCAAGTCTTTTGAAACGGGTAATGGTTTGAATTCTTTGAAAGGTTCTACACCATTCCCAACATATCTTATCCTTCATGATTCAAGGGGCTCTCAAAACAATCATTGTCCTCTTTAGTGATTTAGCGTTTTTGTGCCACTACAATTCCTTGAGATCCCACAAAAATTATATTGAACAAAAATGGAATACTAATTACTTCCCCATGCAAACTTACCTTGGTGGCCTTCCATGCTTTGTCCCATGAAATACTTTGTAGATTTCTTTCATAGTTGGATTTTGCAATTGCAAATATATGGGATCTTGCTATCTTGTTGTTCTCACTCTCCATATCTTGCAAACATTTAGGACATTGTAATGGCATACTTATGGTTTCTTTCATCCCTTGGGCATGCATGTGGAACTAGCATAGGCATGATGTTTCATCACGGTGAAAGCATACACACTCACTGACCATTACTCTCCCTGAGATTGTTTCCTTTGATTGATGCTCTTTCAGCATTCATCAATTGACCTTCATTGTCATTGTTGGCCTCGCCAAAATTATAGGAATGGTGCATACATTAATTATTCATTCCTAACTTGTAAATGAAGATGTGAAAATACAACTTTATAACATTATAGACTAATTGCAACTTTTCTAGTTCCCTTACTAGGCCTAACAAATATTACAATGTAGTGTCAAATTCTTACAAGAACCATTCATGCCAACTTTCTTCAACATATTTCAATAATATTTCATGCATGGTTTTGTTGCAGCTAGAGGTTAGAAACAATATAGAGGTTTCCTTTAAAGATGGTTCTACTCTATTGACCTCCTCTTTGGTGTCATTTTCATCATTGGTTTCAATTGTTTCTTTGGGTACAAATGCAAGCATGCCTTCTTCTCCCTTGATCTTAGCTATCCACCTTCTAATGGGTGTGTTTTTCCATCTCTTGGAATGAAGTTTGGGATTAGTCTTCAACATTTAGCATCACAATGTCCAATTAGTTTGGAATAACTATAGTAGTTTCTTTTACAACTTGTTGGCTCTTTGAATTGGAATCATTTTTTACCTAAAACTAGTACTTTTGTCATCCTTCTCTATCATTTTTTCCTTAAATGAACCCTTTACCATAAATTTTTATGCTATACATTGGATAAAATCCAAAGGGGAGAAATTAAGGTAAATATAGTTGTTTTATTAATGATTTTCAAAGTTTTGATGGTTTTTAGAAATAAAAAATATTAGATGTTATTTATTGAATATTCTACTTCAAAATATTTTGGAACTTGTAGCAATCATTTGATCTCATACTAATGCAACAACCAAGCCTAAACAAACAATTTGGGGATTATCCATATTTCAAGTGGATGGTCTGGTGTCCACCAGATGTCAAGAAATGATATACAACTAGGATAGATGCAAGGAAGATCAACTCTCAAGTTTAAATATCAACGAATTCCAAATGTCAGAAAAATGCAACAAAATATGACTCCATGTCATTTGTAGATTGGAAGACTCAAAATCCAAATACAATAAAAATGTATTTAAAAAATAGAAACTATTCTTTTTTTTCATGTTACATTTAGAATACAAATTGTTTATATATACACGTAATTGGGTAAAGTCACGTCTCTTTATGCAAAAGAGCGTGACTTTACGTTTAAATCCCTCCTTGAAAAGTTTTGTCCTCGAAGCATGGGCAGGGACGAATGTTTGGATCTAAACACCTCATCTTCCCAAGTAGCTTCATCTTCATGTAGGTTCTTCCATTTGATCATATACTGATTAATTCTTCTATAATGTAGGAATTTGGTTTGTAATTCTAGGATGCCTACAAGAATTAAAATTAACCTTCCTTCTTCATCTAAAAGAGGAAACTATGTATGTATATGGACGACAAGACCTAGTTTTTTCATCAAACAAGAAACATGAAAAACATCATGCAATTTCCCTTTATTTGGAATATCGAGGGCATCAGAAACTTGTCCAACTCTCTTTAGAATTTGATAGGGTCCATAAAACTTAAGAGTAAGTTTTTGTTTCTTGTAATTTTTAAGAGAACTCTACTTGTAAGGCTGAAGCTGAACAAATACCCAATCACCCATTGTAAATTCTTTGTCGGTTCTTCTTTTGTTAGCTTGTTGTTTCATTCGGTTCCTTTCTTGTTCTAGGTGAGATTTAAGACTGCGTAGAACTTCATCCAATGTAGCTAGACAATATTTCATGACAGGAATCTTAGAATTGATAACATACTCCTTAATAGATGGAGGTGGATAACAATACAATGCTTCGAACGAGGACATTTTTGTTGAGGTATGATATGTACTATTGTACCACCATTCTGCGAGATGTAGCCAATTGATCCATTATGTCTGGTGATCATTCACATAATTCCTTGGATACCCTTCTAGGCCTTTATTAACCACTTCAGTCTGGTCATCTGTTTGGGGATGGTTTAAAGTACTCATGGTTAAGGATGTCCCCACCAAACAAAATAGGTCCTTCCAAAAATTCCTAATAAACTTGGGATCCCTATCGCTTACGATAACTTTGGGAAATACATGAAGTTTAAAAATATTTTTAACATAGCTATCAACGACTTGGATATCCTTGGACTTTAAAGACATCCCAACAAAGTGGGCATATTTGGTTAATTGGTTGATGATTACAAATATAACGCCTTTTCCTTCAGAGGTAGGAAGGCTAGTAATAAAGTCCATAGATATTTCAGACCATTTTTGGGCTGGGATATGGAGGAATTACAGAAGACCTAGAGGAGCAATAGTTTCAAACTTTTATCGTTGACAGGTGTTGCATTCCGCCACATATTTATGAATGTCGAATCACATACCTTTCCAAAAGAAGGACTAGTGTATATTGTAGTAAGTTTTGAAAAACCCCACATGGCCTACTGAAGGAGAAACATGGTTTTTTTTCAAAACGTGGAGTTTGAACTTGGAAGAGTTAGGTTGTTGGAAAACATAGTAGATCTGAACCTGGGTCAGCCCAAGAATGGTAGCAAGACATATACAACCAATAGGTTGCTTTCGACTTCTTCTATTAGCCTTCTTATTTCTAGATTTTTGATATACTCAGTTTGAACTTCTGAGATCCATTTAGGAATGATGATGGAAATAGCACATAGAGTAGCATCATTATCGAGTTTCCTTGATAACTCGTCCACAACCAAATTCTTCTTCCCTTTTTTATAAAGAATATTGAAATTGAAGACTTGGATTTTGCTCACCCATTTTTGCTACTATGATGAAATATTTTTCTAAGTTAAGAAATACTTCAAGCTATTGTGGTTCGTTTTCACGAGAAATTTTGTTCCCAACAAGTATTGTTTCCACCTAACTAAGGCATGCATAATTTCCAACATTTCTTTGTCATATGTTGATTTTTTTTTCTCCCTTGATTTGAATTTTAGACTTTCGAATGCGATAGGATGATTATCTTGCATAAGTACGACACCTAATCTAGCTCCTGACACATCACATTCAAGGAAAAATGATTTGGAGAAATCTAGTGCTAACAAAACCAGAGTGGATGTCATTAAGAGCTTCAACCTTCTAAAACATGCTTTGGCTTCGTCGTCCCACTTAAATGCATCTTTATTGAATAATGTTGTTAATGGGGCCACAATTTGTACATAGTTTCCAACAAACCTTCTGTAGTACCCAATAAGACCCAAGCATCTTTATTGAATAATGTTGTTAATGGGGCCACAATTTGTACATAGTTTCCAACAAACCTTCTGTAGTACCCAATAAGACCCAAGAATCCTCATAATGATGTGATTGATTTGGGGATAGGCCACTCAGTAACTGCCGCAATTTTCTTCGAATCAAACTTGATGCCTTCGTCTGACATGACATGTCCCAAAAATACTATGTCTTTTTGTCCAAAACTGCATTTGGATTTGTTAGTGTAGAACTTATTCTCTTGAAGGATTTTTAATACTGTCTCAATGTGCTTGAGGTGTGAGTTCTAGTTATTGCTATAAACAAGGATATCATCTAAGAAGAAAAGTACAAACTTCCATAGGTATTGAAGGAATAAATCATTCATCACTGCTTGGAAGGTAGCGGGAGCATTTGATAAACCAAAAGGCATGACTCGGAATTTGTACAACCCTTCATGGGTATAGAAAGCAGTTTTGGGAATGTCTTCCTCTTGAATTTTTATTTGGTAATAACCTGACTTCAAGTCTAGCTTGGAAAAATATTTAGCGCCATGGAGCTCCTCTAATAATTCATCCACAATTGGAATTGGAAATTTATCATTTATCGTAATTTTGTTTAGTGCTCTATAATCAATACAAAGTCTATATGATCCATCCTTTTTCCTAACAAGTATGATCGGAGATGAGAAAGGACTCTTGCTTCATGTAATAACATTGCGGTCCAATAATTCTTGAACCAAGTGCTCGATTTTTGTCTTATATTGGTGCATCTTTCTATAATATTTTTTTCTAATTGCTGCAGAACTGGGGATTAATTCAATGATGTGATCTCTAGAACGAGGTGGCGGAATCCCATGAGGAAGTTCCTGAAAAATGGTGTTATATTTTCCAAGAATTTTGTCCAATTTGGGATCATCATTTTTGTCCTCTTTATTAGTACCCTCTATTGCATAACAGTGTAAGAAATAAGCCTGGGCTCCCTTTTTAATGATTTTTTTCCATTCTATTGGATGAGACTATTTGTGGGGGAGGACGGTGAATTCCATGTAATTTGTGATTTTCCCTATTTTGAAAAAACCTTATAAATTGATCTTGTAAGTTTAATCCAATGGTACCAAGTGTGGCTAGCCATTGGGCCCCTAAGACAATATCTACCCCTCTGATTGGCATAACATACATGGGGGATTTTAATTTTTAGTCACTCGTGGATATTTCTACATTGTGGCATTTCCCATCACAAGATGTAGTCCTATTTCCTGGGATGGAGACTTGAAATTCAAAGGTAGCATGAATGAATATGTTTAATTGTTTTGCTATCTTTGTATCTATAAAGTTATGTGAACTACCACTATCAATGAGCATTGTTACTTTAGTTTTCTTAACATAGCCATAAACTTTCAGAGTTTGGGGTTGAGAAATACCCATCATTGCAACAACATAGAGTGTCAGATTTGTCTTTTGATTCCCTAACTTGTAGAGATTTCATGAGTCTTCATTATTTGTTTCTTCATCAGATGAAGATATGTCCCCTGCTTCTTTGTCCTTGTCGTTGTCACTCTTTTCTATTTCGTAATGAAATTTGTTTTTTTCTTTGCACTTATGGCCTGGTTTCCAATTAGGTGCGTTACATTTAAAACATCGGTCCTTAACCTCATCTTGTCTCATGTCTTGTGTTCTTTTGTGAGGGGGAATGTATTTGGAGCTAGAGTCTTCAAGTGAGCACCATGATGTCTTTTGATATACTTTAAGTTTCTTTTCAACGATTTAACTTTCTGGCGAGCTTGCTCGATATCTTTAATGTCAAGTAGTTCGAGCTCATTTCATACATTTTCCTTCAATCGTGATAAGGCTATTTGCAGTATCCAATCTTCTGATATATCAAGTACATGAGGGGATAACACATGTAAATCTTGAAAAAATTCTTCCATTGTACTAGACTGTTGTAATTGGGTGAGTTTAGCAAAAACCCCTTGATTTTATTGCTTGATTTTATTTACCCATCTTGTTGCTTCTCTTGCATCCAATCCATCGAATTCTGGAACAATAATATTCACCTTGGGCATGCCATTATTTGAAGTCCCCATGTTAAGTGAATAATCTGATTGATGAGGCCCCCAATGTGAAGTTGAGTTACCTAGGATTCTACTCATGTTTGTGATTGATTCAATCTCTAATCTCATGTCATGGTAGTTGTTGTTGCATTCTTCTAGTTCTTCATTTAGTTTTCCAATTTTGGCATCGAACGAAGTATTTACTTTATTTATAAGGCCCGTGAAAAACTCTTTAGAGTTTTCACTTAACTCCATCGTGGGGGAAGTGTTGTCCTCTTTATTTTTCTCGACTTCTCCCGACTTTCTCCTCGTGTTGCTCATGTTGAGGTTATATTTTAATATATATTTAATACTTTAATATTAAATATAATGTATTGTATCAAATGGAAGAAAATCGTGGAGGAGGGAGAACTAGGGTTTTAAGGATAATTAGGGTTTTATGGTTTGGACAAAGCTAAAATCGTGGAGGAGGATGGAGGGATCCATGGGGAGATGAGGGAAAATGAATGGTGGTTGCAGACATGGATGGGAGTGGGAGAAGACTGGGGGAGAAATGATTAGGGGGGAAAGGGCGAATATAGGGTGAATGGAAGGAGGATATAGGGAGAATGGAGAGAGAAATGGGCGAATAGAGGTCTTTGATGCAGGTCTTGGTTTGATGCAAGTCGTAGATGGGTGAAGTGGATGAGAGGCGAAATGCAGATAGGAGTGGGAAAAGTGGATGAGGGGTAGAATGTAGGGTTGGACAAGGGACGAGATGTGTGGAAGAGTATGAGAGTTTGGGAGTGGGATGAAGAATGGGGGAAGAGGGAGAGCATTGGAGTGATGTGTGGGAGAGGGAGTGTGTGGGATATCATGGGATATTGGAAGAACAGGTCGATGTGTGGAAGACAGAGTGCATGGGAGAGAATGGGAGTGGGAGAGGGGCGAATGGAGGTCACAGGTTTGGAGGATGCAAGGAAAAGGAATGCTCTGATGCCAACTCGAAGACTCAAAAGCCAAATACAATAAAAATGTATTTATAAAATATAAATTTTTTTTTTTTTCATGTTACGTTTAGAATACAAATTGTTTGTATATACACAGAATTGGGTAAAGTCACGTATATATATGTATATATATATCCATCAAAGACCTTACAAATTATATATATATAATTCATTGTTGATCTCCAAAACACATGCAAAGTTATTGTCAGGTTCTAGACTTTGTGCAACCAGTCAAACTGTAGATTCGAGCATTGAATGGTATAGGTGTCATTGTTTAGATCCAACTCAATAATATATTGAAGCCTTGCAATCTATTTGATTGTAGGGAATTCTATTATGATCTTTATAATATTGTAACAAACCCAAAAATTTCTCGTATATGATTTTTCATGATAATCTTTGATTGCCATATAAATACAGTGTTCTCTGATGAAGAGGGTACAAGGTCACTTTTGATTTTTGAATGAATAAGAGAACATTTGCTTGTTGTTAAATCTGATTTTAGGCTTCCATGAATTTGATGTGATTTAATTTTAAATGAGGTGTTGATTTGCTCAGTATTGAAGTAGTTTTTCACAATGTTCTCTGGAGGAGGCAGGGCCCCCTGTTCCATATCAAAGTTGTTAGTTTTCATTTTCATTGTATTGTCATTTCAATCCAATTTGATAATATTGTGTGGTATTTCAATTTACATTCCTATGTGTGGTGTGTAATTTTTTTATTTTTATTCAATGGACTTGCAAAATCAAATCATTCTTTATTAAGTTGTAATCGAAAGGGACCAAAATGAAGTATTGCTACAACAAAATTCAAATATTTAATTTGAATAGATAATTATAGCTTGTAGTTTAACACTTGTGGCATAAGTAAATTGTAATTTAACATTAGATTAATATTCATTGCAAGACAACTTTCCAAGATTTTTTATTTATTTTCCTTTATCTACAATTGGTTTTACATTCATTTACCAATTTCCAATTTAAACAATCATTAACTAAGTTATATTCCAAATATACCAAATCATAGCATTGTTGCAAGAAGGTTCAATTATTGAAGTTGGATATTTGAATGCAACCTGATATTTCAACATTTGTGGATAGAGTAGGATATAACTTAATGGTGAAATTGTGGTAGTTGTGAAGTTGAATTGTAATCTTTATTCAGTTTTCAAAGTCTTTTCTTAGCATAATTTTGTTTTTATTTTTAGTAAGATAAGGTAAAGTAGTGATCAAATATGCACATAGAATAGGATAGTAAATAGGCATATTCATATTAACACTATAAAAGTCTTGATTCTTCATATACCGTGCATATTATTTTTCAAGTTAAACACAAACCTAGGTTGATAATTAAATGAATAAATATTTAGATATATTAACTTTGCAATAAAGAAGACATATATAAATTGACCGTCACAACTCAAGCTACTTGGTACTCTCTTATTGTCTAGGGTGCACTCAACTTTCTACTATATTGAGGAAGTGATCCTAGGATCCTTCTTATTCTTGAAACACTTTGGCCATTTGTTGAAGGATTGTTTCTTCCAACTTGAAGCTACATGATGACCTTTCAATAAAAAAAATAATCATGCATTAGAATATCAACAATCCTCTTCCTTGTATCCCTTCTTCTTACAATGAAAATATATAAGAAGTGATTTTCACCATACTTCTTTGGTTTCCCTTATGCTTGTATGCTCACCTACTTGGTATTCTAGGTGTTGTTGCAATATTAGATGTTGGAGACATCTCTTTGTTGCCCCTCTTTAATATTGTACATCACTATTGCACTAATGAACCGTCTACTCCATTTATAATTGTTATTTATTTTTTTGAAGTTTCCATTCCTTTGAATTCATTTGACTTCGCAAAGGTGACCTTGATGTTATTAACACCTCCTATAGCCAAAAAAATTTAGAGGTAAGTTTTTATGTACTTAACTAGTATAAACAATAGAAAATGAATAATATTCAAAGAAACATAAGTGTAAAAAAGAAAATACAAGGACCAATGAGATTAAACTTGTAGAATATAGCCCTTGTATTCATAATTCCAAAAGAGAGAGAAATGTTCATAGGCTTCTTCGAGGGGAAAACCTTGTTTGAGAAAATATCTAGTACAACAACAATCCTTGACAAAACATTACATAGTATTCTAGATCTATAAATGGTTTCATAGTAGAAAAACCCTAACTACTTGTGGTCCCGTCATTAAAGAGTACCAACCACCTAGTGGGCCCTATTTAATAATGTTGACACTTTTACATTAAGTAACTACCCATTAAATCTCTAATGAGCCTTACTCAAAGAAAATGGCCTCTTACATTCATTAACTATATCATAAGTACCCCAATGTAGGGAGGTTAGGGTAGGAAATTAGCATGCCCTCCTCCTTCAAAAGCAATGTTGTCCTCAAGGAAAAAGGTGTGGAAATTGCTGTAAAATAGTTCGTGTTCCCAAGTGGCATATTTAGGATACATATCCTTCCACTATATGAGGACTTCTTGAACATTACACTTGTATAAATGATGCTCTTTTATGGCCAATATTTCTTCCAACTATAACCAAATGGACCCTTCTTCATCATGTTCTAGAATTTGAGTCTAAACTTGATGATTCATCCCCACAACCTTCTTCAAACAAGACACATGAAAGACTATATGGATCTTGGAGTGTGTAGGAAAATCTAATCTATAGGTAACTTGTGCAATGCATTGGATGATTTGATAGGTCCCATAGAACTTTGGTTTTAGCTTTGGGTGGCCCTTGCCTTTGAGAGAGGTCTTATTATAGAAATGAATATGAAGAAACAACTAATTCCCTTCGGAAAAATATTCTTCATGGAAATGCTAGTTATCCTCTTGATTCATTCAAATTTGGGCCAAAGACAAATTATATTTAAGTGTGCAAAGAATGGCCACTAGACTAGAATTAAGTGTGCAATCCTCTTCCTAAACCTTGTATGTACCTAGTAAATACAAAGCCACTTAGGAGGGGGTTTTGTCATATAAAATTCATACGGTGACATTTTTGTAGCTCCATGATAAGGGGTATTGTACTACCATTCTAAAAGGGGTAGCCATTGAGCCCATCAGTGTTTTCAGTCCAAGGAAAAGCATATCAAATAATTTCCCAAGAACTTGTTGACCACTTTTGTTTGACCATCAGTTTGGGGATGATAAATCATGCTTTTTTTCAGCTAGGTTCCCTATATTTTAAATAACTCTCACCAATTGTTTTTGGTGAATATGGCATCGTGATCTAACATAGTGAGCATGTTGTGCAACATAAATAATTTGATCCATCAAGACTTGGGCAAAGGTGGAAGGAATAAATGGGTGCAATAAGGCATAAAAGTGAGCATATTTGGAAAGGAAATCAACTACCACCGTGATGAATGATCTGTTATCATATTTTAGGAGGTCTAATTAGTATGAAATCCATGGAAACATTAGCCCAAATAGTAGAAAGTATTGGAATTGGTTGCAATGCCAAATAGTCTTCACTCTTCCCCTTTTTTTCCTTTGAAAATATTCACAATCAACTACAAAAATATGGACATCATTTTTCAATCATTCCCAAAAGAAAGAGTTCCTAGCTTGTTTGTGGGTTTTCTGAAAGCCAGATTGACCCATTGAATGGGATGAATGAAACTCCTCTAAGACCCTATGTTTTAAAGTGAAATTTTGCACCAACAAATGTGCCCTTTCTACCACAAGGTATCTTTATGCTAATACAATAGGGGGTTGAGGTGCTATTGAAGTATTTGGCTGAGTTGAGGTATTATGTCTTATCCAACCATAATTATTGTCAATCCTATACAAGCCAATCTAGTATGGGTAAGGATGAGGCAAAGAGAGATCCTTCCTTATAATATTTCCTAAACAAAGAAGTCACTGCTACATTCTTTTTTCCCTTCTTGTATATTATCTCATAATAATACCCCAACATCTTAGCGAACTGCTAGTTCTGCTCTAGTGATGACAACCTCAACTCAAAAAATTACTTCAAACTATGATGATCTGTCTCAATCTGGATGCACCTCCCAATGAGATACAAGTGCTAAGTATCAATTTTATGAAGGATGTCAATCATTTCTTTCTCATAATGGATTTTCAAAATTTTCTCGCACAATTTATTACTGGTGAATGCCAATGGGTTCCCCTCTTGCATGAGTACTTATCCAAAGACTTAGCCCAAGGTATTACATTCCAAGACAAAAGTATTAGTGAAACCAAGCACTCCTAATATGTAACACCCTGTTTCCCCCAGTCTGTAAAAAAATAACTATATTGGCCAAGAACTATGGCAAACTCAAAGATGTGAATGTTTGATTTGACGGACCTTTGTATAAAAGGTCGATGAATGTAAATTATGTTATGATTATGTGTTTCATAACTGTTGGGAGGGGGATGTGCTAAAAGAGACCATGATGGCTAATGAGAGGTGGTGGAAGGGGCCTGGAATGGTTGTGTTAACTTCCACCAAACCAATACCGTACTAGTTTTTAATTGCTCAAAGACCAAAGCAACTCTCTGACCCTGGAATGAATTACCCACCAGGATGGTAGATGGGGAGGATCCTCAAGAGTTAATGAGGGGATGGGGGTGAACTTCCCATCCGTACAAGCTCTCAGACTTGGCCACGGACCGGGGATTTCACGCCACACGCAATCTTCCAGAAAAAGGAAAGAAAGGAAGTGTGGGGAAAAACAGAGGAGAGAACACACACGACAGGGATCGTGGAAGAAAAACTGAAGGAACTCTAGAAATACGAAGGAGTTCTGAATAGAGGAGAAGTAGAGTAACCCTCATCCTTGACTTCTATTGAGCTGGAAGTAGGAGACTGAATCATAAAGCATCGTGGTATAGCTCGGGGGTGGCTAGTGGTAAATCTGTCTAGAGTCACTGAGCATGTTAGCATCGGAAGTCACCACTGGATTGCAGCAGGAGCAAAGCCCGATGCCCATCATTTTATTGTCACGATTTGTTGAATGGGGTGATCGAATGGGAGTTAACTCAAAACGATGTGGTTCTAACTCCAAAACTAGGCCAGGCATGCATAGGCAGGTAAGGTAATAGATAAAATTCGGACAATAAGTTGTAGTAACGATGAGTAGGAGGAAGACTTGTATCAGAGAGGTGCAAAGATCTGTCGTAAACATCAGGTTTCTAACAAACTGTAGAGGGAGTCATCTAAACGCAATATCTTCTTACATTCAAACACAAAACACCGAAGAATACAACAATGCAATAATAAATCCTTTATCATAACATGATTACAATAATTCGTGCGAATCCATCGATCACGAACTCTCTCAGTCTGAGATGAAAATTAGATGGAATAGGAAAGACTGTCTGTCGTTAAACAAGAAATCTTACATACAGATACATAACCAGAGAACTAGAGTGTGTTCAAACTTTATAATCGGGAGCTTCACTCTACCATCGATACTTTACAAAATACAAAGACTGAGTTTATATACTCAGACAAATTCGCCTAACAGAGGCATGCCCAGTCACCCAAGGCTTGGTGTCCCTTCAGTCAAACTCGTACTGATATCCTTCTTCAAACGCCACTTTAACTGCGCATGGCTCTTGTAAGGGGAGTAGCTAAACCATTAAAAACGGAGCTAGCGTGTGCAGACCTCCTCCGGCTAGTTGAGAACTTAGCATGACTTCTCTGGAAAAATGGGTACACAGGATCCCCTCGAGCAGACCGCTGGCCAGGCTCTCCATATCTTTCACTTAATGCATGAAGAGAGGTTTCAACCACTCTTCCTTACCTTCATTTACTTCAAGTGAAAACTAGGCTTGAGGTCGGATCAAATGGCACCCAGAGAACGCGATGAACCTTTCGGCGAATGGACCCGACGCCTTTAGCCCCCTTTGTGCAGCTCTTTTATTTCCCAAGTGACCATGATATATGACCTTGTGTTTACTCTCAAAGGATTTTTTGGCGTTCGCGAATAGGAAGGGGTTGATCCTTGCTTCTTGAAATTGCGATGAGCGAAACGCCGAGACGGCTTAATCTGGCGCCATGTGTCCCTCTAGATCTGACGACTCTGAAATCTCTCGACGATGTTGTACCTTGAGCCTTGGAATCGCGATGGGAAAAATGGCAAGGAACCTAATCGCACGCTAGGTGTCTCCTGTGGATGGATGACCAAGATCGCTCCGTAATACTGCGGGCCCAACTTTGGGTGCCTTCGGCGCTTTTGGGGTTCGGGGTTTCGAGATGCAGAATGATATGGAACTTTCGCCCTTTGAAATCACGACTACCGAAAAGCCGACGTGACGAGATCACACGCCACGCACCCTCTAGATGGATGGCTGAGATTCTTCCCCGCATACAATATGGGCGCGATGTATTTGCGCTAATTTCGGTGCAACTCCGCTAACCATGATTTACCGCCAACCGTTGATCTGCTCCTTTGGATGAATCCTGATCGTTGAGATCAGACTGCTCGCTCGCTTGATTTTTAGCCTGAAATGGGGCTTTACGTGCTACGCTTGGGCGTTCTTCATGCAACCTGCAGACCTGGATGCTCTCAAGCCCAAGACAAGAATTGTCGCTAACATTAGGCTCCATGGGGGATAGAGTCGTCCCTGTGATGCTCTAAGAACTCATTCTGCAGCTTCAGTGCCTTGCTGTTGGGATATGGAGTCAGGCTCAAAACATCCAGCTGCTGAAAATACAAGCCGAAAAATAAAAGCAACAAAATAAAAATACATGCTCAAAGGAGCTTATTTATATACAATCCTAAACTAATAAAACACTTTACATGGGGCTAGGTGAAAGCAGACTTCCACCATAGCCAATCAAGTAACTTCCTGAAGGGAAGCTCTTTCTTTCTGTTGATGATCACCAGCAGATGGTGTAACCATGACAGCAGAATGGCTACACTCTTCAACTTCTCCTCACAGGGTGAAGTTGATATGGAATAGGGTGGCTCCAAGGCATAAAGGACATACCACTCCATGTACTCGCTGACAGGATCATAGAATGAGTGGCAAACCCTGTGAAAAGGGTAGCAGCAGGCCTGCTCTGCTCCACAGCTACTTCTATAGGGATGAACTTCATGAGTCTGCATAGGTGAATGGGCGGGCTCTGGGCAGGAAGTCACCTGTTCCACTAGTTCTTTTTGCTCTTCTTCTTGGCTCTCCCCTAGGTCTGATTCACATTCATCATAAATAGGGACCATGGGGTGGTTCTGCTTGCTAACTAGCTCTTCAGTATCTTTATAGTGATCAAATGTAGGATAAGCTTGCTGCTCATCATCACTATAATATACATCAAAAAGGGGGTGTCCTTCATTGATATGATCCTCCTCCAGAACAGTGATCCCGTAAAATTTTTTGTTTTAGGGATAGTGGGACCTGTTGGTTCTGGTTGCTCATACATAATCTTTTTCTCTTTAATCCTAGGTAAAAATATATCGTGAGAAACCCCCTGGAGGAAAAGAGAAGAATCCTCTTCCACAACTAACCCCTCTTTTAAAAAGAGAGGGTCTTTGTCATCATGAGAAGAGATGATAGGAACATTTGCTTCAACCCGATATTCAGGCGATTCATCTACCATGGACCACATTTGCTCTATAAACTCACAATTTCCACAAGAGGCATGTTGATCGTTATGAATATCTAAAAGAATAGAGGCATCTGATATAATGTCAGATGCTTCCGTTCTAGGTCTAACACATTTAATATCATTCAACACCTCTATATTTTATTGGAAAACGCTTTCCTCCACAGCAAAACCTTCATCATGGACATGGTCTTCAGGGCCAGCAGAGGCTTCATGAAGTGAAGAAAACTCCTCACAACAGTTTTCATACAAAAAATCAGCTGGAAAATAATCTTTACAAAATGAATTGAAAGCTATATGAAAACATGTCAAAGAGAGGATGCTCGCAGCGGGAAGAGATCGACACCACTCAAGAGAAACTCCCTTCAATGAATACTTGAAGAGATTAATCTAGACATCCTCATGCATGGCATTGTGTCGGTGAATAGCTTCATGGAAGTCTAGTAAATTCTCAGCTGGTTCCTCCCAACTTGTTGCATGAAATTCAGGGAGGAAATTTTCCCATTGGTCTCTATCAGGAAGTGCATTAGGAAAACCAACTATCTGGGAAAAGTCACAGAAAGCAAACCTTTGAGCCAGAATTTTCTCCATATCGAACCAGTGGAGTCGCTAATCGATCCTCGAATCATGGAGTCGCTAGGTGAAAGATGCGCAGCTTCAAATATTCCTGGTCCTTGTTCACCATCACAGGCTAGATCTTAACGTTGTCATTACCCCAGGAAGCTTCTCAAGCTGAGAAAGCAGCCACTGAAACCTTTTTGAGAAAGCTCCTCTGGGTTATCTTTCAGGTGTGCCAACAGTAGCCACAGCTGAAAAATTGAAGTGGAAACAATGGAGTTGCCACAGTGGAGTCACCAGGTGCACAGTAGCAATCTTGATAATTTTGATATCTGATGCACCTTCAGAATCAGTTAATCGTTGTCGTTCAATCCTGAGGAAAATATTCAATATCCGTCCCCGGCAACAACGCCAGAATTGTTAGCATCGGAAGTCACTCTTAGATTGCAGCAGGAGCAGAGCCCAACTCCCATAAGTTTATGTCACTATTTTTTTAATGGGGTGATCGAATGGAATTTAACTCAGAACGATGTGGTTCTAACTCCAAAACTAGGCCAGGCATGCATGGGCAAGTGAGGTCTTAGATAACTTTAGACAGTGAGTTGTAGTAAGGGTGAGTAGGAGAAAGACTTGTATTAGAGAGGTGCAAAGGTATGTCATAAACATCAGGTTTCTAACAAACAGTAGGGGAAGACATCTAAACGCAAGATCTTCTTACGTTCAAATGCAGAAAACCAGAAAACACAACGATGCCACAAAAAATCCTTTATCATAACATAATTGCATAAATTCGTGTGAATCTATTGATCACGAACTCTCTCGGTATGAGATGAAAATTAGATGGAGTAACAAATATTGTCTGACATAAAACAAGAAATCTCACACACAGATGCATAACCAGAAAACTCGAATTTATGTTAAAACTTTACAATTGGGAGCTTCGCTCTACCATCGATACTTTACAAAATACAAAGACTGAGTTTATATACTCAGACAAATTCGCCTAACAGAGGCGTGCCCAGTCACCCAAGGCTTGGTGTCCCTTCAGTCAAACTCGTACTGATATCCTTCTTCAAACGCCACTTTAACTGCACATGGCTCCTGTAAGGGGAGTAGCTGAACCATTAAAAACTGAGCTAGCGTGTGCAGACCTCCTCTGGCTAGTTGAGAACTTAGCATGACTTCTCTAGAAAAATGGGTACACAGGATCCCCTCGAGCAGACCACTGTCCAGGCTCTCCATATCTTGCACTTAATGCATGAAGAGAGGTTTCAACCACTCTTCCTTACCTTCATTTACTTCAAGCGAAAACCAAGCTTGAGGTCGAATCAAATGGCACCCAGAGAACGCGATGAAACTTTCGGCGAATGGACCCGATGCCTTTAGCCCACTTTGCATAGCTCTTTTATTTCCCAGGTGACCATGGGCTGTGACCTTGTGTTTACTCTCAAAGTAGTTTTTGGCATTCGTGAATAGGAAGGGGCTGATCCTTGCTTCTTGAAATTGCGATGAGCGAAACGCCGAGACGGCTTAATCTAGCGCCACACGTCCCTCTAGATCTGAAAACTCTGAAATCTCCCAACAATGCTATACCTTGAACCTTGGAATTGCGATGGGTGAAACAACGAGGAACCTAATCGTGCGCCAGGTGTCTTCTGTGGATGGACGGCCGAGATCACTCTGTAATACTGCGGACCCAACTTTGGGCGCCTTCGGCGCTTTCGAGGTTCAGGGTTTCGAGATGCAGAATGATATGGAACTTTTTCCCTTTGAACTCGTGACTACCGAAAAGCCGACATGACCAGATCACACACCACGCACCCTCTGGATGGAGGGCTGAGATTCTTCCCCGCATACAATATGGGCGCGATGTATTTGCGCTAATTTAGGCTCAACTCCGCTAACCGTGATTTCCTTCCAACCGTTGATCTGCGCCATTGGATGAATCCTGACCATTGAGATCAGACTACTCACTCGCTTGATTTTTAGCCTGAAATGGGGCCTTACATGCTACATTTGGTCATTCTTCATGCAACCTGCAGACCTGGATGCTCTCGAGTCCAAGACAAGAATTGTCGCTAACAGAACCTACGGTTGGGTGGAAAAGAGAACCCCTCTCAGCAGTCACGTCACATCTGGTGTATCTGATAAGTGCTATGTCTTGTATTTTGAATTGAATATCATGAACACATGCTCATGGTTATATGCTCATAAATGGTTTCTATATAGAAGTGTTTGCCTTTTGTTTTGATTGGAAATAATGGATGCATGCTTATACTTATATGACCATAATTGGTTTATGTATAGAATGAATAAGTTTAGAATATGAGTCTGTTCCCTTGAGATTTGTCCCATCTACTTGACTCATGCTATGTCCTGGTTTGATTTCCCAAAGGCACCTTCTCCCGAGAAGTTTCCTCGCATTCCAGAGTCAGAGTGAGTTCCTTGAAAAGACTATTGTTATAGTAAACCAACGAGTTTACTTTACTCCTGTCACAAAGTTCATAGCTCGGCGAATTAGGAAGGATTTTCAATCAGGTCACCAAGCCTAGGGATAATTACCCAAGAACTCTCTAAAGGATCATGTGATCTGAGTCTAGAAACCTTGTACAAGAAAGAGTAGTTCTCTCAGTTTTTGAAGTCATGGGAGTTTGAAGCTCCGAGAGGTTGAATATCGTGATTCAAGCTTATTAAGGACAAAAAGTCCAGTTATCGAAAGAGAATACCCCATCATTTAGTAGATAAGCGGTCGAAATCCTTTTGGAAATACCCTAGATCGCTCAAGACCGACGGATCTAGAGGAGAAGTGCAAGCGTTAACACCTCGACCCCTTCCACCTTCGCAAGTAGCGATGGGATCCAGGACCATAGATCCAAGGATCTGTTAGAGCTCTATTGACTGTCGAACTTAACCTTTGCATAGGCTGGAGAGTGGACTCGAAAAATGTCCTGGAAGTCCCGAAGTATTCAGAACCATCCATCAGCACAGGACACGTGGCAGTCGGGTAGCGTTTCGCTGACTCACGACTTGGAGTGGTCAAATCATAGGACTGCACGAACTCATGATTCACAAAATCACGACGTGATCGTGGTCGTTGATCCATGAGTGATCTGGATCATCGGTTTAGTGTGAATAAGTTTTGGCGTTTCAGCACCCGGCTTACCAAAGGGCAAGACCCCTTGTTTTCACAAGTCGCGAAATCCTGGTATACAAAACCCCGAATCGATTTAGCGTGAATAAGTTTCGTCGTTTTGGCACCCGGGAAACCAAAGGGCAAGACCCCTAATTTTCACAAGTCTCAAAATCCCGGTACACAAAACCCCGAATTGGTTTAGTGAGAATAAGTTTCAGTGTTTTGGCACTCGGGAAACCAAAGGGCAAGACCCCTCATTTTCGCAAGTCGTGAAATCTCGGTACACGAAACCCTGACACTCTCTGTGGATGAGCCCTAGGTCACAAGATAGGGTCATGTGGTAGGAAGGAGGAGTCTCAAAATTATTTGGACTGTCCATTTGTAGAGAATGAGTGGCGAAGATCTAAAGCCACCGGGGTTCTGGACATCGGAGGAATAGGAGTGAAGACCCCGCCAGAAATATTGAAAGGTAGAATGTCGAGATTTAATCCGAGCCATTGATCAAGTCGACGATCTGGACCATAGATCCAGATGATACCGAGATTTCAGGTTTCGGGGATTGAAGGAACAAGGGTTCCTTGCAACAAAAATATCGAAAGTATGTTCACAGAGGTGGTCACATGGAGAAGGATAAGGAAAGGGATGGTCTGCGCTAGGCCCCGTAGAAATTCATGAATTCTGTCCCTCGAAGAAAAGACAAAAAAAAAAAAAAAATCTTGGTTGTTGTAGTGTGTGTGTGACAATTTGGTATCAGAGCATGGTTACAACACTTGGCCTGCTTGGGCTCATGAACAAATTGCGCATAAACTCCATTTGAAGTACCCTTAAAAGGAGTAACCCTCTATATTAACCCCCTTCCTCAAAAGTTGAAGTTAAGAATGAAAATTCCTATTGTGTGTATGCATTTGAAAAATATGAATTATGCATTGGTTATGAATGAATATAAATATTGACTAACAACAAGTTCTTTTTTTTTTTCTTTTTTCTGCACACAAGCGGATGATCAACTACGGGAAACTGCAGATGCATAGAATGGTGACTCGCCACGAAGTGGGGGATGGCTCCCACAATAGAGACAAAGAGTCTAATGAAAGGAGGGTAGTAGAGACCCCTCCAGATCTAGATGAGACTGTGAGGAGCCTCATGGTCTAACTACATAGCTGCAAGGCCGACAACGAGAGGTTGATAAAGGAGCGAGAGAAGAAAATGGAAATTAATGCAGTCTTGTTGCAGAGTTTATACGACATACAAAGACAATTTCAGCATGGACCTGACACCAGTCACGCAGACCGACAACAGACAAAGAAAAGTCGAAGTCCACCTGAGATACATAAATGTGGTATTTTAAGTGGCCACAATGGGAAGAGAACCTCGAGAAAGGTCCACCCCAAAGATAAGGGACAAGCATCGGACGATTCCTATGGAAAGGAAACTGGTGACCTGGAGGGATCTTCTAGTAGCAGAACTAGTTCTTATTCCCAAAGAAAATGGAAGAAATAAAAGCATTCCAAAAGTCATAATCTCGAAGAATTCAAGAAGGTCAAACCACCCTCTTTCGATGGTGAAAAAAGAAGGGGGAGGAAGCGGAGGCCTGGYTGCTTGGACTAAAGAAGTATTTCAGAGTCCATGACTTCTCAGAAAACTTGAAGGCCCGAGTAGCCACTTTCAACTTGAATGGAAAGGCTTCCATTTGGTGGGAAGACCTTAAGAATGTAAAAGGGATTCACGAAGAGGACCTATCTTGGGAACAGTTTGAGAAATACTTCAGGAAGAAGTATTTGTTGGAAAAGTATTTCAACGAAAAGACTAAAGAATTCTATGAACTCAAGCTGGGGAAACTCACCATAGAGGAATATGTTAGCAGATTCCTCGAGTTGCTGAGGTACGTACCCTATATAAAAGCAGAAAAGGAAAAGGTGCAACGATTCATCAGTGGACTACCTAAGGACTATCAGAATAGGATTGAGTTTGATGAGCCAAAGACC
>JZKD02S2364111.1:546363-572105 GCA_000966675.3 Picea glauca
AAAGAAAATGGAAGAAATAAAAGCATTCCAAAAGTCATAATCTCGAAGAATTCAAGAAGGTCAAACCACCCTCTTTCGATGGTGAAAAAAGAAGGGGGAGGAAGCGGAGGCCTGGCTGCTTGGACTAAAGAAGTATTTCAGAGTCCATGACTTCTCAGAAAACTTGAAGGCCCGAGTAGCCACTTTCAACTTGAATGGAAAGGCTTCCATTTGGTGGGAAGACCTTAAGAATGTAAAAGGGATTCACGAAGAGGACCTATCTTGGGAACAGTTTGAGAAATACTTCAGGAAGAAGTATTTGTTGGAAAAGTATTTCAACGAAAAGACTAAAGAATTCTATGAACTCAAGCTGGGGAAACTCACCATAGAGGAATATGTTAGCAGATTCCTCGAGTTGCTGAGGTACGTACCCTATATAAAAGCAGAAAAGGAAAAGGTGCAACGATTCATCAGTGGACTACCTAAGGACTATCAGAATAGGATTGAGTTTGATGAGCCAAAGACCCTAGACGACATTATCTGAAAGGAAAGATATTGTCATGAATAGCTTGGGCATCGAACAGAACCTCGCGAAGGCTGGAAGCAGAAGAATAGTTTGGGATTCCAGAAAAAGGGGTTTAAATCCCCAAGATTTAAAAACTATAAAAGGAACTCAAGGATGACCTTCCCAACCCGAAGTGTACACCAACAGAATTTCCCCACCCAGGGCAGAAATAAACCTTCTGGATCTACCCCAGGAAAGATTGATAACCCAAAGAGAGAACCCTTGAAATGTTGGGTTTGTGGAGAAGAACATCTACTGAGGGACTCCCCACACCGACAACAGAACAGTCAGAGAATTTACAACGTTCAAGAAGCTACCACTATCAATGACATGGCTAGGAGCATGCTGCAAATTTATGTAGCCTTGGATAATAAACAAGTTGGCCACCAAGCTTCAGTGGTGGAGATGGAAGGTATGATCACCAACCATCTAGTGTCTATTATAATTGAACTTGGTTCAAATTTGAGTTATATAGCCCCTAAGGCTGTTGATAAGTGTAAATTACAACCACATAAACACGCCAAGCCATGGTTGGTACAATTAGCCACTGGCACCGAAAGAAAGGTAGCGGAGGTCATACCAGCTTGCCAATTCACTATGGGTGAATTCCCCACCCAAGAAACCCTTAACATATTACCCCTAGGATCGTATGACCTATTGATCGGTATGGACTGGCTAGCCACATATAAATCCAAACTAGATTGTTACCATAAAACCTTAGAATGTGTAAGTGAAGAAGGAAGAAGGATAACCCTTCAAGGGATCCAAAAACCTGTCTAGGTGAGACGAATATCATCTCTTCAAATAAGAAAGTATTGTAGAAAGGGATGTCCACTATATGTGATACAGGTGTTGGAATCAGTTGAAGATGACAAACCAAGCCTCGAAGACCACCCCACACTAAGAGAATATAGAGATGTATTTCTGGAAGACGTACTAGGTCTACCTCTTAGAAGAGACATTGACTTCTCGATAGAACTTGCACCAGAAGCAGTGCCAGTGTCTAGAACACCCTACAGAA
The DNA here is from genome assembly GCA_000966675.3 of Picea glauca. Taxonomy (NCBI): domain Eukaryota; kingdom Viridiplantae; phylum Streptophyta; class Pinopsida; order Pinales; family Pinaceae; genus Picea; species Picea glauca. The sequence continues at coordinate 547,929 of JZKD02S2364111.1, forward strand.
TGAGCACACCTGAGCTAGTTGAGCTTAAATTACAACTAAAAGAAATGATGGACAAAGGCTATATCCGACCCACCATGTCTCCATGGGGACCACCAGTCTTGTTTGTGAAAAATAAAGATGGTACCCTCCGACTGTGCATAGATTATAGACAACTCAATAAGCTAACCATAAAGAACAAGTACCCCTTACCTAGGATCGATGACCTGTTCGATCAATTGGGAGGTGCTCTCAAAGATTGACTTGATATCTGGATACCATCAAGGTCGAATCAAGGGTGAAGACATCCACAAAAATTCCTTCAGGATGAGATATGGTCACTATGAGTTTGTGGTAGTACCATTTGGATTGACCAATGCCCCTGCCACTTTTATGTGCTTGATGAACAATGTGCTCAGCAAATTCCTAGACAAATTTGTACTGGTTTTTATTGACGATGTATTAATTTACTCCAAGAATAGAGAGGAACATGAGGAACATCTTAGACTTGTGCTTCAAGTGCTAAGAGAAGATCAACTCTATGCCAAATTTAGCAAGTGTGACTTTTTCCAGAAGCAAATACATTACTTGGGCCATGTCATATCTGAAGAGGGAGTAGCAGTAGACCTTGACAAGATCAGGTCTATCATGGAATGGCCTACCCCAAAGGATGTTTCAGATATCAGATCCTTTATGTGCTTAGCAGGATACTATAGGAGATTTATAAAAGGATTCTCCAAGATTGGTTGTCCAATCATTGCCCTACAGAACAAGGGAGATAAATTCGTTTGGACACAAGAATGTGAAGAAATATTTCAATCCCTAAAACGTCTATTGACCCACGCACCCGTGTTAAAGATCGTTGATCCTGAAGATGAATTCCTCGTGTGCACAGATGCCTGCAAGGAAGGGCTCGGAGGAGTCCTTATGCAAGGAGGAAGTGTAGTCTTCTATTAATCCTGAAAATTGAATGAGCACGAAGTCAACTATGTGACCCATGATCTAGAGCTGGCCACCATAGTACATGCCTTAAAAATGTGGAGGCATTACCTCCTGGGAAGGAAATTTGTACTTATGACAGACCACTATGGATTGCGATATCTGTTTGATCAACCAAAGCTCAATGCCAGACAAGCTAGGTGGATGGCCCTTCTTAATGAGTTTGATTTTGAAATCAAACATGTTAAAGGAAAGGAAAATAAGGTGGTCGATGCCCTTAGAAAAAGTATGAAAACAATTCACCTGGCAGCGATGAGCACCTGCGAGACGAATGTCAAAGAAAGATTCAGGAGTGCACAAGAAACAGACACATTCTTCCAGACCGTGACCTCGTACCCGGAGCAAGAATCCACATGGATAAAGTATGAAGGCTACCGGATGATAGATGGAGGTCTGCTAACTTACAAAAATAGATTGTATATTCCAGATTGTGATGACTTGAAGAGGTTCATAATGGATGAACTACATAAAAGACCGTATACTGGTCATCCAAGATACCAGAAGATGATCACGGCCACCAGGAAACAATTCTATTGTCCTGGATTGAAGAAAGACTTAGCTTAGTACTTAGCCAAATGCATAGAATGCCAACAGGTTAAAGCAGAACACCGACACCCAACAGGATTATTACAACCTTTACCAATCCTGTAATGGAAATGGGAAACGATCTCCACGGATTTCATCACCGGATTACCAACCTCGACCAAACAGAATGACGCCATCATGGTAGTGGTGGATAAATTCAAAAAGTCTTCTCATTTCATCCCCATCAAGTCGACTTGCAAGGTAATAGACATTGCCAATGTATTCATGAAGGAGATATTCAGACTACATGGTATGCCTAAAGAGATCGTGTCTGACAGAGAAACGGAATTTACTTCCAACTTTTGGAAATCCTTGATGGTTGGTCTGGAGACCAAATTACTGTTTAGCACAACCTATCATCCTCAAACCAATGGACAGATGGAAAGATTGAACCAAATATTAGAAGACATGCTAAGGATGTATGTAATGCATCAACCCAAAAACTGGAAAGATTACTTGCCACTGGTGGAATTCGCCTACAACAAAAACGGTTACCAAGAATCCCTGAAGACAAGTCCTTTCAAAGTCCTCTACAATAGGCCGTGCAACACTCCAGTTAGTTGGAGTAATCTCGTAAATAGAATTTCTATTGGAAACGACATGTTGAAAGAAATGGAACAACAAGTGATTCGGATAAAACAAAGTCTACAGGTCGCTCAGAACAGACAAAAAAGTTACACCAATAGAAATAGAACTCCAAGAGAATTCAAGACGGGAGACCACGTATATCTCAGAGTTAGGCCCAGGAAGAGTTCCCTGAGGATGGGAGCTTGTGCCAAGTTGGCACCTCGGTATTGTGGACCCTTTGAAATTCTAGATAGAGTGGGACCTGTAGCCTATAGGCTAGCACTTCCTCCCACAGTAAAAGCACATAATGTTTTCCATGTTTCAATATTGAAGAAATATATACACGATTCTAATCATATAATTGACTGGTCTGTGATCTAGGTGGAACCAGAGGGAGAATTCCTACCAGAACCTCAATGCATACTGGACAGAAAGGAAACCCCACTCAGGAACCAAACCATTCCACAAGTCAAGGTGCAGTGGAAACATTTTGGCCCAGATGAGGCTACATGGGAAATGGAAGATGCCATGAAACAGGCATATTCAATTTTGTTTACTTCTGTACATACACGTCATATTGATAGATAGAACATCGAGGATGATGTTCCTTTAAGGGGGAGGGAATTGTGACACCCTGTTTCCCCCAATCTGTAAAAAAATAACTATATTGGCCAAGAACTATGGCAAACTCAAAGATGTGAATGTTTGATTTGACGGACCTTTGTATGAAAGGTCAATGAATGTAAATTATGTTATGATTATGTGTTGCATGACTGCTGGGAGGGGGATGTACTAAAATATACCACGATGGCTAATGAGAGGTGGTGTAAGGGGCCTGGAATGGTTGCGTTAACTTCCACCAAACCAATACCGTACTGGTTTTTACTTGCTCAAAGAACAAAGAAACTCTCTGACCCTGGAATGAATTACCCACCAAGATGGTATGTGGGGAGGCTCCTCAAGAGTTAATGAGGGGATGGGGGTGAACCTCCCATTCGTAGAAGCTCTCAGACCTGACCATGGATGAGGGATTTCACGCCACACACAATCTTCCAGAAAAAGGAAAGAAAGGAAGTGTGGGGAAAAACAGAGGAGAGAACACGAGCGACAGGGATCGCGGAAGAAAAATCGGAGGAACTCTGGAAATACGGGGGAGTTCTAAATAGAGGAGAAGGAGAGTAACCCTCATTCTTGACATCTGTTGAGCTGGAAGTAGGAGACTGAATCTTAAAGCATCGTGGTCTAGCTCGGGGGTGGCTAGTGGTAAATCCGTCTAGAGTCACTGAGCCTATGGTTGGGTGGAAACGAGCACCCCTCTCAACAGTCGCGTCACGTATGGTGTATCTGATAAGTGCTATGTATTGTATTTTGAATTGAATATCATGAACGCATGCTCGTGTTTATACGCTCATAAATGGTTTATGCATAGAAGTGTTTTCCTTGTGTTTTGATTGGAAATAACGGATGCATGCTTATACTTATATGACCATAATCGGTTTATGTATAGAATGAATAAGTTTAGAATACAAGTCTATTCCCTTGAGATTTGTCCCATCTACTTGACTCATGCTATGTCCTGGTTTGATTTCCTGAAGGCACCTCCTCCCAAGAAGTTTCCTCGCATTCTAGAGCCGGAGTGAGTTCCTTGAAAAGACTATCGTTATAGTAAACCCATGAGTTTACTTTACCCCTGTCACAGAGTTCATAGCTTGTCGAATTAGGAAGGCTTTTCAGTCAGGTCACCAAGCCTAGGGATAATTACCCAAGAACTCTCTGAAGGATCATGTGATCTGATTTTGGAAACCTTGTACAAGAAAGAGTAATTCTCTTAGGTTTCAAAGTCGTGGGAGTTCGAAGCTCCGAGAGGTTGAATCTCGTGATTCAAGCTCAGAAAGGATAGTGAGTCTAGTTATCAAAAGAGAATACCCCATCATTTGGTAGATGAACGGTCAGAATCCTTTTGGAAATACCCCAAATTGGTCAAGACCTACGGATCTAGAGGAGGAGCGCAGGCATTAACACCTCGACCCCTTCAGCCTTCGCAAGTAGCGATGGGATTCAGGACCGTAGATCCAAGGATATGTTGGAGCTCTATTGACCATTGATATTAACCTTTGCATAAGCAGGAGAGTGGACTCGACAAAGTCCTGAAAGTCCCAAAGTATTCGGAACCATCCATCGGCACAGGACACGTGGCAGTCGGGTATCATTTCGCTGACTCGCGACTTGGAGTGGTCAAAGGGTAGGACTGCACAAACTCACGATTCGCGAAATCACGACGTGATTGTGGTCATTGATCCATGAGTGATCTGGACCATCAGTTTAGAGTGAATAAGTTTCGACATTTCGACACCCGGGAAACCAAAGGGAAAGACCCCTCGTTTTCGCAAGTCGCGAAATCCCAGTATACGAAACCCCGAATCGGTTTAGCGTGAATAAGTTTCAATGTTTTGGCACCCGAGAAACCAAAGGGAAAGACCCCTCATTTTCGCAAGTCGCGAAATCCTGGTATACGAAACCCTGAATCGATTTAGTGTGAATAAGTTTCAGCGTTTCAGCACCCGGGAAACCAAAGGGAAAGACCCCTCATTTTTGGAAGTCGCAAAATCCCGTATACGAAACCCCGAATCGGTTTAGCGTGAATAAGTTTCGGCGTTTCGGCACCCGAGAAACCAAAGGGAAAGACCCGTAGTTTTTGCAAGTCGCAAAATCCTGGTATACGAAACCCCAAATCGGTTTAGCGTGAATAAGTTTCGGCATTTTGGCACCCGGGAAACCAAAGGGCAAGACCCCTCATTTTCGCAAGTCGCGAAATCCAAGTATACGAAACCTCGAATCGGTTTAGTGTGAATAAGTTTTTGCGTTTTGACACCTGAGAAACCAAAGGGAAAGACCCCTCATTTTCGCCAGTCGTGAAATCCCAGTATAGGAAACCCCGAATCGGTTTAGCGAGAATAAGTTTCGGTGTTTCGGCACCTAGGAAACCAAAGGAAAAGACCCCTCATTTTCACAAGTCGCAAAATCCTGGTATACGAAACCCCAAATCAGTTTAGAAAGAATAAGTTTCGGTGTTTCGGCACCCGGGAAACCAAAGGGCAAGACCCCTCATTTTCACAAGTCGTGAAATCCCAGTATATGAAACCCCGAATTGGTTTAGCGAGAATAAGTTTTGGGATTTCGGCACCCGAGAAACCAAAGGGCAAGACCCCTTGTTTTCGCAAGTCACAAAATCCCGGTACACGAAACCCCGATGCTCTCTGTGGATGAGCCCTAGGTCACAGGACAGGGTCATGTGGTAGGAAGGAGGAGTCCTGAAAGGATTTGGACCGTCCATTTGTAGAGAACGTGTGGTGAAGATCTAAATCCACCGAGGTTTTGGACATCGGAGGAATAGGAGTGAAGACCCCGCCAGAAATCCCAAAAGGTAGAATGTCGGGATTTAATTCAGGTCGTTGATCAAGTCGATGATCTGGACCATAGATCCAGATGATACCAGGCTTTTGGGATTCGGGGATTGAAGGAACAAGGGTTCCTTGCAACAAAAATCTTGAAAGTATGTTCATAGAGGTGGTCACATGGAGGAGGATAAGGGAATGGATGGTCCGCGTTAGGCCCCATAGAAATTCAAGGATTCTGTCCCTCGAAGAAAAGACAAAAAAAAAAAAAAAATCTCAGTTGTCATAGTGGGTGTGTGACATAAGACATGTGTAGTACAAATGTCTTCTTTTAAAGCTGAAAAGACCTCCTATGTAGCATCATTCCATAAAAAAAACATTCTTTTTGGCAGGGTGGCTAATGAGGTTGCACTTTGCCCATAATTCTACACAAACTTCTTGTTGTAGCTCATAATTCCTAAGAAGCCACATAATCCTTTCAAAGTTAAAGGACATGGCCAATATTGTATAGCCTTGATTCTCTTAGGATCCACTCATACCTCATATTGACTAACTATGTGACCTAAGTATTCTACTTCAAAAGCATCAAAAGCACATTTGGAATGTTTGAGGAAGTACTAGTAATCGTGGAGAAGTTGGAGGGATTTATCAACATGCTCCTCATGTGCATCCCAATTTTTTCTATAAATTAGGATATCATCTAAGAATACAAGCACAAAATTCCACAAGAAGGGCCTAAAAAGTTTATTCATAAGGATCTAAAAGGTGGAGGGGGCATTGCAAAGACTGAATGAAATCACTAAAACTCATAGTCTTCCATGTGTGCAGAAGGTAATTGTAGGAATTTCCACCTCCTTAATTATGAATTGGTGGTATCCCTAGTGAAGGTCCAATTTAGTGAAGAAATTTCCACCATGAAACTCATCCAAAAAATCATCAATAACTGACATGGGAAATTTGTCTTTGATGGTCAATTTTGAGAGCATAGAAATCGAGACACATGTTTCAATTTCATTATTTTTTTAATACTATGACTACTAGGGACCAGTAAGATCTATCACTAGGGAAAATGGAATTGGCTTCCAATAACCCATGAATAATATTTTCAATTTTATTATTTTTTTAAAAAGGGTGCTTATAAGAGTGCAGATTTGGTGGTTGACTGCTTGGAATCAATGGAGTGTGATGATCATGTTCACCATGAGAGGGGGTTAGTCGGCCACATGGTATTTCAAATTCCTATTGATTCTTAGTTGGGACCAACTATGAATCAAGGTGAATTTATTGTGGGGGGTTGTCTAGAACCTGGATGACATTGAATTGGGAAATATTGTTGAAGTGGCCTTTTACAATAGATTTTATATATAATGAGAGGGAATAATTTCTTAGGGGCTCAACTTAAGCCTCTTGAGGGCATTCTTATGGAATTCCTTAGTGAATCTCACGTACAATTCCTTGAAATCCATGGTAATCAAACCAAATGTTCATAACCATTTTTCTCTGGGCCATACAACATGCCATCCATTTCAATCATGAACAAGTGAGATTTGAGTTGATAGTCCCCCATTTGAAGTTTCACATTCTCACATTTTCCACCATATTTCATCATATTGCCATTGAATAATTTGAAAATTATGCACCACATGGACATAACAATATGTTTCCTTTTCCACTCATCAATGAATAAAATTGTGTGTGTTGACACTGTCGATCAAGACACTCACCTTTTGGTGCTTGTTGTAGCTAATAAACTTCAAGGTCTAGGGAGATGAAATTATTAATAAAGCATGGAGGAAAACTTGGGGTTCCTTCAAAGGAGGCTCCTAGGTGGGTTCATGTTGAGGATAAGGTGTAGGGTTTGCTTATTCTGCAACTTGGGAGTGGCTTCCTCAAAAAATTCCTCTAGATGGTCTAATTGGGATCTATCAATATGAAATAACTTGTGTTCCTTACCTTTATGCCCTTTGAAATACCTCTCATCACAATTATAACAAAGTTTGAGGCATTCACATTCGACTGCTTCTTCTAGGGTCAACTTATGGACCTACAAGGGCTAATAAGGTGAACGGGTTGTTGTAGGTGTTAGTGGGAGGCATGGGTGAAGAACAAATGTGAGTTTCTTGGTTTGTGCATTGGCCATTATTTGTGACTCTCAATATTTCTACAAGGCCTCCAACCAAATCGTTGGGTGAGCCATTAAGACCTATGCTCAAATCTCCTCTTTTAAACCACCGATAAAGCATTCTTTGAAAAAGGAATCGACCGTGCCCTTTGTGTGGTTTGTCAATTGATTGAATGTCACTATAAATTCTTCAACTATCCCTATTTGATGTAATTTAATGAACCTTCCCTAATAATGAGTATCTATCTTGAAGTGAGAATAGATGGCATTCAAAAACTAGGTCTAGGCAAGGTAACCCCCATATGACTTATTGTCTCACTTTAACCATTTCCATCACTCCTTATCCAAGTATAACACACCCACTTTGATCTTTCTCGCGTTATTAGTAATTCCTTGGAGAGAGAAATAATGTTCCATTTGGGTAACCAAATTGGTGGGGTCCAAACCATCAAACTTGTTCAAGTCTACTTTGGGAAATCTATGCCACATAATTGTGTGGATTATCTTGAAATTTTGGCCCTGAGTGATACCCTCTTCCATTGGATGAGTCACTTCTTTCTAGTTGCACTTATTGATCTAGCTACAATTATTTTTCTTTGAGAACTATAGAGAGTTGGATTTTCATGACAAGAAACTTAGGTTTTGAGGTCTTGATACTCAAAGTTGAGCTTAACTTCAACGGTAGAAACCTTAGTTCCCAGGTTGTCGATATTTTTTACATTCGTTCTCAATGACATAATTGTGGTTTTCATACTATTGATATTACTATCCATGGTATAGTTCCTAGAATATTCCATTGGCCTTGGGGTCCACCAAAATGGTTATCTTAGAATCATTCCAAAGAAATTAGCACCTTGCAAGGAAATTGTTGAGATAGGTCACTCACAAGAGCATGGTTGGGTCCACACAAAAAAGGGTTACTTCATGGCTATACCAATCTGTTCAATGTTGTGCAAGGATTATTTTGATATAGGTCTCCCACAATGGTGTGATAAATTCCAATAATGTTTTTAACATCAATAGAAATATTACTCCTTTCTAAGTATTACTACACTAACCAAATTCACAATATTTTGATATTCCAACTTTTTTAAATTTTAAATTTTAAATTTTATTTATTTATTTTTTCCATTGCTAATTCTATAGAGGCTAGGGTTTACAAGGTGACCATAAGGAAAAATGAGTGTCAATTTTTATAGTTCTTTGATATACCTAAGGGTTTCCAACAATATTACTTGGTCGAATATTTCATGGCATTAATTAAGGATGATCTAATATACCCTTATCCATACTACTTGATTCCTTGGTATGTGAAAGTGATCTCCTCGAGTGTTGTTCTTGGTGTGTTATAGGAATATGATGGGTGAGAGGCTTATGTAAGGCTAGTTTTTAGGTTTCCCTTAGGGGTTTTGATATAATCGAAGGTATATGGAAGATCAAATCCATAGGAAGATTTTGTTTGATGTAGTATTACTAAAATAGGTACCAACAAAGGTGTACAAAGGTGTCCAACCAGATGACTCCACTTGTATTCTTTGCATGTATGCTTACCCAACCATAGATTTACCCACCAAATGATAGATATCTATGTTGAAAGACGTTGAAACATGTCTCTAGTTTTTTTTTTCTAAAATTTGGACCATTGTTTGCATAGGGAAGAGCTTTGACACCACTTGTAATGCACTTAACTAGTAGAAACAATAATATGAATAATATTCAAAGAAATATAAGTGCAGAAAAGAAAATAAAAGAGACAATTAGATTAAAATTGCATAATATAACCGTTGTATCTACAAAATAAAGAGCATTGTTCACATGCATCTTTGAGGGGAAACCTCCTTTGAGTAAAGCTCTAGTACAACAATAATCCTTGACAAAACATTATAAAGCCTTATATATCTATAAACAATTTCTTACTAACAAAACCCTAACTACGAGAGAGTTTGTTGCATGTTATTTGAAAACCCTAAGCTTGAGTGGTTGGGAATGTATTCAAGCATGTGGGGGGTGGGGGGGGGTGACCCCTCGGACGAGGATGCCATTACCTTTCAAGTAATGGTGTCGACCTTTGCTAGGATTTCCAAGGCACAACCGACTAATAGAAATACTCTTTTCTCGTCCAATTAATGTCTTGCAAATATTTGAATTGTTATTCCATGGGCATATTTGTTATGAATATTGATGGATTATGCTATTATATGTGCTAAATTTATATTTTATCACCATATGCTTGCATATCTTGGTTGTTGAGGACAAGTTGCAGGTATATCACTTTGATTCAAGTGCTCAACGATGCACTTCATCGAACGTCTGGACGAGGTAGGATATTTATCTTGTCTTTTTAGCATGTTTGTTTATATAGCATACTTGATATTAGAGTTGATTTCTGCAGTCATTTCTGTCTTTTGTGGTTTACCCCATGCCATAGAGTGATTTCCCTCGTAACATTCGAGTGTTGTTCTTGGTGTGTTATAGGAATAGGATGGGTGAGAGGCTTATGTAAGGCTAGTTTTTAGGTGTCCCTTAGAGGTTTTGATATAATCGAAGGTATGTGGAAGATCAAATCCATAGGAAGATTTTGTTTGATGTAGTATTACTAAAACAATTACTAATGTGTCCAACTAGATGACTCCACTTGTATTCTTTGCATGTATGTTTGCCGAGCTATAGATTTACCCACCAAATGATAGATCTCTATGTTGAAAGACGTTGAAACATGTCTCTAGCTTAATTATTTTTCTAAAATTTGGGCCTTTGTTTGCATAGGGAAGAGATTTGATACCACTTGTACTGTACTTAACTAGTAGAAACAATAACATGAATAATATTCAAAGAAATATAAGTGCAGAAAAGAAAATACAAGAGACAATTAGATTAAACTTGCATAATATAACCGTTGTATCTACAAAATAAAGAGTATTGTTCACAGGCATCTTTGAGAGTCAACCTCCTTTGAGCAAAGCTCTAGTACAACAAGAATCCTTGACAAAACATTATATACCCTTATATATCTATAAATAATTTCTTACTAGAAAAACCCTAACTATGAGAGAGTTTGTTGCATGTTATTTGAAAACCCTAAGCTTGAGTGGTTGGGAATGGATTCAAGCATGAGGGGGTGGGGGGGCGTACCCCCCGGACAAGGATGTCATTACCTTTCAAGCAATGGTGTCGACCTTTGCTAGGATTTCTAAGGTGCAACCGAATACACTTGTTAAAAGAATCAAGGAAATTATAAAGGTCAAGCTCCCTCCATATTCTGAAAGATGGAAGGTTCTTTCTTTGGGGGATGGGGGGTTAGTTTTCTAGTTTACGGGGATATAGTATTTCCCTTGGATGGTAGCCACATGGGTTTATAAATAATGGAAACTACTAATCAAGGGACAAATCCATCAATTTTTATTTGGGCACAAGTTCTTTGTTTTCTTGTTTGAGTTCAAAGAGGATAGGGACTTGATATTTAGAAGTGGATTGTAGTATACCTAGGGAGGTAATATGGGGTACATTGGGAGGTACCCAATGGGAATGTAGTTATGTTTTATTAGTGGAATTCATTTAATATATGAGAATGTGGTCATTCAATGTAAGGTGGACTAGGTCCACTATATTAATAAAGGCCCACTATGGTAGTTGGATGTAATAAATGTGAGAAGTCTTTCTAGAAGGTTCATAGGAGATAGAGAGAGCTATATAAATAAGTGTAAGCAAGGTAATGATTCATAGTGAAGAATATTGTCATTGTAATAAGCAAGTGGTGCTTGAGGAGTGCATTCCTTCCCTAAGGAATAATATATGGTGTTACTGTACCTCAAGGGTTTTCTCTACAGTAATTTATTTTTAAACCCTAGTTTTTGTTGAATATTTTTTCCAAGGAAGATGTATTTTACAGGAAAAGATGATGGTCATAGTATTGGATATTTCTTAAAGTCCCACAAGTCAGAATGGAAAGGACAGTGGAAATCTTTTGTAGACTGGGGTTTCAAAGGTGATGCTCTCATATGGTGGAAATCATTTCACCATTCTGAGTGGATGTCACTTTCTGAGGAAGCACTTGAAAAATTACTTTTAGACATGTGGTCTCATACAAAGAGTAAGGATAAAGACATCACCAAGATTTTATTTTCATGTGGAAAATCTATATTGCAAGTTCATGGTTGTATTTATAAAGAAAATGTCATTATTTCTATTAACCCTGGTTGCAAACAAAATTTTATCAATATTCAGTTGGTTAATATATTGCAAGTCCTGGCAAATAATATTCAAAGCACACAGGTTGCAGGTGAAAATGTTAAACTTTTTAAATATTTGAAGCTCAGTATGGATAAATATGTGTTTCATTTAGATTTTGAGGCTCTAGATATGGGTGATGAAGACATTGTTTTGGGATATCCTTGGATAGAATCAATGGGTACCATTAATATTAATGTGAAAAAGCAGTTTATAAATCTTTGGTACAATAAAAAGAAAATTACATTGCAATATGTGTCTCTTAGTAAGAAATATGGGCCCATGGAAGCTATCAAAGAAGTTATTGTTGAGTTTGAAGTTTAATCAGAGGTAGAGTCTATAGAATGAGATGAAGCAAAACTACAGGAAGGACATAATCAGGAAGCTAAGGAGGTCATTGAATCAAAGGCACAATGTGTTTCATATTTGACAAAAAAAGAACAGATACCTACAGTTGTTGTATATTTCCATTCACATCATATAGAGACACACTAGTCATCAAGGCAAGGGCATGTGCATCAACACATTTATGCACCAACAAGGCACCAGACGAGAAACTGATCAAGAGGTGCATGGAGGACTATCGGGACTACGGGAAGAACTAAAGCTATAGAAACAATCCCATGGCAACCCCGACATGATATAGAGAAAGATCAGGGTGGCAAGGCAGCAAATAAACATCATGTTCGACTTTCATTGGGATGGATGGATGATTGTACTTGGTACCAGTTGGCTACATTGCTTAGCCGATCATATTGTATGCTTTTTTCTCATGTTTCGAGGACAAAACATGTGAAGGGGGATGGAATGTAGTATACCTAGGGAGGTAATATGGGTCACCTAGGGAGGTAACCAATGGTATGTAGTTATGTGTTATTAGTGGAAGTCATTTAATAAATGAGAATGTGGTCATTCAATGTAAGGTGGACTAGGTCCACTATATTAATAAAGGCCCACTATGGTAGTTGGATGTAATAAATCTGAGAAGACTCTCTAGAAGGTTCCTAGGAGATAGAGAGAGCTATGTAAAGAAGTGTAAGCAAGGTAATGAATCATAGTGAAGAATATTGTCATTGTAACAAGCAAGTGTTGCTTGACGAGTGCATTCCTTCCTTAAGGAATAATATATGGTGTTACCCTACCTCAAGGGATTTCTCTATATTCTTGTGTTCATGTTATGGTGAATGGTTTATGGTTTATTATTGGTATTATTGAAGTATATTTGCAGATCTGGTATAGGTACTTAACATGGCCCGTACTTTATAGGAGCAAGAGGATTGTATTTGAACAGATGGTCCCCATATTTCAACCCTAAGAATGATATTCCTTCTGTGGTTCCTATGTGAATTAGGCTTCCCCATTGGCCCCTCCATTGTTGGAGAGATGATTCCTTATGGTGTATTGTAATCACCTTGGGAAAATATATTGATAGAGAAGAGCTCAGAGAAAACATGTTCTCATGTGCAAGGAATTGTGTGGAGGTCAATATAGGAAAGGGGCTTCCAAAGGCAGTATTGATTACGTTAGAAAACTGGAAGCACCTTCAACAACTAGACTAAAAGTAGCTCCCTTTCAAATGTAATGTGTGTCATGAATATAGACACTTTTCAAAACTAAGAAAGCCAATATCTCATCAGATCTTAATACATGAGGGGAAGAGCAGTGGAAAGAAGAGACAAAGAAATCTAGAGGCAGCCCTAATTAGGGAGGAAAATCCCCTCCTCAAGTGAGGCTATCTTCCTTCATGACTATTTCTCAAAACAACAAAGGTTTCAAGGGGGTTAAAGGGTCCTTCTCTCTTCCCTGCGAACCTTTGGTTGTTTCTTATCCAACTTCCTTGTTGGGAAACAACAAATTTAGTGCACTTATGGATGGAGCACCATAGAATATTGAATCAATACCATCCAACATGGAGAGTGATATTCAAAAGGAACCCCCTTTAGTCCAAAACCACTATGTTGAAGTGACCAAGGATGATCCAGAGAAATAAGAGGAATGTAAAGTTGAAAGGGAGGGCATTGAAAAACATGGGATCAATAGGAATGGGCGGAAACAAATATTAGCAGGCCTAGAAGAGATTGAAAATTTTAGAGATGTTGAAGTTTCCTTTCCAAAACCAAAGGTATAGAAATGGATTTGTTGGTCTCAATGAATGGTGAGGTGGAATATTGGGATTTTGAAGAACACCTCTCGAGGAGATCAGGGTGGAAGGTGGCTAGAACTATATGGGAAGAGAAATCCAATAAATAAATAATGTTGGGTTCTCAAGAAACCCTCCTAAAAATGATAGGAAATAATCATAGGTCACCTAACTAAACCTCTTAAGTAATTTCAATTGTCTCCTAGAACCGTAGGGGGTTGGGTAGTGACCCCAAATTAACTACTCTCAAAGATTTAATTAAGGTAGAAAAACCAATTATATATCTTCTCCATGAGACCAAAATGGCAGCAACAAAAGTCCTAAAGATAAAAAAGAAAATATGGAAAAACAATAGAGGGATAGAAGAAGACTCAAAAGGAACATCCAAAGGTATAGGTACCCTATGGAATGAACAAGAGGTAAGTATGATTTTTTATTTCCAAACCCCAAAATGGATCATTTCTAAGTTTAAAATAATACAAGGTGGTTTTATATTATTTATGTTAAATCTTTATATGTCGGTACCTTATATGTATAAAGAGGCATGTTGGAATACTATATTGACTTTAAAAGAGACAGAAGTAAGCTGAAACTATGTCATTGTTGGTGATTTGAATGTCACTATTTCAAGTTTGGAAAAAATGGGAGGAAGCGTGGTTATAGACCCCTTCAAGGAAAATATGAAGGAATTGATAGAAGACTAGGACCTTGTTGACATAAAACCAATAAGAGATATATTCACTTGGTCCAATAAAAAGAAATGGAAAGGGGCACATTACAACAAGGTTGGATCGATTCTTAGTTTAGAAAAATATTTTTCTTGGGAATCGACCAATGAAATCTAAAATTATGTTGGCTAGCACTTTAGATCATCAAACAATTTTGTTATCCCTAGAAGAAGATCTATATTATGGGCCTCTTCCTTTTAGGTATAAACCATTGTGGAATCATAACTAAAAGGTGGTAGAAACTGTTAGATTACTGAGGGGGGGGGTGAATCAATAATAGCGTAATTATAATCCTTTTTCTCCAAATTATCCAAGTGTTATATCAATGTAGAATTATTATCCAATAATGAGCAATAAGAAATGAACAATCACACACATACATAATACACCAGTGTTTTACATGGAAACCCAAATCGGGAGAAAACCACGGAATTCTTTTCCTTATATGTCTTGAAGAATTACATTCATTGGAAGCACTAACTTCCTTTGTTTTCCAGCTGCAACTGGAAGGAGGCTCCAACCCTCTAGTTTATCAGGGTACAACTTGAGGGAAGCTCCAACTCCCCAATTATCTAGCTACAACCAGAAGGAGGCTACAACCCCCTATATTCTTTAGCTACAACTGGAAGGTGGCTACAACCACCCATCCTTGCTCCGTCGAACCGCCCTGAAGTATAAGTAGAATGATGGAACCATTGTCAACCTGTCACTCTGAGATATATTGTTGTACAACTGTATCAACTTGTACCATTGACCTGTATCCAATCTGTGCAAATTCCCTATAATCAATTTGTACCTGAACTGAACATGTATCTACAAAAATACAATAGGTACGTGACCTGTAGTGATGCAGCCCGCGTATGTACGCACCCTATCTATTATGAAGCCCGCATATGTACATGCCCTAAATGTTATGCAGCCTGTGTATGCCTTCTGGAAATAGGGTTTCCTTTCACTCGAAAACTTCTGACCCTTTGTAACTTCTTTCACATAGATCTATAACCTGTCACTATATCCAAACTGTAACTGTACCCTGTTCATGCATTCTCATACATAACATTTACTCAATACAAATATGTCTCTCTAGTCATGTGCCATATATGTTTGTGAAAACACGAACAAGTATACTTTCCTTCACATGATCTTAGTCATCAAACCCTTTCTGATATCCAACCTCTCAATAAATCAACAAATACAAGATCTCAACCATGTACCATAAAAACCCTTAGCCATATGCCAAGAAATACAAGATGTGCCTCAACATGAAGTATCAATGATGAATATACCAACATTGTATTTCAATAGATCTGACTTATGCATAAGATTCCATGTAGCTACTAGTCTCTATAGGGAGAATCCTCAAATCTCCATTGCCATTCCTCATGCATACATCAAAATCCAAATATTCATAGAAATAAGACATACTTTTTGAACCAATGGATGGATCTGATGTATCTGAGCACTTTAGACTTTCCTGGGAGCTTGATATCATAATATAGAACCTCTGCATATTCATCTTCTCAAGTTTCCATGGATTTACCAACATGTACTCACCTTGTACACAACCAACCAATGTACGTACGCTCCCTATACACAGACAGCCTGCATACTGTACACACCCTATACACAGATAGCCCACGTACGCCTCATAAAATAGGGTTTCCTGTAAATCCGATAATTTTTTCGTCAACCCTTCGTGCTACCTCAGACATTCACCACTTCAGATGTATCCACAAGTACTTACAAGAAGCTTTACACAAGAAAAATAGATATACAATATGTACAAGTGTATTTTTAATGAGTGAGATTTTCCTCTTATTTATATCTTCATGTAGCCTTATACTTTTCTTATTTTAGGCCTTCTTCATTTAAAATAATTTCTTTTGCAAATCACTTTGACCCTTGGGGTCTTCTATAAGACTTATGAGGGGTTCTCCAACTTCATATTGTCATAACTCTCTAACCGTGAGGAGTTATGTGACATTCCACATGCCATCGGAAATGGCATGACAAGCACTATCCATATAGGATAGTTTCACTAACAAATTCAATATCCTTCATCTCATTATTCCACAATTAAGCATGGTTTCTCTCACTCCACAAAGCATCTTCCTGTGAGGGATTTTACCATAAGGGGACCACTTTTGATTTCATCCATATTTACTTCTTATCAACCATGACAAGACAATAATGAGTCATCTTTACATCAAACAAACTTGGGTCCATTACCCAAACCTTTGTGCTACCGGGATTTCTTCAAGGGTTGACATCAATGACAACCAACCTTAATCAACAATCTCCCCCTTTGGCATTGATGGTTGTTAATGTTTAAGCCATTATTATAGTTCTTTGCATTTCAATAGATAACAACAGCATAATACAAGATCACTGAGAAATACACAATCACAAGAGACACAACATTTATTCTAGGAAACCCTCCAGGGGAAGAAAACCCAATAAAACTTCCTTATTATAGATAGCTAATACAATGCCAAGAGATAAATCAAGCTAATACAGAAGATCCTCTCCCAAATATGTGCCACTCTCTCTCCTTCTTCTCCAACTGCAGTTCTGAAACTTGTCTCTCAATGAGCAAGTGAGGTGTGTGTCTAAGTGAGGCGCTAGCCTCCTTATTTATACAAATCTAGCATGTGTGAAGTGTCTCTTCACTGGCAAGGCCGACTTCTCAAACTAGGTGGTTATAACCACCTTTATTATCTTCTAGGGCCTCTTGATATATTCTGAGGCCGACTTCTTCTTTTGCCTTTTACAATTACATTATGACCAATCCACAAAAGGGGATTTGGTCATTATACAATAGCCGACATGATCAATCTACAATGGGGATTGATCCAATGAATAATATATCAAATAATAATAAGAATACACTTTGCAGTTACATTATTTCAACACTCCCCCTTAACAAGAAGGGTATTCTTCAATAGCATCATGCGAGAGATAGAGGACAACATCATCAATAGCATCAAGTGGGTAAGAGGACAACATCATCAATATCATCTTGGAACACTGACTGGCGTATCTATAAATCATCAGAAGTTTTCTTCATCGGCAACATCGTCATTCTGAAAGGAATGCAATCATCATCTGCATCAATATGTATTAGTATAAACTAATCATCATCACAGCACGAGGTTGGCTCATCATAATACAAGACTGGATTTACGTCACAGTTGTCAAGATGGAAGCTTGATACTCGTCTTGCTTTATGTCACAACAATCAAGCTAGAAGCAAGATACTAGACTGGATTTACGTCACAACTTCTCAAGATGGAAGCACAATACTAGTCTCATCTCAACGTCTTGCTTTACGTCACAACACTCAAGTTGAAAGAAAGATACTAAACTGGATTTACGTCACAGTTTTCAAGTCGGAAGCACAATACTAGTCTCATCACATCGTCTTGCTTTACATCACAACCATCAGGTTGGAAGAAAGATACTAGACTGGCTTTATGTCACAATTGTCAAGCCAGAAGCACAATACTAGTCTCATCACATCATCTTTCTTTACGTCACAACCATCAGGTTGGAAGCAAGATACTAGATTGAATTTACGTCACAACTGTCAAGCTGGAAGCACAGTACTAGTCTCATCACATCGTCTTGCTTTACGTCACAACCATCAAGTTGGACCCAAGATACTAGACTGGCTTTACGTCATAGATGTCAAGCCGGAAGCACAGTACTAGTCTCATCTCATCATCTTGTTTTACATCACAACAATAAAGCTAGAAGCAAGATACTCATCATGCTTTACGTCACAACAATCAAGATGGAAGCAGGATACTAGACTGGCTTTACGTCACAGCTATCAAGATGGAAGCACAGTACTAGTCTCATCTCATCGTCTTGCTTTACGTCACAAAAATAAAGCTGGAAGTAAGATACTCATCCTGCTTTACATCACAACAATCAAGATGGAAGCAGGATACTAGATTGGCTTTACGTCACAACTATCAAGCTGGAAGCATAGCTCTAGTCTCATCACATCATCTTGATTTATGTCACAACAATGAGGTTGGAAGAAAGATATGTCTCATCACAACAACTACTCCCCCTTTTGAGGAAGGTCCTTTCGGACTATACCAATATTATCTCGAAAGTGCTCAAACTTTACATGAGATAGAGGCTTGGTCAACACATCAACAACATGTTCATCCGTGCTAACGTACTGGAGCTTTAAGGCTCATCTCTGCACCATGTCACGGATGTAATGATATTGGATCTCTATGTGCTTCGACCTATCATGGAATATAGTATTCTCTGTCATTTTTATGCAGCTCTGGGTCACATATGATCATGGTTTCTTCCATCTCTAGGTCAAATAGGTCGGTCAACAACTTTCGAATACATATAGCTTCGCAGATGGCAGAACATGCAACAATGTATTCTGCTTCCACTGTGCTGAGAGCAATGGTGGATTGCTTCCTACTCTGCCACGAGATCACAGCATCCTAAAGTGATTTTCCTTTCAAAAACACTTCATGCCCAATCTTCATCAGTATATCCACTCAATGTGAAATCATGATCTCCATCATAGCTAAGACCACAATCTATTGTACCCTTAAGGTACCTCATCACATGTTTTGCAATCATTAGGTGAACATATCTGGGTTCTACCAGAAACTGACTCAAGGTGTTCACAGCAAAATAAATGTCTAGTCTAGTGTTCGTTAGGTACATCAACAATCCAATAATCTATCTGTACAGTGTGGCATCAATCAATTATGACAAAGTGTCTACCAGCAGCTTCAGCTTCACTTCCATGGGTGTATTCATGGACTTGCATTCCAACATGTCGAATATCTTCAGGATTTCGACTACATACTTCCCTTGATTAAGGAAGATCCTCTCTGGACTCTGCCATACCTCAAGACCTAAGAAATAATGCATTAGGCCAAGGTCTTTCATTTCAATTTCTGAGGCAAGTCTCTTCTTACATTCAGTGATGAGATTTTTTTCTCCGGTTAAGAATAAGTCATCCACATATAACAGTAATATTACTGGCTCATCGTTCATAACCTTGAAGTAGAGGTTAGAATCAACTTTACTCTTAGTAAGGCCCAAGCTCATAAGGAAACTATCAATCCGGCCATACCAAGCTCTAGGAGCTTGCTTCAATCCGTATAAGGCTTTCTTCAATCTGCAGACATGAGACTTCCTGTCTTCAACTTCAAATCCTTGAGGTTTCTCTATATACACTTCCTCTTCAATGACACCATTTTGGAAAGCTATCTTTATGTCCATCTGGTGCAACTTCCACTTCATCTTAGTTGCAAGGGATATGATGGTTCTGATCGAAGTGTATATGGCTACAGGAGAGAATGTCTCTTCATAGTCAATGCCTTATTTTTGAGAAAAAACATGAGCTACAAATCTTTCTTTATACTTATCAATACTTCCATCAGCAACATGTTTTATTTTGAAGAGCCATTTGGATAATACCACATATTTACTCTTCAGTATGGGAACTATTTCCCATACTTCGTTCTTTATTATGGATTGGTATTCCTCTGTCATGGCATCTACCCATTCTTTTCTTTGAATGGCTTCTTCAAAGTAGGTAGGCTCCTCCTATAGAAGATCACACATCAAAGTCGTATAACTAGATAATGGCTTTGGTATTTTCACCTGTCTCGTAGTTCCTTCGGGAACACCATACTTCTCTCCATCTTGAATAAGCTCTCTAGCCCAAGTTGGCTTCCTTTTATGGAGGATCATCATCTGAGGAGGTTCTTGAACTTCTGATATATCATGGTCTTTTCAGATTTCCTCATCAGGGGATGTTACGACTTCCCTCATTGGTTCTGCGGCTCTGGGAACCTCCCTCACTGCAGTTCTGGGGATTACGGGTTCCTCTTCATATACTTCTTCAAGATGGCATCTTCTTGATTTCTTGAGCATTGCATCTTCATCAAAGGTCACATCCCTGCTGATCTCAATGTGATTGTGACTTGGTATATAGATTCTGAAGGCCTTGGAGACCTCACAGTATCCCACAAATATTCCCTTCTTTCCTGAAGGTTCCAACTTGTTTCTCTTCTCTTTCTGTATATGAATAAATATTGGGTAGCCAAATATTTTGAGATGGCTTACATATGGCTTCTTTCCTGTGAACATATCTTCCGGGGTCTTGAGCCCAAGTGCACTATGGGATAATGGTTTCTGCACATATACAACTGCCATTGTTTCTTTTGCCCATAAGCACATAGGAAGATCTTTATCATGGATCATAGTCTTCACAACTTCCATTATCGTTCTGTTCTTTCATTCAGCTACACCGTTTTGTTGGGGATTATAGGGAGTAGTGAGTTCCCTCTTGATCCCAACATCTTTGCAGAAGTTCACAAACTCTTTTGAGGTATATTCTCCTCCATTATCTAACCTGAGTATCTTGATCTTTCTTTTGGAAAGGTTCTCTATCAAGGCTTTGAATTCCTTGAACTTGTTGAACACTTCATCTTTAGATTTCAAAACATACACCCAGGTCTTACGAGAATAATCATCAATAAGTGATACATAATGTACATATCCACTAATGGAGGATGATGGCATTGGGCCACACACATCTGAATGAATGAGTTCTAGGAATCCTTCTGCTTTGTTGTCTCTCTTTGGAAAAGGGTTCTTAATGTTCTTCCCTTGTGCACATCCATTGCATATTCCTTCATGGTCAACCTTGAGTTCTAGTAAACCTGTGACTTCTTTGCATATGTATGGTAGAATCTTGTAGTTAATGTGAGATAATCTTCTATGCCAAAGTTCACATGAGTTTTCAATGGCATGGGTCATGGCAGCCTCTGATTGACCCTTTAGCTTATACAAGCCATTTTCTTCACTTCCAATGATGATTGCTTCATTTATAGTTTCTCCTTTATCACGTTGCCTTCTGCAACCTTCACTATAGATTCCTCAGGGTTATTACCTGTGACCTGGAACAAGGTCAACAAAACAACAAGCAAGAGTAATATCCTTTTGATAATATAATTCAATAGCACGAACAATCATCACAGTAGCTCCTTTAGAGCTATCACTTGTAACTTATCTGAAGCAAAGATTAAAGGTAAGGAATACAATACGAAAATGAGGTCAACACTCTCATAGTGTTATGATCAAACATTCCTCCATGGAAACCTGGAACTAATACACAAGATTCTTTCTAGAGGAGGTGTTAGTTGCATTAGACAAATGATTATGTTAAGCATTTTACCTCTATATGTTCACATGCTATCAAGTATGATACTTAACAAAGATTGTTATCTCAACTATAGTCATCAACTTGTCACGTGTACCTTTGAATCTTATTAACTTGATTAATCAAACCTAGAGCCTTGCCCTCATGAATGAGTGCTTTCTTTTCTTCTGAGTCTCCTTCACTCAAGATGACGAGTGCTTTCTTCAACCTGTCTTTTGTACTAAGACAATATGCTATCTTGATAGAAGGTTGGGTTAGAGGATAAGTTCTATGATCTCAAATTTTAATCCATCTAATACCTTGACTTAGAAAAGGTTAGAATGAAGGTCATAGCTACAACATGCAACATTGATCAATATAACAAATGGATGCATATCAAAATAATCACACCTGGGTTGTATCATTCCTCTGAATGTGTTGGATCTTGAGATCCTTTTGGATCTATGGCAAGAGATCCCTTCTCCTGCAAATACTCTTTAAATTTTCACCATTTAAACATATGTGAGTACATACCTCTGATAGCATTTGCAGGTAGTGGCATCATCTGGCAGCAGCGGTAATTGTTATCACTGAAATTTCGTCTGCACATGGCGACAAGAACTCAGCATCAGCAAAACAACAATGAAGTCACTCATGGTACTGAATTAATTTCACAGCACTCAAGAAGGGCAAAAAACTATACAAAGTAACCAAAAATTGAAGGGCACTTTACATCAGCTTGATGCGCACGCACATGCGCGGGACAAAAACGTGTTATGCGCGCATGTGCGCTCGACGCGCGACTGTCCACACAAAAAGTCGCGCATCTGCTAATACGGCGCATTAATTGCCTAGGTCGGCCTCTCGACCACCTATGGACCGGCCCCCAAAGTGATTTGACCCTCAGATCAGAGTCGGCTCTGCAAATTCGGCGATTAATGAACCCTAATGAGCCCCTATTCACACCGAGAGATGGTTACAAGACCGCCCTTGAAACGGCTATAAAAGGCAGTGAGGACTCATTGTTTCAACAGGGAATTCAAAGCATTGTTACGCTATCCAGATGACTCAGAGCTCAGCCTTTGACAAACAACTCATCAACAGTGTAACCCAGAGTTCTTTCATCACTCAGTTCAGTTTTATTCATTTGTAAGGAAAGCTTCGTGTTGAGGGACCTGAAGAGCCTTCCACTGGAGGGAGAAGGAACATCAGTCCCTCTCTTCTGCGTGCACTCTGGTTTCAATAAAGCACCTGCCTGAAACCTTGGACGACACATGTGTCTGATGTTTAATGTTCCTTGTCTATTTTTGTAATGTTATTTGCTTTCAGTTCGTAGTTAGATTATAGTTTGTTTCTATTTCTGTTAACCCTTTTTCTCTACAGCATCTTGTTCTGCCTTGCCAAGCCCAACAGGGCATGCCAGCGTTCCTATTTTTGCTCACCCGGTGACGATTCTAACGCGAACATATTGGCGACTCCGCTGGGGATTTTTTGGTATTGAATCCTCCCTCAATTGGGTTTAATTCGCTTTCCTTTTGTTGTTTTTAACTTGCAGGGACTCAAACCGGCTCTCATCGACCTGTTCACCGGTCGATTCACAGCAGAATCGAGGGAATCGATGATTTTTCTCAAGCGCACGGGTATTCCACCACACAGGCGCGCGCATGCGCTGGAACTGTGATTTCTTTGCCGCGCACACGTGCCTCTGTCTACAGTGACAGCCGCGCATTGGAACTAAAATTTTCATTGTAAGGTTTTGATGTGGGGAAAGTCATTTTATTCCTCAACAATGATGTATGCATGCTCTAAATACTGCACCACTTAGACCCCTCAACTTATAAAGGGGATAGTCAAGCAAACATAGGCACTTAGGTGGATAAAAACCATTTTTCCCTTATTTGCTTTTCGCCACGTGGATGGCTTGCTTTAGTTTATAATTTAAGTGGAACATCAAATCACATCTAAACTCACATTCGGGACTAGAAGTTGCAAGTAACAATCTTGAGTATGCTCTTCTCTCGCGCCATCAAGCGACCTTGAGAATCAGAAAAAGATTGCGAAAACGATCTCATCTCCCTTTTAACAAATTTTTTTTTTAAAACTTTTAGGAGAGGACAACGGCTCTTTCGAGACCCCTCTTAGTTTCATTTTTCAAACGCATTCTTGTAACGGGCCCATACATGCCCACATGTCAACAAAAGCTAGAATAGTGTTTGTATTTCTGCTTTCTTAGATCAGAAAAC
>JZKD02S2364111.1:591366-621996 GCA_000966675.3 Picea glauca
AGCACCAGTCCTGTCGTCCCCCTGACACTCGACCTTGTTACACGGTTGCGGCCACTGTTTTCCTCATACATCCTCCAACCAAGGGAAGTCTTGAGTCATCCCACTTCTTGACTTCATCCATGTACGTCTGCCACCTCTTCACTTCAGTAGATTCCACAAAGCACCTTTCCGCTTCTGGGAGTCGTGTCCCCCTTTTGTTGACATCATCACACTTTTCCAGAAGGGCGACAGTATCTTGATTCTCATTCTCCTTTTTTCAATGAGAATCTCGGACGGCATAGGGAGAAACACCATTGCTCCCTGCTGTCGTTGGCCCCCATAACATTCGACATCAACACTTTCTCATGTTATGGTGGGTCTTACTTTGCGACTGTTGCAGTCATTTCTGTCCTTTGCCGAAGACCTCGAAACGTGGTAGGGCCATCAATGCCCACATCATCACTGCTGCTTACGACAGCGATCATTGCCTATTATTCAGAGTATGTTCCTTTGCAGAATTGTCTTCTGCCGTTCTCATTACTGCCCCTGAGGGCGCTGCAGTTGTCTACACCAACATTTCCATCATATTTTTTTAGAGTTACATCACACGAGCATGGGGCATGCCCACCTCGTTTGTACACAATTGTATATTTGGTTCTCTGCACGTCTCTCAGAAGATCGAGATACTGGTTCCTTTTCTTTCCAACAGATCGCTCCGAAGCGTCCCACTCTTGCTTTCCTTTACAATCACATAGTAGAAGAAAAATTGATGGATTTCGGCTATACGTTTGCTCCTAACCTCATCCATCAGGGGGCATCTGTTATCACTGAAATTTCTTCTGCACATGGCGACAAGAACTCAGCATCAACAAAAAAGCAATGAAGTCACTCATGGCACTGAATTAATTTCACAGCACTCAAGAAGGGAAAAAAACTATACAAAGTAACCAAAAATTGAAGGGCGCTTTACATTAGCTTGATGCGCGCGCACATGCGTGGGACAAAAACGTGTTATGCACGCATGCGTGCCCGACGCGCGACTGTCCACACAAAAAGCCGCGCATCTGCTAATACGGCGCATTAATTGCCTAGGTCGGCCTCTCGACCGCCTATGGACCGGCCCCCAAAGTGATTTGACCCTCAGATCAGAGTCGGCTCTGCAAATTYGGYGATTAATGAACCCTAATGAGCCCCTATTCACACCGAGAGATGGTTACAAGACCGCCCTTGAAATGGCTATAAAAGGCAGTGAGGACTCATTGTTTCAACAGGGAATTCAAAGCATTGTTACGCTGTCCAGATGACTCAGAGCTCAGCCTTTGACAAACAACTCATCAACAGTGTAACCCAGAGTTATTTCATCACTCAGTTCAGTTTTATTCAGTTGTAAGGAAAGCTTCGTGTTGAGGGCCCCGAAGAGCCTTCCGCTGGAGGGAGAAGGAACACCGGTCCCTCTCTTCTGCGTGCGCTCTGGTTTCAATAAAGCACCTGCTTGAAACCTTGGACGACACATGTGTCTGATGTTTAATGTTCCTTGTCTATTTTTGTAATGTTATTTKCTTTCAGTTCGTAGTTATATTATAGTTTGTTTCTGTTTCTATTAACCCTTTTGCTCTACAGCATCCTGTTCTGCCTTGCCAAGCCCAACAGGGCATGCCAGCATTCCTATTTTTGCTCACCCGGTGACGATTCAAACGCGAACAGTAATCATTACCAACTCTTAAAAACTTCAAGGGTGATTTTCAACTGGTACTACAGTTGCAACTGCAACTGATACTATAACTACAGTTGATACTCCAAGTGGTTCTGAGACTGCAACTACAACTACAACTTAGGGTTTTATAAGGAAACCCTAATTTTTCAAACCTCGAATTTTGAAATTCTGATCCAGGGGATATATGCATTGAGCTGAGGTGAGTATGCTAGTGCAGTCAGATTTATGAAAATCCAACTTTTACCCCCTCAAACTTGATCTACGGATTTATGGACTGGTGCTTCTGGTTTTCTAGTACTTCTTGTACTCTAGTACTTCTGGTACTTTTGGTACTCTGGTTTTCTGGTACCTTGTGAAACTAGGGTTTCACTTTCCGGGGGATCTAGGCACTGAAAAGGTGTGCTGAAGGTGCCAAAATGATCCTTTGGGGAGGGCATACTTTTCTAGATGGTTTTAGGGCTGAAATACCTCACCAACAAAAAGCCCTAATTTGCATGTACGACAACAATGACATTTTTCACTCTTGTGAAAGATGCTTGCTTCATCTTGGCTCTAATACCATGTTAATGTTTAAGCCATTATTATAGTTCTTTGCATTTAAATAGATAACAACAACATAATAAAATATCACTGAGAAATACACAATCACAAGAGACACAACATTTATCCTAGGAAACCCTCTAGGGGAAGAAAACCCAACAAAACTTCCTTATTATAGATAGCCAATACAATGCCAAGAGATAACTCAAGCTAATACAGAATATCCTCTCCCAAAGATGTGCCACTCTCTCTCCTTCTTATCCAACTACAGTTCTAAAACTTGTCTCTCAATGAGCAAGTGAGGTGTGTGTCTAAGTGAGGCGCTAGCCTCCTTATTTATACAAATCTGGCACGTGTGAAGTGTCTCTTCACTGGCAGGGCTGACTTCTCAAACTAGGTGGTTATAATCACCTTTATTATATTTCGGGGCCTCTTGATATTCTAAGGCTAACTTCTTCTTTTTCCTTTTACAATTACATTATGACCAATCCACAAAAGGGGATTTGGTCCTTATACAATAGTCAACATGATCAATCCACAATGGGGATTGATCCAATGAATAATATATCAAATAATAATAAGAATACACTTTGCAGTTACATTATTTCAACAATGGAAACACTTTGATGCAATACTGAAATCATATCACTCATGCTCCCCCTGGAACCATGCCTCTGTCCTCTGCATCTAATAAATCTTCTCCCCCTAGAACCATGCCTATGTCCTTTGCATCTGATAAATCTGCTCCCCCTGGAACCATGCCTCTGTCCTATGCATCTGATAAATATACCCCCCTTTGTCATCAATGGAAAAGGTATCTTTCCATCTGAGGCTACTCCCCCTGACTGAATTGTCCTCTTATGGTGCTTCCTCGTGTAAATATAAGACATATAAGATAAACATTAAAAAAGAATTCATTTTGGAGTAGAAATAACTCTGAGTCTCTGGGGAAGATATTCAAAGGCTTCCCGTGGAAGTGGTTTTGTAAAGATGTATGCCACTTGTTCTTTTGTGCCCACATACTCTACTCTGATGTTCTTTTCTACAACCTTCTCTCGCAGAAAGTGATACTTGATTGGAATGTGCTTCGTCTTGGAGTGCATTACGAGGTTCTTTGAGATACTGATGGTGCTTGTATTATCACAATAGATTGGAATGGGCTCATCATACTCAACCTGTATATTTGTTAGAGTTTGTTTCATCCAAAGAACCTGTGTACAACATGATGTTTCTACAATATACTCTGCCTCAGTTGTAGATAAAGATACTAATGATTGTTTCTTACTTAGCCATGATACTAAACACTCACCCAAGTAGAATGTTGTTCCATTGGTGCTTCATCAATCATCAATGCAACCTTCCCAATCTTCATCTGTGTAGGAAATAATTGATAGATCCTTTCTTTTTGGATACCATAATCCAAACTCTTATGTTCCTTTTAGATATCTGAAAATCCTCTTCACTGCTAATACATGTGATTCCTTTGGTGCTGCTTGAAATCGTGCCACCTGCCCAACTACCTGCATTACATCTGGTCTGGATGTTGTCACATATAGTAGGTTTCCAATCATTGACCTGTATTTCCTTTGATCTGTAGACTTCAAGTCATCATCTTTGCTCAACTTCCAACTGGTTTGCATGGGAGTCATAATTGATTTGCAATTTTCCATTCCAAACCTCTTTAGCATTTCTTTAATATACTTGGTTTGAGAAATAAAGATTCCTTCGTTTCTTTGACGTATCTGAAGTCCCAGAAAGAAGGATAGTTATTCAAGTAATGACATTTCAAATTCATTATGCATTTGTTTTGCAAACTTCTGGCTTAACCTGTCATCATCACTACCAAAAATAATATCATCAACATAAACTTCAACTAATAAAATATTACCTTGACTTACCTTGATGTAGAGGTTGTTGTCTACACTTCCTTTTCTGAACCCTGCCTACTGTAGATACTTATCCAGTCTAGAGTACCATACTTTAGGAGCCTTTTTTAGACCATACAAGGCCTTCTTTAATTTACACACATAATCTGCATTCTCTGACAACTAAAATCCTTCTGGTTGTTCAATGTAGACTTCTTCTTTAAGTTCCCCATTTAGAAAAGTTGATTTTATGTCCATTTGATATACTTTAATATTTTTAGAGCATGCATAAGCTAAAAACAAACAGATTGGTTCCATTATGGAAACTAGGGCAAATGTCTCGAAGTCGATTCCTTCAATCTGTGCATATCCTTTACATACCAATCTAGATTTTTTCCTTGTAACGTGTCCATCTTCATTCAATTTATTCCTAAAAACCCATTTTGTGTCGATCACATTCTTATTCTTTGGTATTGGAACCAATTATCAAGTGTCATTTTTCTCTATTTGATCCAATTCTTCATCCATGGACTTATTCCAAAATTCATCCTTGTTGTATTCTTCAAAACAGATTGGTTCAATTGTAGATAAGAGTGCTAGGTGTGTTTTTTCTGGTGAACGGATTCTTCTTCTAGTCTCAACTCCTGCATCTTTGTTTTCGATAATCTGATCTGAAGGATGATTCTTTTTTACTTGTTTATTGGGTTTCTTTGGAGACACTTGTTGAACTTTCTCTTCTGCTTCTGTCGGATTCTCTTCATCTTCCTCTTCTACTTCTTTTTCATCTTCTGCTTCTGTCGGATTCTCTTCATCTTCCTCTTCTACTTCTTTTTCATCTTCTGCTTCTTCTTCTAAGGGTTGTTTCATTGATTAATTTTCTTCCTTTGATTCTGGTCTGCATGTTTCATCAATTGTTACGTTGATGTTTTCCACAACTTTGTTCAATCTTAGATTGTAACACTTGTATGCTTTCCTTGTACTTGAGTAACCAAAAAGTACTCGTTTGTCCACACGAGAGTCAAAATTTCCCATTCTGCCATCTTTTCTTTTGATATAGCATTTTCTTCCAAAAACTCTGAAGTGCTTTACATTTGTTGGTATTCCTTTCCATAGTTCATAAGGAGTTTTTGCAGTGTTGTTTCTAAGCAATACTCTATTTTGAATGTGAACTGTTGTATGAACTGCCTGTGTCCAAAAAAATCTATCAATTTCAAATCCATTAACATTGTTCGAGCCATTTCCTTTATTTTCCTATTCTTTCTTTCAACAACTCCATTATGTTGAGGTGTCCTAGCAATGGAGAATTGCTTTTTTATTCCATGATTGTTGTAGTAGTCCATAAATTCCATTGAGGTGAACTCTCCTCCATTATCAGATCTCAAGCATTTGATTTTTGAATCCATTTCATTTTCAACCATTTCCTTGTAGATCTTGAAGTTTTCAAAAGCTTCTGACTTATTCTTGAGAAAGAAAATTGTAGTCATTCTTGTATAATCATCAACTAATAACATCGAGTATTTCTCACCTTTTAATCCCTTTGTTTTAGTTGGTCCAACTAGATCAGTATGCACAATTTCTAGTGGTCTTTTCATTGAATATTCCTTTGATTTAAACCTGGTCTTTATTTGTTTTCCTTGTTGACAATGCTTGCATAAAGTGTTGGTTGGTTTCGTGATCTGGGGAATTTCTCTAACTGCTTCTCTTTTGCTAACTTTGACAAGGTTATCAAAATGTATGTGACCCATTCTTCTGTGCCATAGCCAACTTTCATCTTCCTTTCCTAGACAACACTTTTCATTTCCAATTTTACTTAACACAGATATGTTGCTTGAAGTTCTTGCAGCTGCAACGAACAATTTCGTTGAACCTTCTTTTCTTATCTCACACTATTGTGAATCGAAAGTAACTTTATGACCTTGGTCACACATTTGACTCACACTTAGAATATTATGTTTCATATCTTCTACTAGTAGAACATTTTCCACCTTTTCATTCTTGTTCCCAATTCAGACTGCACCTTTTCCAATGATTTTGGTTGAATCATCATTTCTGAAGGAGATTGATCCATCTCTTTCCTTTCCTAATGTAAGAAACTTGTCTCTATCACCTGTCATATGTTTTGAACACCCATTGTCAACATACCAACCATGTTTCTTCTTCTTAGCTGTTAGAGAAATTGTGCATTCTTCATTGCTATACTGATCTTGCTTTCTTATCCATGTCGTTTTCTGAGGTTCATGTCTGTGACTGTTGTTATTTTGTTGAGGCTCTTTAGGAAGGACTGTCATTCTGCAATCTTTGGCCACGTGTCCAAAATAGTTACATTTGTAACATTCCACTTCAGTGCTCAAATATTCAAACCTGTTGTAACTTCTTCTCTCTGTTTCACTAGGTCTTCTTGAATAACCCCTTTGTGTATGACTCTCAAAGTTGTTATTGTTCCTGTTGTTAGCTCTGCAATTCACAACTTTATGTCCAAAATTATTACATGCATAACATAAACCAAAAAATATAGTTTGATATCTGGGAGTTGAAGATCTTCTGAAAGGAGGTGCTCTTATGAATCCTTCTTCTTCTTGAGGTCTATCTGTCTGTTGTTGATTCTGAAAACTGAATCTTCTCGATGGAGGAGTGTCCCTGTAATCTTCCTTGTATATCTTCCTACCCCCCTTTGATTGTTTATGCATAACTTTTTGGATATGTTTCTTGCTATGTTGTTTTAGAGCTTGATCCCTTTTCTGTCTAATTGTATCCAAGTCCGGACTAGTCAAGATGAGATTTTTGACTACTGATAATGTCATCCAGAACTTTTGAGCTATTCTGCATATTTTTCTTTTGAATATCCTTTCTTAGTGTGACAATCTCTACTTCAAAGTTTCCAATGATCTTGTCCTTTTATTCTATCTTTTCTTTGAGTGCTTCATCAATTCTTTTATCTTCTTCTATTTGAACCTTCAATTTTGTGATCATTTGTTCTAGTTCTCGAGTGTCTTTTCTCTTGTCTAGTTCTGTTTGTAGTTTCTTATTTTTCTTCTTTTCTCTTCTGATGACTTCTATGGCACATATTAATTCTTCTCGATAGTCAACTTCTACTTCTTCAATTTCTTCTTTGACTTCTTCATATTCTTCTTCGGCTTCTTCATATTCTTCTTCAGAGTCTTCTTTGTTAGAGTCTTTTACTGCCATGAATAGAACTCTTCCTATCTCACTGTCACTGACTTCATCTTCATCTAATGATGAGATGTCTTCTTTGGTGCATAAGATTTTCTTGAAAACTTTCTTTGTAGTTCTTTTGCCTTTATATGTGTGTTTTCCTTTTAAGTAACCTTCATAATTTCTCTTTTTCTTATGAGGACATTTGTTAGCAAAATAACCAATACCATCACAATTAAAACAAATTAAAGGAAGCTTACCTCTATACTTATCGTCAGTTCCCTTGTTAAGTCTTTTGACAAAGTTGACCACTTCTTCATCATCTTCCGAGACGTCACTACTGCTGCTATATTCTTCTTGTTTCTTTTTCTTTTTCTTTTTCTTTGATCTTTTGGATGCTTTGAAGGTTGCTTCTTTTACATATGGATTTTCTTGTTCAGTTCTCATTTCATATGTTGTGAAGATTCCATTCAGTTCGTCAATGCTTATTGAGTTTAGATCTAATCTTTCTTCTAGTGATGATATCTTAGGGTTAAATATCATAGGAAGAGATCTTAGTACATTTTGAACAATTACAAATTCTTCGATTTCTTCTCCCAATCCTATGATTGCATTCATTGTTTCAACAACTCGTAAGAAGTAGGCTGCAATATTATCATCTTCCTTCATTTTTAGTTGTTTGAACTGACCTCTGTAAGTTTGAAGCTTTGCTGCTTTGACTTTTGTATCTCCTTCATAGATATTTTGAAGCTTGTCCCAAATCTCTTTAGCGGATTTACAATGTGGAACTTTGGTGAATACTGTATCACTGAGACCATTCAAAAGTGAATTTGTGTCTTTGGAATTATTTTCACCGAGTTTCATTGCTTTGTCATTTGCTGGTGGAACTGTTGGTGCTATGTATCCATCTACAATTGATTGCCAAACTTGAAATCCCTGTGCATGTATACATGTTTTCATCCTTATGCTCCAAAAGGCGTACTTCTATCCATCAAACTATGGTATTCCATTTTTATACAAGTTGGTACTCTCCATGATCTACCTTTCAGTGGTTAAACTTATTTCTGAAGGAACCTGCTCTAATACCAATTATTGGATTACTGAGAGGGGGGGTGAATCAGTAATAGCGTAATTATAATCCTTTTTCTCCAAATAATCCAAGTGTTATATCAATGTAGAATTATTATCCAATAATGAGAAATAAGAAATGAACAATCACACACATACACAGTACACCAGTGTTTTACGTGGAAACCCAAATCAGGAGAAAACCACGGAATGTTTTTTCTTATATGTCTTGAAGAATTACATTCATTGGAAGCAAAAACTTCCTTTGTTTTCCATATGCAACTGGAAGGAGTCTCCAACCCTTAGTTTCTCAGGCTACAACCTAAGGGAAGCTCCAACTCCCCAATTTTCTGGCTACAACCAGAAGGAGGATACAACCCCCTATGTCCTCCGGCTACAACCGAAAGGTGGCTACAACCACCCATACTTGCCCCATCCAACCGCCTTGAAGTAGAAGTAGAATGATGGAACCACTGTCAACCTGTCACTGTGAGATATATTGTTGTACAACTGTATCAACCTGTACCACTGACCTGTATCCAATCTGTACAACTGCCCTGTAATCAATCTGTACATGAACTGAACATGTATCTACAAAAATACAATAGGTAGGCAACCTGTAGTGATGAAACCTGTGTGTGTATGCACCCTATCTATTATGCATTTCGCATATGTACGCGCCCTAACTTTTTTGCAGCCTGTGTATTCCTTTTGGAACTAGGTTTTCCTTTCACTTGAAAACTTCTGACCCTCTATAACTTATTTCACATAGATCTATAACATGTCCCTGTATCCAGACTATAACTATACCATGTTCATGCATTCTCATACATAACATTTACTCAATAAAAATATGTCTTTCTAGTCATGTGCCATATAGGTGTGTGAAATCACGAATAAGTATACTTTCCTTCACATGATCTTAGTCATCAAACCCTTTCTAATATTCAGCCTCTCAATACATCAACAAATACAAGATCTCAACCATGTACCATAAAAACCCTTAGCCATGTGCCAAGAAATACAAGATGTGCCTCAACAAGAAGTATCAATGATGAATATACCAACATTGTATTTCAGTAGATCTGACTTATGCAGAATATTCCATGTAGCTACTAGTCTCTCTAGGGAGAATCCTCAAATCTCCATTGCCATTCCTCATGCATACATCAAAATCCAACAATTCATAGAAATAAGACATACCTTTTGAACCAATGGATGGATCTGATGTATTTGAGCAATTTAGACCTTCCTGGGAGCTTGATCTCAGAATCTAGAACCTTTGCATCTTCATCTTCTCAAGTTTCCATGGTTTTACCAACATGTACTCACCCTGTACACAACCAGCCCGTGTATGTATGCTCCCTATACACAGACAACCCGTGTATTGTATGCACCCTATACACGGACAGTCTGCGTACGCCTTAGAAAATAGGGTTTTCTGTAAATCCGATAATTTCACTGTTAACCCTTCGTGCTACATCAGGTGTTCGCCACTTTAGATGTATTCACAAGTTTTACAAGAAGCTTTACAAAAGAAAAATAGATATACAATATGTACAAGTGTATCTTTAATGGGTGAGCTTTGCCTCTTATTTATATCTTCATGTAGCCTTACACTTTCCTTATTTTAGGGCTTCTTCATTTAAAATAATTTCTTTTGCAAAACACTTTGACCCTTGAGCGATTCTATAAGACTTATGAGGGGTTCTCCAACTTCATATGGTCATAACTCTCTAACTGTGAGGATTTATGTGATGTTCTACATACCACCGGAAATGGCATGACAAGAACTATCCATCTAGGATAGTTTCACTGACAAATTCATTGTCCTTCATCTCATTATTCCACAATTAAGCATGGGTTCTATCACTCTGCAAAGCATCTTCCCTTGAGGGCTTTCACCATAAGGGGACCACTTTGCAGTTCATCCATCTTTACTTCTTATCAACCATGACAAGAGAATAATGAGTCATCTTTGCATCAAACAAACTTGGGTCCATAACCCAAACCTTTGTGCTACCGAGCTTTCTTCAAGGGTTGACATCAATGACAACCAACCTTAATCAACATAAACAATGAAACATGTGTGGAAAACTTGGATACTAGGTACCCCAAATTACATCTAGGAGAAAAAATTAAAAAATGTTAAGACAACATTAAAAGAATGGGAAAAACAAAATTGTGTGTCCCCGGTGAATGAAAAAGAACATATTAGAGCAAAGCTAGAAAACCTACATAAATAAATGTATCAAGAGGAGATCGCAACACTTGGAAGAAGAATTCAAGTTGCAATGCCTTTTAAATAGGGCAGTTAAGGATGAAGAAGAGAATTGGCGGTTAAAGTCCAAAAGCTTATGGTTAAAGGCAGGTGATCGGAACACTAGTTTTTTCCACAAGCAAGTCAATGTGAGGGTGTTGAGGAATAATATAAGAGAAATGAAATTGGAAGAAGGCACCAAAATTATGGCTTATAAAGAAATAAAAGAGGTAGTGATATGACACTTCCAAAAGATTTATATTCAACAAGAGGAGCCTGACCCAAAAAAAGTAGAAGAAATGCTTGAGCACGTCCCACATTTGATTTCGGATGAGGAAAACAAGGATTTATTAAGCCTAATTGAGGAGGATGAAGTTAGGAAGGTGATTTGGAGCTTGAATCCGCATAAATCTCTTGGTTCATATGGCTTCCCAATCTCCTTTTATCACAACTTTTGGGACATCATTAAAAAAGACTTGTGCATAATGCTTCAATATGCGCAAAAATCCTATAAGCTTGGGGGAAGCACCAACTCATCCTTCTTAGATATGATCTCAAAGGAAGTCAATCCTTATTCCTTTTCACGATTTAGACCAATCTCCCTTTGCAATGTTTCATACAAAATAATGACCAAGATAATTGCTTGTAGGTTAAGAAAGTACATGTAAAAAATTATTTCTGCTAACCAAAGTGGCTTCTTGAGGCATCAACAAATCTTCGATAACATTGTTCTAGTGCATGAGGACATTATTTCCAGTCATGAAGAAGGTGTTGGTGACGAAAGTCACTCATGGATTTCTTGCAGGAGCAGAGCCCGATGCCCATCAGTTTTATGTCACGATGTTTTTTTTTATAGGTGATCAAATGGATAGAGACTCATGAATATATTACTCTAACTCAGAGACTGTGTCTGGCATGTGAGAAACAAAGGAGGTATTGATCTAAATTCAGTCAGCGGGTTGATTAAAAGGTGAACAGGTGGAATACTTGATAAGAAGAGTGAACAAACTACTTTAGGCAAGAGGCTTTCAGTAATTCGTAGAGGAAAAACCTCGAATGCGAGATCCTCTGGTTCATGGCTTCGAGATACTGAAAAAGGGAATTGACTGGATTCTCCAATTCCAAGTCATTCAGTGTTAGGAAAATCACAAGGATTGATTAGAGACAATATGACTGTTACAGTGATCAAACTCTACATCATCCTATAACAGCTACAACTCGACTGGATTCTCCAATTCTGAGATGCTCTAACACAGTTTGAACAAAGACATGAAAGAAACTGACATTCATAAGGCAAGAAGTCTCAAGAGTTCATACATAACCAGAGATAACAGTGCTTCATTAAATCTTTACAACTGGGATCCTCGCTCAACCATTGATCCTTACAAAATGGCAAAAAATGCCTACATATATTCTTCCCTTCCTTTTGCCCAGCAGAGGCGTCTCAGAACTTTCAATGGGTGTCATCTCCTCAATCAAATCTGTCCTTTGTTCCCCTGTCATACACCTCTTTAATTCGGCATGGCTCACGCCAGGGGGTAGATGAGCCCTTTGAATGTTGAATTGGCGTGTGCAGGCTCCTCTGGTGAATTGAAAACTCAACATGGCTTCCCTGAGGAGAAATGGTACAGGGGACCCTCCTGGGCAGACTTTCAGTCGAGACCTCCATACTCTGCAATAAATAAGTGAGGTGAGGTTTGAGCCACCCTCTCTTTTCTTCATTAATCTCCAGCAGGTACTGGGATTTAGCCCACGTCGAATCAATATATGGAACATTACCGTGCCTTCCCTCTATGATTTAGTTCGATGCTTCAGGGCCCGAGTGGCTGAATGAAAAACATAAACGCCCCTTCCCCAGGCCTCCTTCTTGATGACTAGGTGCCAGAACCATGGGCCCAATTTTGGGTGCCATCAGAAATTCAGGGTTCGGGATTTCAAAATGCAAGAAACGAGGGGTTCCCGCTCCTCGAAACTCTGATATCCGATATGTTGACCGGATGCCACCTGTCCCAGTTGGATTGGACAGTCTAGATTTGTTTTGAACCATGGCACTCCTCCTTGCTAAACCCTGGGCAACTGGTTGGCCCTGAAAACCCGATGGCCATCGATCCGCTTCTATGGATGGATCTCGACCGTTGATGGCAAAACTTTGCCCGCTCGCTTGACTTGTTTCTAAAAAATGGGATTCTCTCGTGTTATGCTCGGGTGCTTCTCGTGCAAACTGCAGACCTGGGTACGCCTAATCCCGAGATAAGAAATATCACTAACATTAGGATCCATGGGGGATAGAGTCATCCCTGCGATGCTCTAAGAACTCCTTTCACAGTTTCAGTGCCTTGCTACTGGGCTATGGAGTCACCTATTAAGCCAAAAACATGTAAAAAGAAAATACATAAAGGTCAAAAGGACAATATTTACAAACAGAGGAGCCATCTAAGGCTCAAATAAAACATTTTTTCAGAAAATGCCCATTCATTGGGTTGTTGAAAACCTCTTCACCCTCCAGATCCTACAACCCGTATGTGTTGTTGGAGAAAACCTCAGAGATTTTGAAGGGACCGATCCAGAGGGCGTCGAACTTGTTGTGTTTGCCTTTATCCTGTCTGGGTGTGTCCCACTTAAATACCAAATCCCCGATCTCGAACTCCCTTTTCTTGAATTTTCTGTCAAAAGCCTGCTTGATCTTCTGCTAATGACTATAAGCTGCGTCCCTCACTTGTTCTCTGATCTGCTGCACTTCCACTATCTGATGAATTCTTCTGATCATATGCTCTGGTTCTCCCTTGTAGTCTTGAAGGAACTTCGCCACAGGTAAGGAGAGCTGAGTAGGGAAAACTGCCTCTGCTCCGTAGACTAGTTGAAACAATGAAGTGCCCAGAGACTTCTTCGTTGTGACATGATCGGCCCACAGAAAAAATTTCAACTTTGAATCCCAGGCTCTTTTGTTATCCTCTAACAATCTTTTGATGATCTTTATCAGGATTTTGTTTGAGGATTCCGCTAAACCATTGCCCTGGGGATAGTAGGGGGTGGAGTGAATTAGCAAGATCTGGAATTGCTCACAGAACCTAATTAGAGGTTCAGAATTGAAAGAAGCAGCATTATCGGTGATGATTTTGCTGAGACAGCCAAATCGGGCTATGATATCCTCCAGGAAGCTGATAATTACTTTGTGTGATGCGCTTCTGGTGGCGAAAGCTTCTATCCACTTGGTGAAATAATCTGTTGTAGTCAGGATCCATCTGTGTTGACCACTTGAGGGAGGATGAATTTCTCCGATGAAGTCCAACCCCCACTGCTGAAAAGGTGTCGAAGCTACTATGGGTTTCAATGGCAGTGATTTGATCTGTTTCTTTCCTGAGAACTTTTGACATTTGGTGAAATCTCTGATCTCTCTGCAAACATCGGGGAACAAAGTGGGCCAATAATACCCAGCTCGGAGTATCTTGTGGGCTGTGGTCTTCCAGAAATGATGACCTCCGCAAAGGCCGCTATGAAAATCAAACCTAACCCTCTGGGCCTCCTGCGGGTCCAAGCATCTCAGAAATACCCCTAGAGGGTATTTCCAGTACAAGGTTTGGTCAATGAGGCAATACCTGACCGCCTTGAGCTTCAGATCCTTCACTTTACTTTTTTCCATTCCATCGGGGGGCTTCAACTCCTGCAGAAAATACAGAATGTCACGATACCAGGCACATTCTGCCAACGATAATCCATCTTGAGAGCCTTGGTTGGGAAATTCAGCTTGCTGAGATCCTAGACGAGTATTGATGAAACTAACTCCCAAGGCTTCGCAGTTGGATTCAGCCAGTAACTTGGCTAAACCTTGCCCCTTAACCAATTTGGTGGGTTTTATTTCTAAGTCAAATTCCAGAATTTTTGCGATCCATCAGCCTCTTTTCCCATCTACGTCGGGATACACAAGGATGTCCTTAACGGAAGCTGAAGGAACATATGTTGTTACTTTTGAATGCAAGACATAGACTCTGAAAGCTTTAAGATCTTTCACTAAGGCATAGGCCTGCTTCTCCATGATTTCGTATCTGCTCTATGCGTCTCTTAACGCCCTGTTGAAGAAGGCGATGGGTTGCTCATGCCCTTTGATGCAGGAGCATCGCCAACTCATCAAGAGAGTTAGCACATCAAGCGGAGATCAGCTGGATAAACAAACCCAAATTTTTGAAGTGCTTTGGGATTGTAGCGCAAGTCTTTAATGAAGCCATTTATGAAGGCGTATTTGTATATTGTATTGGACCTTGAGCCTTTAAGCTCTCATCCTTTGGTAGATAGTCGACATTTAATAGATTTAATGTTGGTAGATAGGATTTTATGTCTAGATTTGATAGTTTAGAGTCCGAGAGGGAAAACGGATATAGACACCCTCATTGTACCATTGCAAGATAGTAGTGAAGAATAGAGGAAGCATTCAGGAGAAGAGAAGGGCAAACAGAGAATATTGTATGAAGAACACCCATGTACAGGAATTTGAATTAATAGAAGGAAGCTTTGATTCAAGCTCATGGTTTGTGTTGTTTTCTCTGTGTATTGATGTTGTGCTCATGAATGTTTTCTTTCTTGTTATGCATTTGCTATGTATATGTTGTGCATGTGATTTCATGTTTTAAACTGAAGTCTAAAAGGGAGAGAGAAGTGAAGTTCAATTGTTTCTCTATCTGAGCCAGGAGATTCCTGCAAGGTGCACAGTTGAAGCCATCCGTGAGGAGTGTGTTGATGAAGGCTCAGGTAGTCTAACTCTTGTTCTCATTCACCCAGAAGTGGATTTGGGTTGTTGAAGCCGTGAAAGGAGTGCGTCGGCTGAAGAAGAAGTCTCAGTTGTAAATCTAAGAAAAGGAGATCGAAGACTGCTGCTGCAGGAGTGCTCAGAGTCGGAAGGATTCAATACTTGGGAAGTTGTTGAATGTTGAGTGCAAGGAGTGCACGGAAGTTCCTCTGAAAGAATCAGAGTGGAAAATCTCAGGAGGTATAGCACCTTCATGATATCATTAAAGGAGAGAACAGGAGGTTCATGTCGTAGAAGGTTCAAGAAAGAGTTGTAAGCGCAGGCGTTGGAGGGCAAGTTCTGAGAAAGGACACTTAGCCATTCTCAAGAAATCTTCAAGGAGGAGAAATCGACGGTCAGGATTCGCAGGGGAAAATTGCGAAATCCCGTCAGCCGTTAGATCTCGAAAAATTTGCGCAGGGTTTAAGTCCTAGTACGCAGATGAGGAGTCCCGGAGGAGTCATCAGGATATCAGAGTCATCGGGGTTTTGTTAAGCCAGAGAATCGAGACCTTGTGGTTCTCGAAATCCCGAGAAAGGATCCTAGTCATTGATTTCGGCAGGACATGCGTCAGCATTCTGGTGAGGCATCGGGATTTTACCCATCGGGGATTTCAGGAGTGTAGAATTGTTGCATCAGGGAATCGCGATCCGTGATATCCCGACGGGTGCTCAGAACCATCCAACAGTAGGGACACATGGCAAGATATCCTGAAGAGTTGTGAAAAGGAGAATCGAGGTTTCCGGAGATAAGAGATTCGTGCATGTTGGAATCGCTATCCGCGATTTCCCGATAGTATCAGAGCCGTCCAACAGCAGGGACATGTGGCAGGAGATCCCGCAGAGTCGGGGATCGGGGAATTGAAAGTCTCATGCATATGACAACGGGAATCACAATATCCCGATACGCGATTTCCCGACGGGGTTAAGGACGTATTGGAGGATAGGTGTCGGAAGGTCAACCCTCGCAGGGAGCCAACGCCAAGTGGCATCGTCATATCGTGAACTCGGAGGTTCATGAGTTGGAGCTGCAAGGAATTGCATTAAAATTTACGAGGACGCGAGGTTGCAGAAGCGCGACAGGAGGGTATTGGCATCTTGACACATCGGGACTCGGGAGTTGGAGAACCGAGTTTTGGAGGTCGCGAGTAGTGAAGTCGCGAGAGAGCCAAAGTCTCGATAAATTGGGATAAGGTCAACATTGACTGACAAGTCATTGGGAATCGGGGATCCGTGAGGTGAGTGATTCACGACCTCGTAAGTACCGATTTCCCGATGGGGAAATTTTCGACAGGAGCAGGAAAGCTTGGAGAATATTTATCGGGGTTTGGGGATTTGTGAGACCCAATCCGGTGGCTGCAGGACTCGCGATCACGCGAGGTCCGATTTCCCGATAGGACAAAGGGATATCATAAGGATAGTCCTATGGGTGTAGAAAAGTCCCGATAAGGGATTTGAAGAGCCTTCCAGCTCTTTGGGCCAAAGGAAAAAGAAGGTCTTGTGGGAGCGGACGTGCCCTGGGTGGCGCATTTGCGTTAGAGTGGTATCAAAGGGAGAAAATTTCTCTGTTTTCTGTATTAGAGGAGAAGAGAGAATTTCACCATGCCGCCGAGGAGAGAAAGACAATCACCCAAACCAGAGGATAGGGGGAACCAGAGAGGAAGAGGGAGACA
This sequence comes from Picea glauca, assembly GCA_000966675.3. Lineage (NCBI taxonomy): Eukaryota > Viridiplantae > Streptophyta > Pinopsida > Pinales > Pinaceae > Picea > Picea glauca. The sequence continues at coordinate 608,398 of JZKD02S2364111.1, forward strand.
AGCACAGAATCCAGAAATGGAGAGGCAGATATGTAATCTTCGAGCGAGACTAGAAGATATGGAAGCAGTGCAGAGACGTACAGCTAGTGCTGGAGATCTGAGTGACTCCGAAGGCGAAGTTGAAGTTGAACAACAAGGAGAAGTTGCAGCCGAAGATGCAGCCAATGAGCGATTAATTAAGGCTATCTCCCGGATGAGTTCAAAGACAAAGATGGACATCCCAACTTATGAAGGGAATCTGGATGCAGAAGAGCTTCTAGATTGGATTAGAGCTCTTGACACTTACTTCGATTATGAATACATCGAAGATGATAAGAAGGTTAGGCATGTTGTCACAAAATTGAAGGGACACACAGCATTATGGTGGGACGAGCTTCAAGCAGATAGATGCTGCAAGGGTAAGCAAAAGATTAAAAGCTGGGATCGAATGATTGCGAAGATGAAGGAAAAATTCATCTCGAGGGATTATCAAATCACACTGTTCAGGAGAATGCAGAACCTGAGACAAAAGTTGATGACAATAAAGGAGTATACCGAGGAATTCTACAAGCTAAATATCAGAGCAGGTCATCGGGAGAGCGATGATGAAAAAGTTACCAGGTATATGAATGGCTTGAGATATGATATCCAGGACGAAATGAGTATGACAACCATCCGAACGGTGGAGGATGCGTATCAAATGGCATTGAAAGCTGAAGAGAATCTGAGTCGTAAGCCAGGACAGCGAGGCCGAGGTAGGAGCCAACCAAAAGGTAAGTCAGTTTCCCAAGATAGGTTCCAGAAATCCAAAGATGACTGGAAGAAGCCTCAGACTAGAACAGAAAAGGGTGAAAGTTCACAGCGAGGCCAGTACGCTGAACAACGAAGGCAGCATACAGAACAGGGCAGAGGATACGCTGATAATAACACATTTCCTCGTACCAGAGGTAGAGGAAGAGGCAGAGGTGGAGTCATCACATGCTTCATGTGTGGAAAGAATGGACACAAGGTAGTTGACTGTCCAGATAGGAAGAAGGATGGAGGAGAAGCTCACATCGCCAAGGCATAGAGGCAAGATGATGAAGCAGAAGACACAGAAGACGGAAGGTCATTGATGATGTGTAAAGTTCTCTTAACACCCGAGAAGGAGGTGGAGAACATAGCTCAAAGAAACAGACTTTTCCGAACAACTTGCAAGACCAAAGACAGGGTGTGCAAGGTTATCGTGGATAGCGGTAGCACAGATAATCTCATTTCAACCGAGATGGTGGAGAAACTGGAGCTGGAGACGATTAATCATCCAAGTCCATACAAAGTTTCATGGATACAGAAGGGACATCAGGTAAATGTCACCAAACAGTGCTTAGTTGACATCAATATAGGAGGATATAATGATAGGATTTTATGTGATGTTATTCCTATGGATGTATGTCATTTATTGTTGGGCAGACCATGGCAATATGACAGGAACATAGTTCATGATGGGAAGATGAACACGTATACTTTGGAGAAGAATGGAAGAACACATATGCTACTTCCAATTAAAGATAAAGAAGTAAAACCAGAAGTGAGAAATATTGTACTTCTCATGAGTGGGAAGGAACTTCTTACGGAAGTAAAGAAGAAGGAAGATCCACAATTCTTTGTGGTTAGGAAACCCAAAATCATTTTGACCAGCACAAGAGTGGATGATTTACCAGATGAGATTCAAGAACTGCTGGAAGAGTTCGATGATATCATAGTGGACGAATTACCTCATTCGTTGCCACCAATGAGGAGCGTAAGTCACCATATAGACCTCATACCAGGAGCCAGTTTGTCGAACAAAGCTGCGTATAGGTTGACACCATAGGAAAATGAGGAGGTTAAAAGTCAGGTACAGGAACTGTTAGACAAAGGTCTGGTCAAGGAAAGTTTAAGCCCATGTGTCGTTCCAACAGTATTGAGTCCAAAGAAAGATGGAGGTTGGAGAATGTGCACTGATTCCAGAGCCATTAACAATATAACCATCAGGTACAGGTTTCCATTTCCACGGATGGATGACTTGATGGATTGTTTAAGTGGAGCCAAATTTTTTTCAAAGGTTGATTTGAAAAGCGGATACCATCAGATTCGCATGAGGGAAGGCGATGAGTGGAAGACAGCCTTCAAAACCAACGAAGGGCTATACGAATGGCTAGTCATGTTGTTTGGCTTGACAAATGCACCGAGTACCTTCATGAGGTTGATAAATGAAGTCCTGAGGGAATTCATCGGTAAGTTTTTCATTGTTTATCTGGATGACATGTTGATTTTTAGTAAAACAAAAGCAGAACATCTGAAGCATTTAGTTGCAGTAATGAAGAAGCTACAGCAGGAGAAGTTGTTGATCAACATGAGGAAATCTTCATTTATGAAGACATAACTCATTTACTTTGGATTTGTCATCTCAGCAAATGAATTAAAGATGGATCCAAGTAAAGTGGAGGTAATTAAAAATTGGCCATCACCGAGAAATGTTTTCGAGGTGAGAATTTTTCATGGACTAGCTAGTTTCTACAGAAAATTCATCAGGAATTTCAGTGGGATTAGCGCAGCGATGATGGACACAGTCAAGAAAAGACATAAATATTTTCATTGGATAGCAGAGGCTGAGAAGAGCTTCAATCTGTTGAAGCAGAAGATCATGGAACAATCGGTTTTGGTGTTGTCAGATTTTACGAAAGTGTTCCAGGTGAAATGTGATGCAAGTGGTGTTGCCATAGGAGCGGTCTTGAGCTAGGAGGACAGACCAATTTCATATTTTAGCGAGAAGCTGGATGAGGCAAAAGTGAAGTACTCCACATATGACAAATAATTTTATGCTATCATACAGGCATTGAAGAAGTGGAGGCATTACTTGATCCCGAAAGAATTTGTTTTATATAGTGATAATCATGCATTGCAGTATGTGACTCAACAGGAGAAGTTGAATCAGAAACATGCTAAATGGGTAGAGTATATGCAGAATTTTACATTTGTGATTAAACACATTTCAGGTACTGCTAACAAAGTGGTTGATGCTTTGAGCAGGAAGTGTTTGTTGCTGCAGGAGTTCCAAGTCAAGACATTGGGTTTTGAAAATCTTAGGGACATGTATGCAGGTGATGCAGATTTTGCAGAGGCATATGAAGAAGATGAGAATCCAGTTCTCAGAGACAAAAGCCCATGGATATATTATATGATCCAGGAAGGATTGTTGTTTAGAGGCAATCAACTGTGTATTCTGAATTGCTCGATGAGGGGGAATCTGTTAAAAGAAAAACACAGTGGAGGCTTGGCAGGGAATTTTGGCCACGAAAAGACATTTGCAAAGCTAAGCGAAGCATACTTTTGGCCAGGAATGCAGTCAGAAGTCAAGAAGTTTGTCGACAGATGTAGAATTTGACAGCATTCAAAGGGCAGGAAGCAGAATGCGGGATTCTATCAACCATTAACCATACCCGAGAGGTCGTGGGATGAAATCAGCATGGATTTCATATTGGGATTGCCTAGGATGCAAAGAGGACATGATTTGATCTTTGTGGTGGTTGACAGGTTTTCCAAAATGGCACATTTTATCCCATGCCATAAGACTAGTGATGCGACTCATATCGCAAATCTGTTCTTCAAGGAGGTCATTCGACTACATGGATTGCTGAAAAGTATAGTTTCGGACAAGGACACGAAATTCATAGGGCATTTTTGGAGGACCTTATGGAGGAAGCTAGGAACTAAATTGGCGTTTAGTTCAGCTTATCATCCTCAGATGGATGGACAGATGGAAGTGGTCAACAGAAGTCTGGGAGAGTTACTAAGAGGCTTGGTGACAGAGCACCATAGCAGTTGGGACAATGTGTTGCCACAGGCAGAGTTTACATACAACGACTCAGTGAATAGGAGCACAAGGAAAATCCCATTTGAGATTGTATACGGCAGGCAGCCAAGAGGAGTTTTTGATATGAGGGATTCAGAACAGATAATAATTAAGAGTGCAAGTGTTGAATAATTCGCAGAGGTGATGGAAGAACTTCACAGCAGAGTGAAGCAGCGACTGATGGATTGAAATCAAGAATATAAGCGCAGAGCGGATCAGCATCGTAGACAACTTCAGTTTGAAGTTGGTGATCTAGTTCTGGCATGTATGAGGAAGGAAAGGTTCTCAAGGGGAACATACAACAAGCTGAAAATGAAGAAAATTGGACCATGCAGAGTCCTAAAGAAATTGGGAGAAAACGCTTATGAAATTGAGTTGTCGGATGAGATTGGAATATCTTCGACATTCGATGTATTAGACTTATATCCATATAAGGCTGAGGAAGTAGGAGCTGGAGGTGATGAACAACCAGAAGTCCAGTGGTAGAAGCAGATGTCGATTGCAAAGAAGCCACAGATGGAGCGTATACTCGACAAGAAGGTGAGCAAAAAGACCAGGCGGAAGCAATACTTCGAGTATATGGTCAAATGGAAGAACCACCCAGTGGAAGATGCCAGCTAGGAAAGTGAAGCAGAGATACAAAAGCATGGACAAACCATGCAGGAGCTCATGGACAGGAGCCCATGAAATTTTTCAAGCCGAGGAGTATGATGCAGGAGCATCGCCAACTCATCAAGCGAGCCAACACATCAAGCAGAGATCAACTGGATAAACAAACCCAAATTTTTGAAGTGCTTTGGGATTGTAGCACAAGTCTTTAATGAAGCCATTTATGAAGGCGCATTTGTATATTGTATTGGACCTTTAAGCTCTCATCCTTTGGTAGATAGTTGACATTTAATAGATTTAATGCTGGTAGATAGGATTTTAAGTCTAGATTTGATAGTTTAGAGTCCGAGAGGGAAAACGGATATAGACACCCTCATTGTACCATTGTAAGATAGTAGTGAAGAATAGAGGAAGCATTCAGGAGAAGAGAAGGGCAAGCAGAGAATATTGTATGAAGAACACCCATGTACATGCATTTGAATTAATAGAAGGAAGCTTTGATTCAAGCTCATGGTTTGTGTTGTTTTCTCTGTGTATTGATGTTGTGCTCATGAATGTTTGCTTTCTTGTTATGCATTTGCTTTGTATATGTTGTGCATGTGATTTCATGTTTTAAACTGAAGTCTGAAAGGGAGAGAGAAGTGAAGTTCAATTGTTTCTCTATCTGAGCCAGGAGATTCCTGCAAGGTGTGCAGTTGAAGCCATCCGCAAGGAGTGTGTTGATGAAGGCTCAGGTAGTCTAACTCTTGTTCTCATTCACCCAGAAGTGGATTTGGGTTGTTGAAGCCGTGAAAGGAGTGCGTCGGCTGAAGAAGAAGTCTCAGTTGTAAATCTGATCAAAGGAGATCGAAGACTGTTGCTGCAGGAGTGCGCAGAGTCGGAAGGATTCAATACTTGGGAAGTTGTTGAATGTTGAGCGCAAGGAGTGAGCGCAAGTTCCTCTGAAAGAATCAGAGTGGAAAAGATCAGGAGGTATAGCACCTTCATGATATCATTAAAGGAGAGCACAGGAGGTTCGTGGCGTAGAAGGTTCAAGCAAGAGTTGTAAGTGCAGGCGTTGGAGGGAAAGTTCTGAGAAAGAACACTTAGCCATTCTGAAGAAATCTTCAAGGAGGAGAAATCGATGGTCAGGATTCACAGGGGAAAATTGCGAAATCCCGTCAGCCGTTAGATCTCGGGAAAGTTGCGCAGGGTTTAAGTCCTAATACATAGATGAGGAGTCCCGGAGGAGTCATCGGGATATCAGAGTCATCGGGGTTTTGTTAAGCCAGAGAATTGAGACCTTGTGGTTCTCGAAATCCCGAGAAAGGATCCTAGTCGTTGATTTCGGCAGGACATGCGTCAGCATTCTGGTGAGGCATCGGGATTTTACCCATCGGGGATTTCAGGAGTGCAGAATCGTTGTATCAGGGAATTGCGATCTGCGATATCCTGACGAGCGCTCAGAACCGTCCAACAGCAGGGACACGTGGCAAGAGATCCCGAAGAGTCGTGAATCGGAGAATCGGGGTTTTCAGAGACAAGAGACTCGTGCATGTTGGAATCACGATCTGCAATTTCCCGATAGTATCAGAGCTGTGCAACATCAGGGACATGTGGTAGGAGATCCCGCAGAGTCAGGGATCGGGGAATTGAAAGTATCGTGCATATGACAACGGGAATCGCGATATCCCAATATGCGATTTCCCGGCGAGGTTAAGGACGTAGTGGAGGATAGGTGTCGGAAGGTCAACCCTCGCAAGGAGCCAACACCAAGTGGCATCGGCATATCGCGAACTTGGAGGTTTGTGAGTTGGAGCTGCAAGGAATTGCATTAAAAGTTGTGAGGATGCGAGGTTGCGGAAGAGCAACAGGAGGGTACCGACGTCTCGGCACATCGGGACTCGGGAGTTGGAGAACCGAGTGCTGGAGGTCGCGAGTAGCGAAGTCGCGAGAGAGCCAAAGTCCTGATAAATTGGGATAAGGTCAACGTTGACTGACAAGTCATCGGGAATTGGGGATCCGTGAGGTGAGTGATTCACGACCTCGTAAGTACCGATTTCCCAACGGGGAAATTTTCGACAAGAGCAGGAAAGCTTGGAGAATATTCATCGAGGTTCGGGGATTTGTGAGACCCGATCCGATGGCTGCAGGACTCGCGATCACGCGAGGTCCGATTTCCCGATAGGACAAAGGGAGATCATAAGGATAGTCCTGTGGGTGTAGAAAAGTCCCGATAAGGGATTTGAAGAGCCTTCCAGCTTTTCAGGCCGAAGGAAAAAGAAGGTCCTGTGGGAGCAGACGTGCCCTGGGTGGCGCGTTTGCATCACCCTTCCTCATTTTTCTGCAATAAGACCACCACCACTATATCAAAAGAAGCAAAGGAGAAAATTAGGAACTCTTTGGAATAGTCAGGACTGATAAGCACAGGTGCCTCAGTCAATGCCCTTTTTATTTGATCAAAGAAGGCCCTGGGCTCAGCGGTCCATTTCACTTCGCTTCCCTTCCTGAGCATGGTCGTGATGTGTTTCACTAGCTCGGAAAAATTCGAGACAAACCTCCTTAGAAAATTAACTTTCCCCAAAAAGGCCTGAACCTCTTTTTTATACTTGGGAAGTGACAAGGCTTGAATTGCCTCCACCCTGCTGGGATCAATTCTCACTCCCTCTATCGATACTATATGTCCCAATAACTTCCCCTCTTTTATAGCAAACAAAGATTTTCTGGGATTTAAGGATAGGCCAAACCTCCGACATTTTAGAAAAACTTTCCTCAGATGACTGCAGTGTTCTCTGTCAGACCTGGAGAAGATCGTTATATCATCCAGGTAGATTACCACAAACTTATCTTTCTCCCCGATAAAGGCTATGTCCATGGCTCGCTGAAATGTTGCCCCTGCATTCATCAATCTGAAAGGCATTTTGGCATACATGAATGTGCCCCAAGGAGTGGTGAAAGTTGTTTTTTCCTTGTCCTCGGGTATGACTGATATTTGATTATAGCCAGAGAAACCATCGATCATGGATATCCTGGTCGCGCCAGTTACCCTCTGCAATATGTGTTCCATGTTGGGTAGGGGGTAATTGTCCTTCCTTGAGTTCATGTTCAAGTTCTTGAAATCGACACAGAGTCTGATTTCTCTGCTTTTCTTTCTTACTGGGACCAAATTGGCCACCCAATCGGAATATCGCAAAGGGACGATAATTTTGGCATCTAGCAATTTCTTCACTTCTTTCTCCATGATAGGTAGCAACATGGGATTTATCTGTCTCAGCTTCTGCCTGAATGGCTTAGCCTCTTCTTTCAGTGGAATCTTGTGTTCAATGACATACGTGTCATAAGTTTTGAGGTCTTTGTATGTCCATGCAAACACATCAGCAAATTCTTTCAGCAACTCAACATATTCGGCCTTCTGTTCTCCGGTCAAACTTCTTGATAATTTGACAAACCTAGGCTCCTCCTGTGTGCCAATGTTACATTCGGCTATGTCAGCATCTTTTCTTGAAACACCACCCTTTACTGCCACATCATTCTTGTCAAACAACCTTTCCAAAGGAACTAGTCCCCTTGGAATATGATTGCTAGGCAGCTGAATAATATGGTGATCATCTATTTTATTTGCAAACACCTCAGGTTGAGGTTCACCCTCTAGGTCGGGATCTTGATCAATGTGCAGTGCCGAAAACTCCTCGACGGTTTCAAGAAATTTTCTGATTTCAATGTCATCCTCAAATACCTCCCAGTGCTTTACATTGTCTGGGATGGATGGTCTGTATCTTATTTCGACCTCACCATGGATCTTTGGTGGCAGAGAGGCTTTGAACAGACTAGCCGAGACGGCTAAGGAATTGGTCGAGGTATTTTCTTCCCTTGGAACAAAAGTAATATTGAAAGCTGAGAAGAAGTTATCAATTAGGTCCCATACCTCATTCCTGTAACTCCTGAGCCAAGGATGCTTAGCCTGATAAACATTCCTGACCTGTTGGATTATCAATTCTGCATCTCCAAACACGGACACCTCTTCAATTCCTAATTCTTTTGCAGCCCTCATACCCAGAACAAGAGCCTCATATTCCGCCACATTGCTGGTAGTTTCAAATTCCAGTTTGTATGACAGGGATATAGTTTCTTGGTAGGTCGATATGAAAATCACTCCAGCACCAGCACCTTCACTAGAAGAAGCTCCGTCAAAAAACATCTTCCACACAGGGGAGCTTTGAGGGGAAATCGAATGATCAGATCAAGGGTGTTTTATGATTAGTAAAGAGCTTTCAGGGGCATCGGTAAGCTGCAGCAAACTAGATCCCAAGTCAGTGTCAAGTGAAAAGATGGGGTGATTTGTAGGGTCTGCTTTATCACTGACAATATAGGCTAGCTGGGCTTCTCTGTATAATCTCCTTTGTTCCCCTCCAAAGACCGGGATGGTGGCATATGTGAGATCCATTTGTAGTGTCCCTCCAAGTTTTTTGATCCACGATCTAGACAATAGCATACCGAATTTGGGGGGAACGTCGGCTACCACAATATCCATGACCACACTTTTCATGGGCAGCTGAAACAGGGAAACCACCAGGTCTTTGATGACTCCTAGGCACTGCACTCTCCTTGATTCGAAGGAATATAAATCATGATAAGTTCTTGTCACCTCCAGTCCCAATTCTTCCATGACTATCTTTGGCATAAGGTTATGGGAAGCCCCTGAATCCATGAGGCAGTCATGCAGTACTTTATCATGTATGTTCAGGGATGTATAGAAAGGGGGGGATGAGTCATGTATGTCTTCTACCATGGGGCCTAAGATGACGACTGGCTTCTCATCTTGAAGGTTTACTGAGTCAGAGGGGGGCTGGGGGGACTCAGATTGTAGCAACTTGGAGAGGGACCTTTTGAAGTCTTCATTTTTAACTAAATCAGAAAGGGGTACAGGAATTCTAATCTTCTGTATCTCATGCTCAAAACTGAAGGAGGGGATAGGTTTAGGAGCTTCTCTTACCTCAGTGACAAGCTCTTTAGCTGTTGGCGAAGCACTCTGGGTCTTCTTTTCTTTAGCTGTGCCTGCTGCAGTTTTAGTAGGCCTATCTGCTATGAGGGGCTGGTCTGGGTTGTCAAAGTATCCTTCTTTCCTTCTCGACCTAAGATTATATCTGTTAGAAGTGTGACTGGCCCATTGCTCTTTCCCCAACTCATGAATTTGAGCGCTCATCATGGATTCTTCATATGTGGACTGTGTCAAATGGGGGAAAGGGGGAGTGTCTTCAATATAGTGAATCTCATGGCCAAACTCGTCTATCTCCTCTCTTTCCTCATGATCAACTAGGTTGTTTTGGAGGGGGGTTTGAACCCTTTGATCATCTCTATCTTTTCCCCTTTGTTCCCTTGGGAAAACCTGAGGCATATTGTTAGCGGGTCGTCTGAAACCTCTATTATTAGTGTTCTGGGGATTTATGTACATGGGCTTCTCCTCTAATTCCCACCTTTCCATCTTGGCAGCAAGCGATTTTATTGCTCTAACTGTCTCATCTGTCTGATGGGGCAAGGGAGAGGAACTGGATGAGGAAGTTTCAGGCCTGTTTTTAGACGTATTTCTATCACCTGCGTTCCTGAGTCGATTGACAGCCAATATGTTAGATTCTACCTCCACGGCCGCATCTTGCATGTGTGCCGGCGTAGCAGCTCTTCTCTCCCTTAGCAGTAGGCAAAAATCAAGATCGAAGGCGCTGGAGTAAGTGATCTTTGCAGAGGCTTCGGAGGGCTTTATCTCAGTAGGAATTTTGTTGTACATTTTATTAAATCTCTTGGAGAAGTCAGAAACAGACTCTCCTTCCTTTCTCTTCAACGAACCAAACTCTGTCATGTAATACATGAAGTCTTTTTTATCTCCCCACTGTCTCAAAAAGGCATTATCTAAAGCTCTGATCCCATCAATAGATCCAGGAGGCAGGGCCCTGAACCATTTTCTAGCCTCTCCTTGGAGACTATGGACAAAAATTCTCATCCATACGTCTGTGTGCATGATAAAATTATCATCCACGAAAGTGTAAAAGGCTGTTAGGTGCTCTTCAGCAGTTATATCCCCCTCGCCTGTAAACTTGGGCAGTTGTTTAAGGTATCCTTCTGGTGGGAGGGCATTGAGAGGTTGTGGTAGCACGAGGGGAGCATACCTAGTGGCTACGATGACCTCTATTTCGGTCATAGGGGGATTTTCTCCGGCCATAGGAATATTAGGTGGAGGAGAACTCGGAGGAGAAGGAGTTCGCGAAGGGGCTACCGGGAATGAATCTCAAAGTGTGGTGGGAAACAAGAGGGGATTCAAGGAGAAGGCTAATGAGCTCAAGTCAACAGGTGCTCCTCCTTGTGCAGGAGTGGGTAAATCTTCTGCGGTCGTGGGTCTACGCCAAGGTACAGCTTCACAGGAGAGGGGAGTGACAAGGATTTCTCCCTCCAATCCCAGACCAGGAGGGGAAAAATCAGCAGGAACACTCCCAAAATTCAGGAAACGGGAAACTTGTGAAGAAGGTCTATCAAGAAACTAAGGGGGAGAAAACAGAGTTCTTACAGAAGGAGATGGTGGATTACCTGTTTCAGCGGTGGAAGCTTCTTCTTCAGGGGCCTTTCCTTTTCTGAGAACCACCTCTGGATCGGTTTTAGGTGTAGCTAGGGGCAACTGTGGATGAGACCGCGTGTGACTGCCTATGAAAGCCACAATTGATAGAGCAGGTTCTCCCCAACGGAGTCATCACAATGGAGTCGTCAGGTGCACAAAAACAATCTTGATAATTCTGATATCTGATGCACCTTCAAAATCAGTTAATCGTTGTCGTTCAATCCCGGGGAAAATATTCAACTTCGTCCCTGGAAACGGTGCCAGAAATGTTGGCGACGAAAGTCACTCATGGATTTCTTGCAGGAGCAGAGCCCGACGCCCATCAGTTTTATGTCACAATGTTTTTTTTTATAGGTGATCAAATGGATAGAGACTCAGGAAGATATTACTCTAACTCAGAGAATGTGTCTGGCATGTGAGAAACAAAGGAGGTCTTGATCTAACTTCAGTCAGCGGGTTGATTAAAAGGTGAACAAGTGGAAGACTTGATAAGAAGAGTGAACAAACTACTTCAGGCAAGAGGCTTTCAGTAATTCATAGAGGAAAAACCCCGAATGCGAGATCCTCTGGTTCAGGTCTTCGAGATACTGAAAAAGGGACTTGACTGGATTCTCCAATTCCAAGTCGTTCAGTGTTAGGAAAATCACAACGACTAATTAGAGACAGTGCAACTGTTACAGTGATCAAACTCTACATCATCCTATAACAACTACAACTCGACTGGATTCTCCAATTCCGAGCTACTCTAACACAGTTTGAACAAAGACATGAAATAAACTGACATTCATAAGGCAAGAAGTCTCAAGAGTTCATACATAACCAGAAATAGCAGTGCTTCATTAAAGCTTTACAATTGGGAGCCTCGCTCAACCATCGATCCTTACAAAATGGAAAAAAATGACTACGTATACTCTTCTCTTCCTTTCGCCCAACAGAGGCGTCTCAGAACTTTCAATGGGTGTCGTCTCCTCAATCAAATATGTCCTTTGTTCCCCTGTCATACACCTCTTTAATTCGGCATGGCTCATGCCAGGGGGTAGCTGAGCCCTTTGAATGTTGAATTGGCGTGTGCAGGATCCTCTGGCGAATTGAAAACTCGGCGTGGCTTCCCTGAGGAGAAATGGTACAGGGGACCCTCCTGGGCACACTTTCGGTCGGGACCTCCATACTCTGCAATAAATAAGCGAGGTGAGGTTTGAGCCACCCTCTCTTTTCTTCATTAATCTCCAGCAGGTACTGGGATTTAGCCCACGTCGAATCGGTATCTGGAACATTACCGTGCCTTCCCTCTGTGATTTAGTTCGACGCTTCGGGGCCCGAGTGGCTGAATGACAAACATAAACGCCCCTTCCCCAGGCCTCCTTCTTGATCACCAGGTGCCAAAACCATGGGCCCAATTTTGGGTGCCATCGGAAATTCGGGGTTTGGGATTTCAAAATGCAAGAAACAAGGGGTGCCTGCTCCTCGAAACTCCGATACCCGATATGCCGACCAGATGCCACCTGTCCCAGTTGGATCGGATGGTCCAGATTTATTTTGAACCATGGAGCTCCTCCTTGCTAAACCCTGGGCAAATGGTCGGCCCCGAAAACCCGATGGCCATCGATCCGCTTCTATGGATGGATCTTGGTCGTTGATGGTGAAACTTTGCCCGCTCACTTGACTTGCTTCTAAAAAACAAGATTATTTCGTGTTATGCTCGGGTGCTTCTCGTGCAAACTGCAGACCTGGGTACGCCTAATCCCGAGACAAGAAATATCGCTAACAGAAGGGGAGAAGGGAATGATAATTAAGTTGGACATGGAAAATGCATTTGATAGGGCCAGACATGATTTTCTCTTTCAGGTGATGAAGAAATTTGGGGTTAGTGAAGATTTCATATAATGGATCATCTTGTGCATTAGGGATCCCTGGATAGATCCTCTCCTTAATGGTTGGCCTACTTCCTTCTTTCAGAGTAGCAGTGGTATTTGTTCGGGTTACCCTCTTTCACCCCTATTTTTTATTCTTATGAAAGACTCTTTAAGCCACAAGATTGAATTTGAAAGAGAGAAAGGGAATTTCCTAGGACTACAAATAACAAAAAGGTTGAAGAAAATCACCCACTCACAATTCGTTGCTGACAGTCTTTTGTTGGGAGGTTCCTACAAAATCATAGCCTCAAGGTTTAGTAAAAATATGGACTCCTTTTTGGATGCTTCAGGGGGATCTTTAAATAACAGAAAATGCCAAATTTACAATTGGAACTGCAGACCCAAAGAAATGCATTGCATAGCCAACATTCTTCAATTTCCCCTGGTGAAACGTTGGTCATATTTTAGGTATCTGGGAATCCCCATATCTCTTAAATCTACAAAAAATCAGGATTGGAACGATATATTGAATTTTTTTTCAAGAAAGCTATCCCAATGGGGAGCACAATGGCTCAACCCAGTAGGTAGAATGGTCTTAATTAAAGTAGTATTATCCGCTCTTCCTTTGTACCAATGTTCAACAATTTTGGCACCTCAATTTTTTTTGAATCAAATGGAAATACAAACCAAAAAGTTCCTTT
>JZKD02S2364111.1:622006-634106 GCA_000966675.3 Picea glauca
CAAGTCAAACAAAAGGAAATTCCATCTGATTGATTATAATATAGTAAGAAATCCAAAGGAGTAGGGGAGTCTTGGGATAATAGATCCAAACTTGATGAACTTAGCTATGGGGGCCAATTTGGTGTGGAGATAAATCTCTGGGAAGATAGAGTGGTGGAAGAAATCCCTTTGGAAGAATTACCTAAGGGGTCCAAGGTCAAGATGAGTGGAGAGGCCTTTCAATGAATTAAGAGGATCTCCAATTCAAAAACTTTTGAAGAATGCATCCTCGATTATCACCTGGATTCCATGGAATGGGAAGAAAATATTTATGGAAATTCTTTGCTCTCTCTCCATGGAGATCTGTTGCCATTAAGACTATGGCTAGAACATCATAATACAAAATTTCTATATGATATTTCTAAATGGGATGCGATGATAGGAAACTAGTTCAGATGGTATTTTGGGGAAATTCCAGCCCAACTAGAGCCTTTTTATGCCATCTTACTTCAATATCTCTTAGGGTGTACCCCTGGGAACAAATAAAATGTAGATCTGTGGGGATGGGGGGAATCATTATTTTTGGTGAAAGACGGATATATGTTTTTGTGGGATTCCACTCCCCTACATCTAAGACATTCAATATGGAAGCGAATCTGGTCAAATATGGATATGCCAAAAATTAATATTTTTTCCTAGACCCTAGCACATGGGAAAATCCTCACAACCAAAAACCCGAAGAAGAAAGGAATTCTAGGACCATCCTAGTCTGTCTTGTGTAACGTAGATGAGGAATCTATAAACCACATGTTTATAGACAATGAGTTTGCTAAGGAACTATGGGGAACACTCCTCCAGGAACTCAACAATAGAGTGCATCAGTCCCAAAATTATATTTTTCTATTTTCTTAATGGAGGAGAAGGTACCAAGGGTCACTGAACGACAAACCCAATTTTACCAAAATTTGGGATGAACCACCAAAGTTCATATGCTAGAAAATATGGTTGGCCAGGAATAAAAATATCTTCAATGACGAGGGCAATAATTCAAGTCACATAGTAGTTAAAGCTACCTCCCTATTAGTAGAGAACTTAAACTAAAAAGTATTCCTTGTGGGACAAAGGAATAGACCTGATAGAAGAGGCATAAGCAAGAAGATTAAATACAGATGCACCCTTACCTCTAGGGAAGTACCCTAAAAATATATCCAAGTGAAGTTGTATAATTAGAATGTAGGCCTTGGGATTTCTAGAATATAAAGTTTAGCAAGATGTTCATATCCACTTCTTCGATGGAGCTTCAAAGGACAACCCTAGGGTGGCAAGTGTGGGGGGGATATTTAGGATCCAAGAGGAAATAAAGTTGTCAACTATGCTTGGGGCCTAGGGAATGTATCAAATAACCTAGCATAAGTTTATGCACTGTGGTGTGGTCTCAACCTGACGAAGGAGAAAGGAATTAATTTTTTACTGGTGATAGATGACTCACTGCTAGTAATTCAATAAATGATCGAGAAAGAAAATCCCTCCGGATCTAAAATAATCTCTCTTTTGATGCGAATCAAACGATTAGCTCAATCCTTTGAGAAAAATTGTTTTTGTTTTAATGTAAAAAGAGGGTTCAATGCAGAAGCGAAATCATGGGCCAAGAAGTCCAAATCTCTTCAACAAGGAACACTTCATTTGAATGGGGTGGTTCATCCCCTCCAAGTCCGTTAGTGCGATGGTCCAAGGTGCTTATGTTTTAGAGGTTTTGGGACCACAAAGGATAAAAAAGGGGTTCTTTATGATTTTGAATAGGAGCAACAAGACAAGGTTCAGATCCACTTCCCAATTCATGCACTCTACTCTAGCTGGTGGGTACGACAAGACAAGACGCAAGCGGCCTCATGCGCTTTGACACACCAAGAATACTCTCGTGCAAGATAGAAATTACTCCATTTGTAGTGAAGTCAAAGTATATGGGACAATGGTAGGTCAAGAGCTCTGAGGAAGAGTGACGTTCAAGGAATACAGTCAGGGTGGTTTTTTGTTGTCGACAGTAAGGGGAAGAGAGGTGGAGGGCAGTATGAGGATGGACTTGGAGGTGGAGGTTGTAGCGTCAATGTGGTCATCCTTTATTAGGATTTCCAAGCGTGCTTTGGAATCGAGCTTCAATCTGGTTGTGGTGGTGCTATCATGGCACTCGAATGGTGAAGGTCGAAAAATATTTTTCATGTGCCTATTCATTCTAATTTTCTAGGAGGATTCAACGTTGCAAAACTTCATTTTTTTTTTCAACTTCTTTTTTCAACTTCTCCCTCAGTGGTTGATTCTCTTCACAAATTTGTTGGCTCATGGCCTTCAACTCTTTGAGCCTCTCTTTTCAAACTTATACCTATAGTTGATTTGTTAGAATTTATATCAGTCGATGATACACTACTCTAATATCAATATGATTTACAATTGATCAATGTATGACTAACTCGAATCACCAACACATATGTTGTGTTTATTATCGTTTTTTATTGTGCTCTATTTTATTATTACCACTGTAATTATCTTATGATTACATTTTATTATCTTCACATTGTTGTGTACTTCAAATTAATAATTGAACACAATAAAATCATACAATCATACAAACCACAAACACAGTGATTTATCTTGGAAAACCAATGTGGGAAAAGCAACAAAAAAATGAGGCTTTGCTTAGCTCCAAGAATTCTAAAAAACGAATATTACAAAAAACTCTGCTACAAGTCTTCTCCAATGCTAATGATTCAAAGGCTAAAGGAGAGATAATTACCTCCAATTTCCTCTCAAGGATTGACACCCTTCTTCCAAACACTCAACTAGGCTTTGCACTAGTTTTGCATATTAGTTTCTTGGCTCATGGGTTTATGAATCAAGAAAAATCAACGATGGGATACTATTGTTCTTATAAGGGAGGATTTACCATCCAATTTGAAGTGATATCTTGCTATGGAATCCAACAACAAGTATGTTCTCTTCCTTTTCTCTGAAATCTTAGCTATGACAAAGGCTCTTTGATCTTATATGACTTCTCTCTCTTTGAGTATAGCATACTGGATCTCCTTCTCTATCAATCGGATTATGGAACATTGTCTCTTTTGTCTATTGTAGAGGGGGTAACTTCCCCAATCGTTATTCAATGCCCAATTGAACCAACTATTAATGTTCCTAAAATACTAAACCTTCACTAGTTCCACTTTTCATTGCTATTCCCCTTGAGTGCTTGAGCTCATTCTTTGTGTAAAGAAGATTGGATTCTTCTTTAGTCATTGTTAAGATAGTTGATTATCTTCCTTCCTATCAGAACTTGGTCTAAACGAATGAGTCAAATAGCCATTTTTTTGTCCTCGTGGACCCTTTCTTCCTTCTTCCAAGCTTTTATCTCCTCCCATTTAGAAGGATGAAATCCCCCAAGAATTATATATAGAAGTCTAATTGTCTTCTCATGGAACTTGTTTCCCAATCTTCTAGCTTTCAAAATCCCAAATGTTCCAAGAATATGTTGCAAAAGCCCTTGTGAATGTTGTGCTCCAACTATGCATGCAATTTTTCTATTTGCCATGTGCTAGTAGTTAGTTGGCTACAAATATTCCCATGGCAACCCCTTGTTCCTTCGGTGCCCTTTTTCCTTGACATGTGTCATGTGAGGATTGATACTTCAAGGGCTCCCTTCAATCCACACAAGACTCTTTTGGTTGGCATGAAGGAGTAGAGAGTATTGCTCTCCCTTTTGCATGCTAATGCTCCACCTTGCATTGCTTTACCCCTCATTGCCTCGGTTAGTTTTCTTTAGGGTGGAGGTAAATACCTCACGTTTCCATGCTCCCAAGTCATGCCTTGCCTTACTTTACCTTGGTTGATTTCATTTAGGGTAAAGGGTAGAGATACTACGTCCCCCTCTAAAAATTTTTGGAGTCATACACTCCCACCTAGGGAGAGTTTTGGGAGCCCATTTCCCATCCATCCTATCTCTTCCTCTTCCATCCACTTATCAAACTTTACTCCTATTTGTTATGATATGTTAGATTTTGTTTCCTAAATCTATTTTGGATGAAAAACACTAAAAATATTAAAAACATTTAAGAATACATCACTGCAAAATACTAAGTTAATGCACGATAACTCTAAAGAAAGACATGAGAACCTTGATGGTATGATGAGACAAGGATTCAAAGCTACAAGAGCCTATAAATTTAAGAGAAACTTCCAAACTTCTATATATAGTCGCTTATAGATTGGATCAATCATTACTAAAAACAATAAAAATACACTTGAAAATTGTTCACAAGGCCATATGCCCTTAGCCATGTGATTAAGTGGATTAATAAATCTCCCAAAGAGAGAATCTTTCCAAATAAAAATGTTTACATCTCAATTTCGAAAAAGAATGAAGGTTATTTGAATCTTTTCAAAAAATGTTAAGATTTCAATGCAAAAGTCAATGGATGAAAATATATATTAACATATTTCGATCAGATCAACCCGCTTGGAGAAAGAAAAGCTAATTAAGGAAGAAAACTATGATTTTTTATATATTTATTGAAAAAATAAATTGAAGCTCTTGCATTTTGATATCTGGGGAAGATAAAATAGAGGAACAGTGCAATAACAAAATGAAATTTGGAAGAAAAATGCATTCAATCGAATCCTCTGATTAAACAACTTGGTTCTAAAATCATTGAATTAAATATATCTTCAATTTTAACGCGGAAGATGTTGATCAGCAAGTAAAGGAACGCCGCAACCTTGAAAATGTCGCTGTTAATGGAGATAAGGAGCCTTTACTGATTTTTATTTGACGGTACCTTCCAACTACTCACATTCTGTACGACAGTCCCCTCGTTCAAAGAGGTACTTCCGTGTAACTTTGTACCTGGTCAATCTAACTACTCCGTTTTACTTGAACTTCATATATTTGTCTTAATTTGATCAATTCAACGGGGATCCTGTACGCCTTTGAAAATTCCTGGTCAATACAAAATGAGGGGCCATCACGGCGAGATGTATAATTCAAACAAATGTTTTCTTTAATGGCCGTGGATTCCTCGGTGTTGTGTGCATTACTGGAAAATGTATGACCAGCTCTCCTGGTTTCTGCTTGTTGGCATTTATCTCAGCCACCCTTAACTTCTGAGGAACGCATTATTATCTCAGGAAACTAAATCATGGGGACTGAAAACTTTGGTTTGGCTATCACTGTATTTCTTTTTTGCATATGCGCGGGAGTTTCAGGCTTCACAAACATCAATGATGGTAAGCCCGCGAGCCCATCCGACTTATCCATCCAAGGAATCTCTCTTATATTCAGTTTTCACTATTTTTGTTGTCTGCACAATTGAAAATTTGGCATACAACTTGATCAAAGCTCCAGACTGTCTTATGTTCATTTCGGTTTTCTACTGCAGCTAACATCCTCGATGTACTGAAATTAGAATGGGGAAACACGGTGCCGAGATCTTGGACTGGTACTGATCCCTGCGGGACTCAATGGGTTGGGGTCACCTGCACAAGCTCAGGCCAAATAAAATCACTGTCAGTATCCCCTTTCTGAAATTCACTGTCAGTATCCTGTTTCAATTGTTATTCATGTGATGGCCTTAATTCAAAGCTATCTTTGACAGATTTGAGATTTAGTTTATGTTATCTATCATTTTGATTAGAGATTTTATCTAAAAATAACTAATTCTAAGTTGATTAATCTTGTGCTTCCTCCGGAGTTGAATTTTGTCTTGGTCTATCATTTGGGCTAGAACTTATATTTAAAAGTATTTGGTATTGAGTTCTAGTATTAAGGGGTTTGTCTCAGAATTAATAATCATTGTACAGGGCACTATCAGCCAGTGGGCTTAGGGGAAATCTTCCAGTCGATATCGGTCATCTTACTGAACTTGAAACACTGTAAGTTCCTTAATGTCCTATAGAAGTCTAAATATAAGAATGAATATTGGCAATGATTATTATAGATTGATGTATGGACAAGTTAATTCATGAATCTATTCGTAGCGCAGGGATTTATCATACAACCAAAAGTTGATTGGAACGCTTCCACCCACCTTAGGAAACTTGATTAAACTGAAAAACTTGTGAGTGTACTAAGCCTAACTCGTTATCAAGTTCTGAAGCACTTGCACAATTTTGGAATTCTGTGTAATATTTATAGATGGCGCTCTTAAGTCGGATTGCAATTGATAGTAATTTGTGGCCGACTCAGGATTCTGATCGGGTGTAATTTCAATGGGGGCATCCCAGATGAGTTGGGCAATCTGGTTAATCTTGAATTTTTGTAAGACTATTGCTGAACCATAGCAATTCTTTATGTTCTGGATTTTATAGAAGTTAAACATAAAGGATTTAGATGCTAATTCTCAGTATATTTTGTTTGGACAGGGCTTTGAATTCCAATAAATTTAGCGGTTCAATACCTCCATCATTGGGTAATTTAGTTAACATCAACTGGCTAGATCTTGCGGACAATCAGCTTACTGGAACTCTTCCTGTCTCAAACCCAAGCCACACTGGATTAGACAAACTCCTTGTTGCAAAACACTTGTAAGAAAGATAGATTGATTATAGTTTATTTGGGTTCCCATAAATGAACTGATCACTAATGAATTTCTTATTGTTTCTGGTTATTCAAGCCATTTCAACCAAAACAAACTTACAGGTTCCATTCCACCTAATCTTTTCAGCTCGAATATGAATCTAATTCACGTGTAAGTAAAACAGATCCGTATCTTTTTAAGTTTGGAAAGGTGAATATTGGTTAGAATTCAGTAAGTGTTGAAGTATTTTTTTATATGTGCAGACTGTTTGATAGCAATGATTTTTCCGGGGAGATCCCCGCTACTCTGGGACTTCTAAAGCACTTGGAGACCTTGTGAGTATCATTTTTTTGTTACACCATGTACTGATGCATTGTTTGGTTTGTCAAACAAAGTTTGTCTAACTTTATTTTCCATGTTCGGAGACAGGAGGCTTGACAGAAACTCTTTCACTGGTCCGATTCCATCCAACATCAGCGACCTGCAAACGCTCTATGAACTGTAAGAATCTTCCTGTATCTGGGGTTAGGGCTTTAGAATCGAAATCTTCAATCATGGATAAAAACTAACATGTCGATCCTTATATAATATTTTCACGTTAAATCCACTGTCTTTCCGGGGAGGATAGTCTGTAACAAACAGACTACAAAGCTTGTAACTAAGCTGTGGAACCTACATCAAAACATACAACAGGACCTCAACTAGATTAATAGCTCCATCCTTAACTGACAGAACATGATTGATCTTGGGTAGCATCCTCGAATCAGGGAAAGTGCACAGGGATCTTGACAGAACATGATTGACCTTGGGTACCATCCTCGAATCAGGGGAAGTGCCCAGGGATCTTAACAAGACCGAGATGATTTATTATAGTTTATTGAACCTGAGCGTCAGCTTGTTTTGACTACATTGTAGCCATTATCTCAATAAGACATAGATGATTTATTATAGTGTATTCTGCTTTGTAAATGTCATCTTTTATCCTCCTTGATGATACAGTTATAAGAATTGTTTGTCCACTCAATACAATGAAGAAAGAGATATTGATAATTGAACTTTGTTTTAGCAACTCAAGGCAGTGTACTGATGCTGTCTTGTTTTCAGACATCTATCAAATAATAAACTGAGCCAATCGATTCCAGACTTATCTGGGCTAACTAATCTCCAATATCTGTAAGTACATGATAAACACTTGTGTTACTGCTCTAAAGTTTGGCTTATATCAATCTATGTATAACGGATTCAGTGTTCAGGGACTTGAGCAACAATTCCTTCCAGTCATCCGAATTTCCCCAGTGGCTTCCGACTTTAGAGGCCTTGACAACAGTGTAAGTTCCTCAAAAGTTCACATTCTTACAGAAGCTTTGAAGATCAGAAGAAGAATTGCTAGAATAATGGCAGATTTATGTTGTTGTTCCGTTTCACAGAGTACTGGAGAAGTGCAATCTGAGTGGACAGATTCCCTCCAATTTTTCAAACTTGGCGTCACTTGAGACTGTGAATCTCAGCGACAATCATCTGAACGGAACTGTGATTCTCAGCAGCCAAAGTCAGATACTGCAACTGATAGACCTTCAGAATAACAGCATCGGCGATGTGATTCAATTAGGCAATGCGGACATTTCTATATTGTGAGTAACTTTACTGAACCCCCTTCGTCATCTCTACATTTACAGAAAGGTCAGTTGCACAATTTAGGAAATAAATAGCCAATGAATTGGCCCCTGTCAAACTTCGAGGGGTGATTCTCATTAGTGTTAATGCTTATCTTAATTTACCATTTGTTAATGTGCTTATCTAGGTCAAGTCTTGATATAGGTTTTGGGTAACTTGATCATGGCATTAAACTGTGATGGCCTGAAATTTGAAAATGCAGGCTTGGGGGAAACCCCTTTTGTCAATTCAAAGCTTCAGGCTCTAGTAAATTCTGTCAAATTTACAGTGGACAAACCAGCTACGAAACAAGTCTAGCACAATGTGGAAACAAAAAATGCTCCAGGGATTCATTAAAGCTCAATCCCCGGACCTGTCAATGCCAACAACCTTATCAGGGCCAACTACAGTTCAGAGCTCCCTCATTTTCAGATATAAGCGATAAGCAGAGATTCCAGAAGCTGGAACAAACTCTTCAGTCGACTCTCTCTGTGGGCACAGTGTATCTGTGCTGCCTCTATTTTGACAGCATCAATTATCTCTATATGTCGGTTCAGTTTTTTCCTAAAGATGGTCTGACGTACTTTGAATACTCACAGATTTCGAATATCAGTTCCGACCTCAGTAATCAAATCTATAAGCCTCCTAAAACATTTGGGCCCTATATTTTCATCGGAGTTCCATACCCTCCTCGTAAGAACATGGCACCTAAATTGCATGTTCTTCGCCTTTGTCTATAATCAATCAAAATGATATGTCAGAATAACCAGTTTGTGTGGCTGTTTGCAGAAAATTCAAATTCGAATAGTATGAGCTCGGGTACAATCGCTGGCATAGCCATTGCAGCAGCTGTGTTGGTTTTTGGTATTATAGGAATAGCCTTCTATGCTTTGAAGCAAAAGAAAAGAGCCGATCATACTATCGAAATGCACGGACCATTCGGTACAGTATAGTCTCTGGTTTACATCATCAGATTATTGGAAAATTTATAAAGTTCCATCATTCAAATAAATTCTGATACAGTCCGTATGGGAACTATTACAGCATCATGGGGAACGAGTGGTCGGGATGGTGGAGGTGCTCCTAAACTAAAAGGTGCAAGATGGTTTTCCTTCGCTGAAATCAAGAAGGTGACAAATAATTTCTCTGAAACTAATGCAATCGGGACAGGAGGATATGGCAAGGTAAACATTTAAGTGAAAGCCCCACTCTCTTCATATCACTTTGGGTAAACAATAGGGTACTATAACTCTTAAATATTATAAAAAGCTATGATTTTTTCTGAAATTTGATGATGAATGGTTGGAGATGTAGATTTGAGTGGCTAAATTTGTATAATCCTAGTGTTCTAGGGTTTTTTCAACATAAATTCAAAAAAACAATTTAAATAACAGAAAATAGAAATTTTGTCCAAATTTACATAACTGGATTCAATAGAATGTTTACCCAACACCTTATAAAAAAATCCTTAGGGATAACACCAAACCATAAGCAAAAAGCATGACCAAGTCAAAGTTACATACATAACACAACATGGAAGTTCAGACATTTAGTGTGGAGAGAGTGTTTATCTTTCTTACTGGAATTTGCAGGTGTACAAAGCAATGCTAGATGGAGGTGAAATGGTGGCAATCAAAAGGGCTAAACAAGAGTCGATCCAGGGTGGATCCGAATTCAAAAACGAGGTCGAGCTCCTGTCTCGAGTTCACCATAAGAACTTGGTGGGATTGATCGGTTTTTGCTTTGAGCAACAAGAACAGATGCTTGTTTACGAGTACATCCCAAATGGAACTCTTGGAGAAAGTCTCTCTGGTAAGAATATCTAAGAATATCCCATCTTCATATCACAAGATTTCTGCTCTGGCATCATATATGTGACTTCAAAGTATCAATATTCCATTGTATCTGACAAAGATTGAAAGAACAGGTAAAACGGGTATTCAACTGGACTGGGGAAGAAGAGTCCGTATAGCCCTAGGGTCTGCTCGGGGATTGGCATATCTGCACGAGCTTGCAGATCCACCCATAATACACAGAGACATCAAATCGGCCAACATATTGTTGGACGTGAATCTGACTGCCAAGGTAGCAGATTTTGGTCTTTCCAAACTCATTTCTGATGGAGGAGCCGAGGCAGGAGGCAAAGGCTACGTCTCAACTCAAGTCAGAGGGACACTGGTAATCATTTTGTACTGATTTTATACTAGTGTTGTTGGCAGATCTATCTATGGCCCAAAATATTGAAAGTGTCTGTGTTTGTGCAGGGGTACCTGGATCCAGAGTACTATACGAGTCAGCAGCTCAGCGAGAAGAGCGACGTTTATAGTTTCGGTATTGTTTTGCTGGAGCTTGTTACAGCAAGGCCCCCCATTCAGGGCGGGAAATTTATCGTCAGATTGGTTCAGGCTGCCTTGGACAGCGGGGGACTAAGTCTTTTGCAAGAGGAGTTAATGGATCCCTTGTTAAGAAAATTAGCTGATACTAATCCCCTCGCAGGTTTTGAGGGCTTTTTAAGCTTGGCACTTAGCTGCGTTGAGGAATCGGGTGCCCAGCGACCATCGATGAGGGTAGTAGTGAAGGAGCTGGAATCGATTGTGGAAATGGGATCCCCTGCAGACTCCATGCCACCACGGAGAGACAACCCTGTTAATGTTAAGATGGACTGGTCTCCACCACGGAGAGACAGCGAAGCGAGTCATTCCAGCGGGATTGCGCCAATGAAGAAAGGATATAGTGATTTGTTTGAATATAGCGGAGCTTATACCATGTCTCGGACTGTACAGCCCAAGTAACTGCTGGTTGTCAGAGCTACTACATAAATTCATTTATCCCGTCTTGCACCTGATTGATTCTTTTGTATTATTTTAAAACCTTGGACTGTGTAATAGAGACAGTGAATTATCGGTATCGGTTTTTATAGTTTGAGATTTTTTTCCCTTTGTGGGGCATGAGATGAAATTGTAATTGGGTTTTGTGGGGGCATGAGATAAAATTGTAATTGGTTTTGGTATTTTAGGTTTTATGTATGAATTAAATAATGTATTTTTATTTAGTTTTAATAATAATTATTAGGGATATTGGATTTTTGATAGATATGGATGATAAGTTAAAACAGGATTATAGCATTCCATTCTTCGTTGATTATTTATTAGTTTTTCTTTAAATACAAATATTTTTTTTGTTGTTCAATGTTGTATATATGTTTAACAAAATGATTATTTTTCATAATATTTAAATTACTTTCGTTGATTATTTATTAGTTTTTCTTTAAATACAAATATTTTTTTTGTTGTTCAATGTTGTATATATGTTTAACAAAATGATTATTTTTCATAATATTTAAATTACTTTTATCTCACATTTGATGACCAATTGGATGTCTTTTGGCAAAGCTTTAAAGGAATGCTATTTTTCAATCTTAGGTTACACCTAAGTTTATAACAGAATTTACATTTATCACCATTTCACTAGCCAATCTTTGTTATCTCTAATGGTTTGATGTTTCATTTATCTAAGAGTCTCTTTTTTCCATCTACACATTTCTTATCTCCTAATATATTTTAAGAGTTTCCTCTACTACTTCCTGGTAGACCATCCATAAACAGAGTTCCATAGTTGTCACTATTTTAATTGTAAATTCATTTTCATTGTAATTATATGTTTTGATAGCAAATTCTTGGACATGATAAAGATACACATTAAAGAATTGGTCACAATTGTTTGTAAATTCAATTATCACCGTGATTATCCTATCAAAAATTATCACAAACCACTCATAGATCTCTTTCTTCGTTATTGATTTTTTTAGTTTATTGGTAATTTAAATAATTAATACTTTTCCTTTTGCTTCATAGTATCTCACTTAATCAAAATTGATTGTAAGAATATTCAATAAATGTGCAATTTAGTTT
>JZKD02S2364111.1:653606-664703 GCA_000966675.3 Picea glauca
TTTTGGAGAGGACTATCTGTATTGGTTTGAGTTATCTCTTGAACATTGTATTGGCAATTTATGATAAGGAAGTTTTTGCTGGGTTTTCTTCCCCTAGAGGGTTTCCTAGGATAAAAGCTGCGTCTCTTGTGAATGTGTATTTCTCAATGATCTTGTTCTTATGATGCTCTTATCTATTGAAATGCAAAGAACTATAATAATGGCATAAACATTAACAACATCATGTATTATTATAGAATTTATATAAAAGGTTTCTCCGTTGAGGGATCAAATGAAATATGGATAAACTGCAAGTTTCCTATTCCTCAAGTAATTATGGAGTTGTTCCCATATATCACGGGAATTCAACAATGCTTTCAAGGAATGTTTCTTGAAAATTTCTTGGTAATTATAGATATCGTATATTTTATGGTATCTAATGATTGCATAGTCTCCAAGGTATCGTAACAACCTATGGTAATAAACTACTATAACTGATGGTAGGGGATACTGATACCAAATGATCAATCTTGAATTTCCTTCAATCCTAATATAAAATTATGTAGCTTTCTTCCACTAAACATGACTAAACATGAATGATGAAAATGCTTGGAGATGGATATCACCAACATAAGGATTGGGGTTCCACTGAGAACTGTCTTGCAAGTAGAAGTTGAAATGATATAGTTCACATAATAAGTTCTGATCAAGAGAATCACAGGATAGAAATATATTGATAAAATATTGAGGTTGTTTGATCTCATACATTTTTTCTACTGCCAGGTATCGAAGCCTAAAGGTAGTCCATCTTTCATGTAAAAATATGGGGTAAACTCGAGATTATGACCTACAAGTTAGGGCCTCTAATTCTAATTTATAGGCCTATTGCCTTCGGTTCTCTACCTGCATCAACTATGCTTTACACTCTATAAAATTTGGCTTCCACTTCTCCTCCCGAACTAAATACGCTAAGAAGCATTTTTCGTCAGTTTCTCAATCACTTGCTAATGGATCTCCTTTATGATCCCATTTTTGGCGGCATGTTCGGAGCCATACATTCATGTTAGAATTTATCCATACATTCATGTTAGATTTATCCATTGGTTAACCATAAACCTACACTGATAGATCCATAATATCTAGAGGACATAATCAAAAGATTATACATACCTAAATGGTGATTTTTCAATTTAGAAATTGAACATAACAATTTATAAAACATTAAACATAACTAGAATTGATGGCTATATAAACTTATATGTTGAAAGGAGAAATCACACTTGATCTGATGAACTGGTCAACAATACAGTTGGAATGGTTGGCCCCGTGTGTTTCTCTTCAGCTATATGAACCTCTGTTAGTCTTGAGCTTCCATCAATTGACGAAGAAAGATCTTAAAGTACCTGCCAAAATCATTCAACCTCCATAAAAATATAAAAAATAAATTCAAGTAAAATTTGTAGCGCATTATTTACTCTAAGATGCATTTTTACGAGAGTGTCAGAACATACTTGAATGAGCTCCTCTTGGTTTCGAGAATAATTTGTTGGAGCCATGCATCTAATATTTGATCAAACTGCCTCTCTTGATTTGAAGTAGCAACAACGAAGTCAACATTGACTTTGGTGTTGCTCTGTTGGATCGGGGGAGGTTTGCTCCAAGATTAAACAACTCCAATAAATTATTCTCTACTGAACAAGGCCAACCACATGAAGGAGGAAGCTCTTATGCCCCCCCCCACCACATCACTCTCAATTCCCCAATACCCAACATATAAATCTATTCAAATATTTATAGCAAAAAAAACATATATACATATAAATATTCACAACTGTTTACAATGAAATAAAATGTTTCCTTGATCCATTTGGAGTGAGCCGAATATGGTGAAAATATATTTTATATTAAACAATTATTAAAATATTTATGTACATAATCATTTAGTACTTTTAGTCGGCCTCTTCTTCTTATCTCTATAGTTCCTAATCATTTCATCAATATCTACGTCTTCGTTCTCTGGGTGCTCTTCAAAATATGATTGTGATTGCATCCTCTCATGTAAAGAACACCTAGTCATGGGGTACTCATGGTGTAATGGAGGCCGCTGTGATGAGGAATCACCTACAAAAGAAAAAAATACAAAATTTAAATGGCGAGTTTTTAAATATCATTGAACTAGTTCTGTAATATTAAAAAAAACACCTGCAATGTCATTATTTACCTAGTGCCCTAGTCGGCACCATTGGAATGGTTTCCCCCACGTGCTCCTCTTCAACTGTATGAGCCTCAAGTACACCATTCTCTGCCATTTATACCAAAAACTTTATAAGGACAATCATAAATGTATAAGTAAAAAAAAATAGAAGTACAAAATGTATAACTACAAAATTATTAAGTATATGATTAAAATACAACCATATTATCGTCATGTGCCAGCTCGGTCGTAGAACCATAATGGGATTGTGCCCTTGTGGAAAATTGGGACTGAATGGTATCAAAACCATCTTCTGGTTGCAAACTTCTATCAATGCACTGCTCTCCAATACTAGTGCGCTCATTGACAGTGATGCTCCCCTGATTAAAACAAAGTTGTAAATATTAAAAATATCCAACATGACTATATTCTTTTAATAATAAAGGTTAGTGTGGATTGACTTTTATTTACCTTATCCTGCAAAGTGGTTCTTGGTATCTTCACCAATATTTTTCGGCATTCAACTACGACTTTATAGTCTTACTTGTAACCAAGCTGGAGGTCTTCCTTTGTGGTTTCAGTACTAAACTCGTCACACTGCATTGCATAAGAGTATGTGTTTTTTATGTTATTCGCTGCAATTACCTAAAATTTTTAAGGCGATACAAATAAGATATTTAGGTACTTACAATTCGTGACTGCAACTTCAAGTAGCGTCCCTGGCCTAGCCTATGCTCGCCACATTTGGCAAGCCTTTCTTTTGTGGCCTTTGACATGTCAGTCAACCTATCATCAAAATTTTCAAGTATGCTAATATATACCACAATTTTATTTACATCTAAAAAAAATTGAAGGTATTCAATTGAAATTGTAATTTACCTTGTAGGACCAGAGGGTGTTTTTCCTTCATCTATCAATTTCTTCTCTTTTGCATCCTCAATTAGGGCCTTTCACTCCCTCTCTGGAATCATCAGAGGATGCTCGTACCTATAATTTTGTTTCAAGTGCTTCCTATATGTTTCTCGTGTATATTTTAAATATTGGCCAGCTGCGGAGGTGGCCAAGGTCTTATTAAATCTATCTACACTAAAAAGGATTTCTAGATAATTCATCAATTCTTTTTTGAGGTTGGAATTATGGGAATTCCACCTCTCCCCTATGGTGGGCCCAAAAATCATCAAAGCCTTATTCTCCGAGGACCTGTAAAAATCGTTATTCCCTACACACAAAATGATTATATGATTATTAATTTAAAAATAATAATTTTGATGATTTATATTTGTCTACATAAAGAACATGAAAAAAATAAAATTTTAAAAATTACCTGGGACTTTAACCTTCTTTAATGGAAGCCCTTCCTCGTTCACCGTAAAGGTTCCCTTAAGGGTCCCTGTGCTGGTCACACGTCTTGCTTTAGGAAAAACAACCATATACTTTGTCAAATCATCGGCCTCATCTCCGTCACCACCTCCAGAGCCTACCTGTGTGGCCGATTCCTCGGTGTGCATGTCATGGCTTCCATCTAATGATGTGGAAGGTGGAGATCTGGAATCTATACGAGGGCCTGCGTTGAGACCCTGTGGTGTCTATGTAGCACTACTACTACCGATATCATGCATGTTGGTGTCAGCGGGTGTCATACACCCACTACGGTATAATAAATTTTTCGCCTTTTCTCGAGGGACAAAATCCCCAAAATCCTACGAGGCTTAGTACAAGATATCTCTTCCCTTTTTCCCACCTCCGTGTGATTGTTGATCATGATCACAGGCCAAACAACTAGGCACCTTTTCGCATTTCGTGACTCAGCGGTATAAGTGAGTCGAGTCTTTCGACTCTGCAAACCTCGAAATGCCGAAATGACGAAGAGGCTTCGATCAACAATTAGAACCCTGGGATATGCCTTGGTCCATATGACCACTTCTCATAAGACCGTAGTCTTATTCCCTTCGGGACTTATCAATACAAGAGCCCGACCTCTTGTCAGCGAGACTCCCGAATTCCCGATTTTCGATTTCCCGAAATGGCCTTTGTCACATTAGCCCTCCTGGCTATGCCCTGATCTAGGTGACCATTCCTCATAAGACCTCCGTCCTATTTCTTTCAGGATTTATGAATACGAGAGCCTGACCTCTTGTCAACAGGACTCCCGAATTCTCGATTTGTGAAATCCCGATGGACTCTTCCTTTCGGGACTCTCCTGAAATCCTGGATTGCTGCCACATGTCCTCCCTCAGATGGACGGTCCTTGTCGTTTCACGATTTTGTGACTTGCGACCCCCAGTGACACAAATCCTTTGTCAATTCGAATCCCCGGTATTCGAAATACCGATGGACTCTCTATCGCCACCATGTGTCCTCCACGAATGGACGGTCCAGATTGTTTCGAGACTTCGCCAGGTGCGAAGTCAAAATGCTCACCTTCCTCTTTTGTTTCCCGATGTCCGAATCCCCGAAATGGGTGATCTCGCGACACGTCTCCTCCCTTAATCGGACGGTCCAGATCTATTTTGGGACTTCCACCATGGAGTGTCCCGATCTCTTGTCTTCGAGACTTCCAAAATATCGAAGTCCGAATCCCCAAAATGGGTAATCTTGCGATGCGTATCCTCCCTTAATCGGACGGTCCAGATCTATTTCAGGACTTACACCATGGAGTGTCCCGATCTCTTGTCTTCGAGACTTCTGAAATCCCGAAGTTCGAATCCCCGAAATGGGTAATCTCGCGATGTGTATCCTCCCTTAATCGGATGGTCCAGATCTATTTCGGGACTTCCACCATGGAGTGTCCCGATCTCTTGTCAACGGGACCTCCAAAATCCCGAAGTCCAAAATCCCGAGATGGGTGATCTCACGACGCGTGTCCTCCCTTAATCGGACGGTCCAGATCTATTTCGGGACTTTCACCATGGAGTGTCCCGATCTCTTGTCTTCGAGACTTACAAAATCTCGAAGTCCAAAATCCCGATACCAACTCCTCTTTCGGGACTTTTGCCTCTGTTCATGAGGGCTTAACCCTCATGCATCTCCTGACAGATCCAATGGCTGTCGGGTTTTCTAACTAAGATCTGATGGTTCAGATCTGTCCCGCGCGGTGCACTCTCCTGTTGCTCCCTTGATGTGGAAAAACCAACGGTCCAGATACTCCCACGGACCTTGGGGATCTATGGTCCCGATTTCTTCGCTACTCACGAAGGTAAAGGAAAAGGGTTAAGGCATTTAACGCCCTCATTTCTTCCTCCAATCTAACGGTTGTGAATGACCACAGATCTTTCAACAGGATCTCATCCGTCAATCGATACTTATCCCTATGCTGCCATTTCGGGATTTCAAGAGGATCATTCTTCCTCGTACAGGGTTACTAAGATTGGCGCCTTCAAATCCTTTTTCAGGTTCTTGGTAAGCTTTCCAAGGAGGGTGTCTCTATGGGGAGATCTATCCAGGGTATTACTTGAGACGGATAAGGGCATAGATTTCCCGAAAGCAGACTTGAAGTTCCAATTTAATTCAATATACGTATATATAAATCTATCTATAAACATAATCCATACGTGGTCCTCCTAGTAAAAGTATGCAACCACTATTTCTAATCAAAACACCACACAGACAGTCTTATACTCAAACCATTCATAATTTGCATAGACTATGAGCATACATATCATCATATAAACTTCAAGATACAAGATATAAAACACTTATCATAAATAACACGAGGTGTGATTGCAACTGCTGAGAGGGGTGCTCATTTCCACCCAACCGTAGGCTCAGTAACTCCCAACGGATTTACCACTAGCCACCCTGAGATGAGACCACGATGCTACGAGACTGAGTATTTGTTTTCCAGTGACCGAGAACGAAGGTTACTCTCCTTCTTCTCCGCTATCACTTACTTTGTATTTTTCCAGAGTTCTCCTTCTTCTTTCCCTCATGTCTGCCCCTTGATCCCACACTCTTCCTGCCTTTTCTCCTTTCGGCGAGGTTGCGTGTGGCACGATCTTCCTCATGGTGGTCAGGTCTGAGGACTCTACAGATGGGCGGTTCATCCCCATCCCTCATTACTCATGAGGAGCCCTTTACCTACCAACCTGGCGAGTCATTTAATTCGGGGCCAACGAGCCGCTCTTGGTTCTCCGGGCCAGTGAAGTCCAAATACAGTATTGGTTTCGGTGGAAGTTAACTCTACCTTTCCAGGTGACTTCCACCACCTTTCTTCAACCATCGTGGTCTCTTTTTCAACACATCCCCCTCTCAACAGTCCTGCAATATATATTCATAATATTATTCAGATCCATCGACCTTTTTCACAAGGTCCATTCACAACACACATTCACATTTCTGAGTTTGCCACAATACTTGGCCAGTATAGTTATTTTTACAGACTGGGGGAAATAGGGTGTTACAGCGGGATCCAAAAATCTCTATATAAGAAAGAAAACATTTTTTCGTTTAGATAATGTAAAAGTTAAAAATCAAGCTTTCGTAATTGATCTTATGACATAAAAATAAAACCACTTGAAATTATGGTTATTACCTTATGTGTCTTAAGCCTTGTCATAACTTCTTTGATCCTTTCTTCGACCTCAGGAGTTTGATCTAGAATATCTAACAAGTGAGCTAGTTCCTTGTTTCCTTTATTGATATTTTTTCTAATTAAAACCATAGGGTTGGGGGATTCATACAAATCCCTTTCTTTGAGTAATCATCATCAACATCATGTCCCACCGACTACATATTCGAAAAATTAAATGATAATTCAGTTATGTAAACAAATAAAATAATTGATCGCCACAGAAATAAAATGCACATTAAATGCAATTTGAAAATTGTTGTTCATTTACCTGTTCTGAGGCTGCTTTTGATTTACCACGATCATCCTACCACATTATAGTAAAATTTAGAACCGTCATCATTATCATGAGAAATAAATTCAAATGTATGAGAAATTGAAATGTTGATAACAAAAATAGGACACAGTGAGTACTAAACATACCGAAGCTCTCCAAATGGATTAACATAGTAAAGAACATAATGAAAATCACAAAATATGAGAGTCATTTCTTACAGGCTGGGTAAATTAGTATACATACCGCCCCCATAATAGCAACATTTGTATCTATTCGATTCAAATTGTAATCAAGCAATAACTCTTCCCCTGCAATTATTGATTTTATTGCACATACGAATACATGGTTTCCTTCACGCCCCTCAAATATGAAATCGGGTCACTTATTTGTGGTCACGGGTTGTATACTGTTTATAAACCCTGCAATATTCCTCGTTGCTTTTGGCCTTCCGTCAATATAGATAATTGCTCCTTTATTTTGATCATTGTCTTTTAGTTGTATATAATTTGCAGCCAAGCCATATCTTTGCATACTTTTTGTATATTGGACTATTCGTATCCAATATTTGTATATATAACAGAGTCCGACGTACTCCATCAATTCAGTTAATCCGTCATAACAGACCTTTATGCCATCCATGGAAAATATCCCCAAACCATGTAATGACGATGGAGAATTCTAGTATATCCTTTCATTTACACAAAAATCAATGTTTATTTCAGGAAGATTCTTGGGTACCCATTGTTTCACTATATGTTTGTACCTCAATGGAACCTCGATGCCATCTATGCTCTCATGATCATAAGAACATGATCCCCCTTTCGCAAGAAAAAATTCCATGCGTCTATGGAATTTTCTTTTGATCTTCTCACCTCTAGTTGATCTCCGCCTATTAGACCTACTAGATGTCTCGCTTTCCTCTATTATACCTTAACTTCCCTCACTCAATGAATATAGATCTGACAAATACCTATTTTCTTGTACGTCCTATAACACCATTAATGACATAAATAGTCAGTCAATCAAGATGTAACACTAGTTCATTACTATTATCATATTAGTATCACAATAAGCTCATAATGATTACCATAGTGTTACTCTTTCACAATTGTATTATGCTCGATTTCTATTGGTATACTATCTAGGCATTATAGGGGCATGTTTGGAGTCAACTAACATCAACACCAAGAAAGACAAAGAATTTTGAGATATTTTTAGTTTCTTACAAACTCATGTTCTATGACTCTCCCTATCTAGTTTTTTCCAAATTTTTGAGCTTTGGACTTGAAATGGTTAGAGTGGGATAAGGGGAACTCATATCATCTATTTTTTCCAGTGAAAAATTTACCCAAATTCTGTTAAGAACCAAAGACTGAATACAAAAGCACCACAACAGATATACAATAACAATATGCAAAATCTCTTTTATTACTATCAAACCCTTAAGGTAGGGCAACACCGTACAATGGATCCTATTATGGAAGGGATCCTCTCTTTTTCACTTGCCTCTTTGAGGGGGCATCCTCCTATTGAGCTACCACTCCAAGTACAATATTTCTCTTCATATCCCCTTACATTGCTTGAACCCCTTTATATAGTGCTACCATTACCTAAGAACATTCTAGAGGAGGAAACTTGTAGAAGTAGAACCTTCTAAGAAGTCCTCTTACATTTATTATATCTAACTACCCATTTATTATATCTAACTACCATAGTGGGCCTTATTTAATAATATAGTGGACCTAGTCCACCTTACATTGAATGGCCTCCACTATCATCACTATGGGCCCTCTAGCCCCCCCCACTACCTCTCTAGCTACCTTACATTCCATCTCCCTTATGAAAGCGTTGTCCTCAATGCTTGATGTACAACCATATACCAGGGTCCCATGGATAATTGTGGACCATAATATCGAAGAAGATTGGAGAACCAAGGTCCCATGCAGAAAGGAAAGCCATCATGCTGAAGTAGTCCAACTTCCATTGTAAACCAGGGTCCCATGTCCAAGCACTCATGTGAACTCCCCGTGGAATATTTTGGAACCCAATAACCAACTCAAAATTATGCTCCAAATATTGACACCTATCATGTGGATCCAAATAAGAAGATCCATCCAGATAGTAGAAAAGGGTCATAGCAGAATCTTGAAGGAATAATACCACTGTAGAATATGAAGGATGGACACTGGTAATAAGCATTGGCTCTCGATTTGTCACATTGATGCTCTCTACAGAAGGTGGATTAGAGTCATCAAATAAAATATGAAAGTGGTTGTCATCCAAGAAATGACAACTATCTATATACCAATCATCACAATCGGCCTCAAAATCATACCAAGCATATATTTCTTGATTATATTCATCCCTGATGTCCGCCATATGAAATATATGCTGCATGTTATCCAATGAATCTTGAATACTACGAAAACTATCATTGAGACCATTTGCAAGGTCATGCAATCTAGCATCCAATGTAAGAGGACTTCTTAGAAGGTTCTACTTCTACAAGATTCCTCCTCTAGAATGTTCTTAGGTATTGGTAGCACTATATAAAGGGGTTCAAGCAATGTAAGGGGATATGAAGAAAAATATTTTATTTGGAGCGGTAGCTCAATAGGAGGATGCCCCCTCAAAGAGGCGAGTGAACATGAGAGGATCCCTTCCATAATAGGATCCATTGTACGATGGTGCCCTACCTCAAGGGTTTGATAGTAATAAAAAAGATTTTTCATATTGTTCTTGTATATCTGTTGTGGTGTTTTTTTATTCAGTATTTGGTTCTTAACAAGTGGTATCAGAGCAATTTCCTTGGCAGACATTGTGGGCAAATATTTTTTATTTTTGCAGATTTGTTTTTTTTTGAGAAGAAAAAAAAAGAGGGCCGCGACATTCCAAAAATTTTCGGTATATTTCTATGCAAAATTTGCAGAAAAATGTTGTATATCTGAGTTCCTCTCAGAAAAACACCCAAATTAAAAAAAAAAATCGTCTGAAATGGTGTCCGGGAAGTCAAGATATTGAAGTTTAAAAATCTGCAATTTTCAGGGTTTTTTCCGCGGATGGCGGCGCGTTTTATTTTTTTTATTTTTGTAGCATCTGGAGGCCGAATTTGCCCAAATAAATTACAGATCTGAGTTCCTCTCACAATTTCACCCAATTTCAAAAAAACAATCAGCCGAAATGGAGTCCGAGAAGTGAAGTTATGAGCATTTTAAATTCAACAGTTTTTCAGGGTTTTTCCAGAAAACGCCCGATTTTCTGCAGTAAGTTATTGTTATATTTTTTGGGTTTTTTCGTGACGGCTGTGGGACTGAAGATTTCATAGGGTGATCAAATGGATATTTCCTCTCAAACTCTCAAATAAATTCTTGAAGCATTCAAATCCCAATTTTATGACAAATTGGATGCCTTTGTAGATGGTCTCACAGACGGCCTCAATGATAGTTTTCGTAGTATTCAAGATTCATTGGATAACATGCAGGAGAGATTTCTTATGGCATACATCAAGGATGAATATAATCAAGAAATATATTCTTGGTATGATCTCGATGCCGATTGCGATGATTGGTATATGGATAGTTGTCATTTCTGGGATGACAACCACTTCCATATTTTATTTGATGACTCTACTCCACCTTCTGTAGAGAACATCAATGTCCTACATCAGGAGCTAGTTACCAGCGTCTAGTCTGCATATTTTACAATGGTATTGTTCCTTCTAGATTCATATTTGATCCTCTTTCACTATGTGGATGAATATTCTTATTTGGATCCACATGATAGGTGTCAGTATTGGGAGCATCATTTTCAATTGGTTATTAGGTGCCGATATCTTCCATGTGTGATTCACATGAACAATTGGACATGGGACCCTGGTTTACAATGGCGGTTGGACTACTTCAACATGGTGGCTACCATTTCTCAATGGAACCCTGGTTCTCTAGTCTACTTCAGCACTATGGTTCAGTATATGGTTGTACATCAAGCGTTGAGGACAACACTTTCATAAGGGGGATGGAATGTAAGGTAGCTAGAGAGGTAGTGGGGGGGCCCAGAGGGCCCATAGTGATAATAGTGGAG
>JZKD02S2364111.1:685123-725140 GCA_000966675.3 Picea glauca
TTGTTTTCAAGTGAATTTTGAAGAATTACTCAGCATGGCTTTGGCTAGGAAGAGGCATGAGTTGGCCTGATGCCAGGTAAACCTGTATGGTGCATTTTAGGGTTATAACACTTTGGTCCAAGCGTATCTATTTTAGATTGGAATGTGTATAGGTTTTTAACATATATGCATAATCTCTTTTTTTCTAATGGTTGGATAACCAATATTTAAGCCTTTCTTTCCAAATCTATATATTGAATGTGCATAGTTGTGAGGTCAAGAATTTTTAGAGTCCAATAATTCAAAATTGGTTCCAACGTTGAAATTTCTTCAAACTGTGCATGTATGCGTCGAAATTCGGCATGGTTAGAATAGACACATGCCTTGATGGTATGGGAGGGTTTCAAGACTCAAGGATGTCTGATGTCCCGAACACATAATCTTTGAGATCGTCCATGTTTGCAACAATGTTCATAATGGGGTGTCTCATATTTTTCAAATGTCGTTGTTTCCATCCGTAGAATCTTTGTTGGAACTCTCTTGAAATGTCATGGAACTTCCAATTCAACCACCACAAATGTCATGCACTGACCCTGCACAGTGAGCACTAGTGAATGGGACCAACATTGAAATTTCTTCAATATGTGCCTGTATGCATCGAAATTTGACATGGTTAGACTAGACACATGCCTTGATGATATGGGAGGGTTTCAAGACTCAAGGATGTGTTGATAGGTCTTAAATCCCTTGATTCAACAGTAGGAACCAAACTCGCCATTGAGGCCCAATTAGACTCTGCAACATTTAAAGATGGAATAGTTCTCCAAATATTGCGATCCGGCCAAATTATCGATGGGCTTTGTGTTTTCTTGTGAAGGCTCTTCCTTTAGTTAGGACTATTCTCTTCTTTATTTTCTCTTGGGTGGGACTGGTATGAGATATGAAAGCTAGTATAAACCAACTTGACAACGAACAAGATTAAGTTTTAACTACTGGGGAAGAGGCTGAGCTTGGGATAACCTGCTGCTCAAACATGCAGACAATATTTCTATACCAGAGGCCTAGTACTAATACATCAACCATGTGAGCATCCAATTACTATCTGAGAAACTAATTATCAGAAAAAAAGCACATATGTAATAAGATAATGGCAAGAAAAATAATTTATCTACCATAACCATTCATCACATAATAACACAATGATTCATTTTCATCATTAAAGAAAAGAACATCAAAACATCTCACCAGATAACTTGACAAAATAATTAATTGCTCTTATTCATTACTACATCATTCATGAAACAAGATAGGAAATAGTTCTTCTCCAATTCCAATCACATGCATTTGATGAAAATATCTTGTCTTTGGTCTAGAAGGACTTCTCAATTCATAACAGCTTCAAAATAATTCTTAACAACCAAAAAGAAAGAGTTCTTACAAAAACCATTTCCCTTTCACTAATGGGTCGATGTCTTTATTTATAATATAAAGTTTAACTGAAATTAACGACTAAGTGCAGTTTAAGAAAAAAAAAAATCGCCACGTGGCATCATCTTCTAATAGTTTCTTTAACAGTCAACCCGATATATCTCTTGAAAAGGGTGACTTCTTTCATATTCAGACAAACTGATAAACAATTATTCGCAAGTTTGGGCTCATGGAAATTTGTGATTTTCCATTGGAGCCACATATATTCCCCTGATGTCCACTGCATGCGGCCAGTACTTTATTAGATTGGAGTTCAACTGTTGTAGCATGGTTCGGGCTCTGATTGGATGTTCTGCAAATAGTTTCACTTTCCCTGGTCTTGCGTTGACCATATTTATGAACTCTTCGGTCCATAGAAAATATTGTTTGGCAGAATCGACTACGTCGGTCGGGCCGATGAAGTTATCGGGGGTGCCGAAATCAGGGAGTCTGATATCCTTTACTTCTCTATTGATTTTCCTTCGATGTTTCTTTCAAGTTCTTCGGTGAGGTCATGAAGCAAACTTTGTTCGATAGTCGGGAGGATCTTTTCTGCAATTAGGGTTGAGGTAGTTTAGCGATTAGGTAACACATAATAAGATACAAACAAAACAGAATAGACTGATGCATACCTGCGGAGCTTGTTAGTCTTGATCATGTAATACTTACATGACCCCGGTCGCCCCTTTGAAAGACTTGTGATGTCCTTGTCGACGCCTTCACTCCTCTTCAATTTAAATGAGTTATGTCAATACACCATAGCGTGGAAAATCAGGTACGACAGATATGAGTGTCAGAACTGTCACAATAGCCGCTTGATCCTTGGGGATGGGAAAGGATGCCAGAGTCGAACGTGTGTGCGTACCTTCCCAAAAGGTCAGATACTGTAATAAGGAATTCATTAAATGCCTTAGGTTGAGGTGAGTGGTTCCTCCAAAAGCCATATCACCAAGTGTGTCAACTATATTTTGTTAATAATGGAAGCTAGGGAGTTTAAAGAGATCAGAATGATCATACCGTATATTCCTTGCAACTCTGATTGACAACGTTTCATGTGTTCTGGATTGCATCCGTCGAGCAGCTGTGACACGTTAAATATTTGAGACATCCCATCGCAAGGCGTGAGTATTCTTTGGCACGTTCTGTTTTTCTTGCTCGTTCCTCTATAAATTCTAGGGGCTCTGTGGGGAATTCTACGCAACAACCGATTTTATACATCGGTAACGCTGGTCTTGCGAGTTTAATTCTGGTAAAAATCTGTGTCGTAGTTATTTAATCATCCACATACGTCTAAGACAATACCCTATTGCACTATGGGATCCGCCTTAAACAAGGGGTGGGGTTTGCGAGGTAGCCATAGTGCTAGGTCCGAGCCCCAGCATGACTGGGACTCTTTCTTATTGGCATCCAGTGTCCTTAAAGCTTCAAAAGGAGGTACATGCCTTTGCTCGGAAACAATGTCAATGTCTCAAGTGAAGGTGGGAGTGGAGAGAAATAAGTCTTAAGGACATATGTTGGGGGCTGTGCCCTCTCAGGAGAAGACACCGCAGAGGAGAGGAAGGCCTAGAAAAAATAAGGAAAAAGGACAAGAAGACTGCCTCCCAATTGAGCTGAGTGCACACCTGGCCACTGAGGAGTTTACGATGCACACTACCTAGCCAAAGCTTGTCAGGGCTACTAGTCGAGGAAGTGGGAGACGAAAGGGAAAGGAAATTCCACTAGGTTCTCCTATTGGGAGTCCCATCTAGAAGCTAGAGCAGGCCCAACTTTCCATAGCTGAAATCTACCAAGAAAATAGAGAATTGCGGAGACAGTTGGCGGTGAAGAACTAGGAGGTATCGACACCATAGGTTCGTGAAGGAAGAATGGGTTGGCTCAAGAGACAACTTCGGAAAGCACAAGACACAATTGTGTAGCTTCGTGAGGTGCAGAGGGTGATGGGGAAGGAGAAAAAAGAAAACACTACAAGGTGCAAGGAAAAGTCTGGGAGAAGGTTCATGTGGAGGAGATACATAAAGGGTAGGCTTTTTCTTTGCATTATCTAAAGTGATGCTTGACATTTTTCTCTTTTTTTGTTGTAAGGTTTTTCATTTTCTCACTGTAACTGGGCCAGTTAGTCAAGACGTCGGTGGTGTTTATTTGTATGTAACCTGAGCTTGGCGGGAGATTTTATTAGATGAAAATTTGAAAGTGTTTTGAATGTATCGTGTTCCCTCTTCTTATGTAAATCTATCATGTTTTTTTTTTTATCTAAGTTTTTTGCAAATTATGAGATTTTATAATTATCATTGTTCTGAGTTGCTTTGTAAGTTCATTGATATGTCCCTTATATACCACATAGGCCTGTTTATCTATAGCAGGATAATTGAGCTCAGCTCCTTGAAGATTAGTGCTCATGAATGACACTAGGGCCTCGTTGTTGTCGTCATCCTTCTGATTCAAAACTGTAGCCAACGATTGGTCGGAGGCAAAAGTATAAAGGGAGAAGTCTCTATTGAAATTGGGACTTCGCAACACCGAGGCCCGGGATATAGCAGCTTTGATATTGATGAAGGAATATTTTCGCTCATAATCCCACTTAAATTTGGCATTCTTGTGAATCATATTTTATAAGGGTTTGATGATTTCTGCGAAATCGGGAGTGAACTTCCTCACAAAATTGATTTGCCCGAAAAAGGACTGCATAACTTTCTTGTTATGGGGCAAGGGAAGTTGAGCTATGGCCTTAATCATTTCCGGGTCTATGTGAATACTTGCTTGAGATATAATGTGACCTAACAACTTACCTTCCTCGACACTAAAGATAGTTTTCTTAGGGTTTAAGGATATACTGTATTTCCTACACATTTCGAAAATCTGAGTTAGGTGTTGGATGCGCTCTTCTCTATTCTTCGAGTACACTGTTACGTCATCTAGATACACTACCACACATTTATTGATTAGTCCCTGGAAAGCTATGTCCATGGCCCTTTGGAAGGTTGCTCCTATGTTAATTAACCTGAAAGGCATGTGTTTATACGCGAAGTTTCCCCACTTGGTTCGGAAGGTGGTTTTTAAACGGTCTTCCTCTGAAACCAAAACTTGGTTATAACCTGAGAAACCGTCTAGTAGAGAGAAAATCTCTGAGCCGGATACGGTCTGCAAGAGATGTTTCATCGATGGGACTGGATAATTGTCCTTTTCTGAAGCTCTATTGAGGTTCCTAAAATCTATGCATAAGAGGATTTCACCTGACTTTTTCCTCACCCGAACAAGATATGCTACCCAGGCGGAATGCCTAACCTGGAAAATGATCTTGGCATCTAAAAGTTTCTTTAACTCCTGATACATGAGAGGTTCCAGGGATGGATGATACTTTTGGAGCTTCTATTGGAAATATTTTACTTCGGGTATTAATGAGATAGTGTGTTGAATGATGTGGGTATCATACGTTTTCAGATCCCTATAGGACCATGCGAAGACATCCTGGTATTGTCTAAACAATTTGAGATAAAATTTCCTTTCTTCCTTAGATATAGTCTTTCCGAGATTCACATTCTTTGGGTTCTCTGGGGTCCCAAGATTTATAATTTCATGTAGGGGACAAGAGTTATCGGTCTTTTCATTTTTAGGTCCCTTAAATCACTCTTTCAGATCAAACCAATTTTCTAGATTAGCTATCCCTTTCAGGATTGTGTGAGCCTTTGATTTATCCATAGGTTGTCCTGTTCGAAGATTGGTCTCTATTGATTTCTCTTGGAATACTTCATCATCAATAGCCAGATCTTCAAAATTGTCTTGGTTAGTCGAGAAGTTTATGATCTGTTCATCTCCTTCAAAGAATTTCCAATTGGAAATGTTATTAGATATTGACGGTTTTTAGAGAAGCTCCACAGTGAATCGGGAGGCTTCATAATCCTCCAGAGGCGACAACCTAGAAGTAGATGTGGCCAAGGAGTCAACAAGAATATTCTTTTCTCCAGGGATCGCTGTAATATTGAAGGCTTCAAAGTGCTCTATTAACCTATGTACCTCCTATTGATAGTTCTTTAGGTGAGGAGAATTGCAATGTATAGTATTTCTTACTTGTCTAACAATAATTTCAGAGTCTCCAAAATCTTTCAATTCTTTGACATTCAAATCTATGGCTTTCTTTAATCCTTGTACTAGAGCTTCATATTCGATACTGTTGTTGGTACATTCGAACTCTAGCCTACAGGACAAGAAATCATGTTTACCTTTAGGATCGATGAGGATGCACCCTACTCGTGACCCTTCTTGCAATTTAGATCCATCAAAATAGATGGTCCAAATTTGTGAATGACAATCTCTCTTTCCGTTCCCTTGTTAATCTCGTGCCTTCTCGTATTTTGTTCCGTAATATACAACGTGAGGTTTTGATAGAAGAGGGTGTCTCCTGTCAGTATCGACGACTTATCTTGAAAATCCATTTCATATTTTTGGGTAAGAGGAATGTTGGACAAGAGAGGAGAAAATTTTCTGAAGTAGGAATCGTAGGAATAATTTCCCAATATGGGGAAATCTATGGATGAGGGTTCGTTCGGGGTTTCTAGATCAATGACCATATGTTTCATATATCTCTCCCTATTGATTCTGATCATGTTCCTGTATCCCTTCAGTGGTAGCCAAAGGTGTGCCCAGTCTGTACTGAAGTACCCATTTATCTTTTCAGACCAATCTTGACTTAGTAATAGCCCATATGCCTATGGGATATCTACTACAATGATATCAATCACCTGCACAAAAGTGGGATGTGTCGATATTATGATCATCACATCGTTGAGTTCTCCTATGACCTTGACCTGGGTTCTGTCTAGTTGAATGACATGTTTATCACTCTTGAGAGGGATGACATTTATTTTTTTGCAAACAGACAAGGGCATAACATTCGAAGATGCTCCAGAATATACCAAACAATTGTGAAGGTTTCTATTGAAGACTTCAAACATTAAGAGGAACGGTGGGACAAAAGGATTTTCCTTTCTTTCTCCCGAATAGGTGTTCACAGTTGTTTTTCCCACCAGATCCATGGAAGACATATTTCTTTCTGGACGATTACCCACCGTCGGGGTTTCTACCGAGTTCAAAGCTTGTAACAGAAAGTCCTTCTACTGAGGAATCTTGCATATGTCCATAAATGATATATTAGCCTTTAGCTTCTTCAAATCTTCGACCACGTTGTACTCTAGTTTGGGCGACTCCTGGGTATGAATGCTTATAGGTTTTTTACCGAGATCGAATGATGTTTTCAGGCGATCGAGAGTTAACTTACTTTTCGAGGCCTGGGTGGCATCGGTATCTTTCAAGCCAGGCGGAACCTTACTACGTGTTTGTACAAATGAAACTTCCATGAGTTGTTCCTGAGACTCAAACAGGTCATCATAAGGCATGATCAGTTCAGGATCCCATATCATCATGGACGTATCTCATGGTGGGTCAATCTCTTCCTGGTCAACAATATTCATAAACGAACTACTTGGTTGTTCGGTTAGGGAGACTTCGTCTAGAAACCGATTGGCCATCAAATTCATGGCATGTACCCATTGAGGTCATTCTCTTTTGAAGTGGTTTTCCTCATGATAAGTATAGAAAGAATCATACGCAACATTCCCTAGATCAATATTTAAGTTAGCTAGGTGAGGTTCAATTGCTTTGAAATCCAGGTTTCTTTTAAAGAAAGGCTTATAGGGCCTTTGGCCTTGGTTTCCATATCCTTCATTTCTCTTCATGTCTATGATATCATTTGATAATTTCTTAACCATGCGTTGTAGATCCTCTATATCTCCCTTCCCCTTATTGGGATTCTGTTCAGTTGGTTTCCCCGACGGTCTAGTTAAAAGGAGTCCTATCCTGGGAGGGGGTTGGGATTCTTTCTTTACTAGAGACACCTGGCCTTCTTTACATCCTTTCATATGGAATTATATTGTCTTGGCCTCTTCAAAATATTCCACCAGGGTTTGCTTAACAACTCTTTTTAAAAACATAGAAATAGAATCCGGGAGCACGTTAGCATAAACCTCGATTTGCAACTCCTGA
This sequence comes from Picea glauca, assembly GCA_000966675.3. Lineage (NCBI taxonomy): Eukaryota > Viridiplantae > Streptophyta > Pinopsida > Pinales > Pinaceae > Picea > Picea glauca. The sequence continues at coordinate 692,606 of JZKD02S2364111.1, forward strand.
GTTGGTCTTGCCGTGGGCTGGAATTTGTTTAAGATGGTTGTGAATATTTGATTGAAATCTTTGACCCTTTATTTCAGACTCATGGTGGCTGTGAACAAATCAGCCATTAGATCTCCCACAGTGGTTTCCTCGGCAAATTTATCTAGGAAATGTTTCTGGAACTTGGACCAACTGGTTATAGATCCTACTGAAAGATTAAAATACCATGTGGAAACTGAATTTTCAAACGTGTAGGGGGAAATTCTGCAGACTGCGTCTTCATGTTGAACGTTCATAAGTCTGATCATGAGTATGAACTTCTTGATATGATCTTTAGGAAAAACTGAAGTCTTGGGGTCGTACTTGGGAAGCAACTTCTCTGGGTTCCGGGGAAGATTATGTACTCATCCAGGGATGGCCATGGCGTCTCTGGCCAACCAAGGTTGGTTGTTCTGAAGTGGGATTTCCATTTCCTCCTCATGGTCGTTATTACCTTCCATATCTTTGGAATCTGAGTTGAACTCTTCTTCTTTCAAAAAATCGTCTGACTAAGAGATGTCGCCTGCTGGCATCTCAGGGATAAGATTCAGAGGGTGTTTGATTTCAGTGATAGCAAAGTCTATCAAATTTTCTACCGTGTGTACGAAAAATTCGTCGAGAGTATTTACCATCGATCTGCTTATTTGTTTTCTTCAAGGAAGTATTGGGGCTAAGGGAAACACACCGATCTGTCAGGCGTAGGCTCTTATGAGTCTTCTAAACTGATTTAATTCCTCGTGAAGAAGAGCGTAAAGTATTTCAGGGAATAATTGTTCTTCCTCAGGCTGGCGTGAGTTACCCGCTTCGAGAGTACTCAGTGTGTGTGCGATTTCTTGTGAATGACTAAACATGCATGTGGGTTGGTACAAATATATAGGTTGTTTGAAATGCTATATAAAATATATATTCAACCATTCATTCTCAAGCCCTCCTTCTAGTGACAATTCTGGTGATGGGTCTTAAATCCCTTGATTCAATAGTAGGAACCAAACCCGCCACCGAGGCCCAATTAGACTCTAAAATGTTTAAATATGGAATGGTTCTCCAGATCTTGTGATCCATCCAAATTATCGATGGGCTTTGTGTTTTCTTGTGAAGGCTCTTCCTTCAGTTAGGACTATTCTCTTCTGTATTTTCTCTTGGGTGGGACTGGTATGAGAGATGCAAGCCAATATAAACCAACTTGAAAATGAATGGGATTAAGTTTTAATTACTGGGGAAGAGGCTGAGCTTGGGATAACCCATTGTTCAAACATGCAGACAATGATTCTATACCATAGGCTTAGTACTAATACATCAACCATGTGAGCATCGAATTACTGTCTAAGAAAATAATTATCAGAAAGAAAGCACATATGTAATAAGATAATGGCAAGCAAAATAATTCATCTACCATAACCATTCATCACATAATAACACAACTATTCATTTTCATCATTAAAGAAAAGAACATCAAAACATTTCACCAGATAACTTGACAATAGAATTAATTGCTCTTACTCATTATTGCATCATTCATGAAACATGATAGGAAATAGTTTTTCTCCAAGTCCAATCAAATGCATTTGATGAAAATAGCTTGTCTTTGGTCCAGAAGGACTTCTCAATTCATAACAGCTTCAAAATAATTCTTAACAACAAAAAATAAAGAGTTCTTACAACAACCATCGACCTTTCACTAATTGGTCGATGTGTTTACTTATAATATAAAGTTTAACTGAAATTAACGGCTACGTGCAGTTTAAGAAAAACAAAAATCACCATGTGGTGTCATCTTCTAACAGTTTCTTTAACAGTCAACCTAAGATATCTCTTGAAAAGGGTGACTTCTCTTGTATTCAGACCAACTGATAAATAGTTATTTGCAAGTTTGGGCTCATGGAAATCTGTGTTGTTCCATTGGAGCCACATATATTCCCCTGATGTCCATTGCATGCACCCAATACTTTACTAGACTGGAGTTCAACTGTTGTAGCATGGTTCAGGCTCTGATTGGATGTTTTGCAAATCATTGCACTTGCCCTGGTCTCATGTCGACCATCTTTACGAATGCTTCGATCCATAGAAAATATTGTTTGGCATGTGACTCGACTATGTCGATCGGGTCGACGAAGTTATCGGGGGTGCCGAACTTGGGGAGTCTGATATCCTTTACTTCTCTGTTGATTTTGCTTCGATGTTTCTTTTGAGTTCTTCGGTGAGGTCACGGAGAAAACTTTGTTCGGTAGTCGGAAGGATATTTTTTGAAATAAGGGTTGAGGTAGTTTAGCGATCAGGTAACACATAATAAGATACAAACAAAACATAATAGACTGATGCGTACCTGAGGAGCTTGTTAGTCTCGATCATTTAATACTTACGTGATCCCGGTCGCCCCTTTGAATGACCCATGATGTCCTTGTCCATGTCACCGCTCCTCTTCAGTTTAAAAGAGTTATGTTAGTGCACCATAGAGTGGCAAATCAGGTACGACAGATATGAGCATCGAAATCGTCACAGTAGCTGCTTGACCCTTGGGTCTGGGAAAGGATGCCAGAGTCGAACGTGTGCGCGTACGCTCCCAAAAGGTCAGATACCGTAATAAGGAAGATGTTAAATGCCTTAGGTTGAGGCGAGTGGTTCCTCTAGAAGTCGTATCACCAAGCATGTCAACTATCTTTTGTTAATAATGGAAGTTGGGGAGTTTTAAGAGATCATAATGATCGTACCGTATATTCCTTGCAACTCCAATCAACGATGTTTGATGTGTTCTGGATTGCATCTGTCGAGCAACTGTGACACGTTATATATTCAAGACATCCCGTCACGAGGTGTTAGTGTTATTTGACATGTTCTTTTTCGCTTCCTCGTTCCGCTATAAATTCTAGGGGCTCTGTGAAGAATTCTACGTAGCAGACGAGTTTATACATCGGTAATGTTGGTATTGCGAGTCTAATTCTAGTGAAACTCTGTGTCATAGTTATTTACTCATCCACAGACGTCTAAGCCAATAAGATGTTGCACTATGGGATCCCCCTTAAACAAGGGACAAGGCTTGCGATGTAGTCAGAGTGTCATGTCTGAGCCCCAGCATGCTTGGTGTTAACGCTCTATAAATTTCCTAGAGGTTGACGAAAGAAGAAATCTACAAAGGTAACTTTATCCAACCACTTTTGAAGCTAGGATCTAGCCCTTCCAACTTCAGAGAGGGATCTCTCTATATGATTTAGATATTTTTCGAATTTTAAAATATTAGGCTAGGTAAACAAATGAGTTGGTTTTGTTGATGTAGTGTTGATTGAGTTGGTTGAGATAGTCTACACATCCATTGGGCTATGGGGTCTGTGTCTTAAAAATTGAAATCTAAACCAGAAAAGCAAAGAAAACCTTTCATAGGGCGAGATAATATAATCACTGGATCCTTCAATATCATATATGATGGACAGTAGAAAAGACGAGAAAGATAATTTCAACAAAGAAGCAGTTAAGAATTTCTTTATTGAAATAACTAGAAGAAAAACACGAAAATATTTTGAGTCAGAAACAGGGTATCCGAGATAAATCCTGTCACGTTCTTTACTCCTAAAGATTAGATTTAGAAAACAATATGATAACAAAGCGAGAATAACATTCAACTTAGAGAGAAAAACATCACTAGTGAATACACGCAAGAATCCTGTAAAAGTGCCTCTTTGTATTAATGGAAGATCTCTTAAAAAATATTACAATCTGATAGCGTCAGGGTGTGATAATCAACAACCCTCAATACTTCGAAAGATGAAGTATTTATAACTCAAACTTACAAACGATCCTATCATTAATGATCAGGACGTGATAAATCTATTTTTATCTTAACAAACTTAACAAATCTCAAAAATCTAGGAACTGCTAGATGATGTGGTGTAACTGCATGCTGATTTCTGGGTGGGCCATTGGCGAGGTCTCTGCACAACCTCATCTGACTGGAAAAATGAATGGACTGGGACAACTCATCAACTACTCGATCATATCGCAAAGTTCTTCTCATCGAAGATGACTGGGCACGTTGACTTTGAGTAGCCTCCGATACACTTCATCGATTTCTGTGTACTTGGGGAAGGTAGGCTTGGTGAAGAAGATATATTGAATCTCATGTTGGATACTGATGTCCCACTGGAGAGCATCAAGAAATGCCTTGCCAGTGATGTTCCCTTGAATTCCTGCAAACTTCGAACTATCCTTAGCCACATCGTCCAATCTCTTCTTGTAGTCTGGGAGTGTCATCAATTTGTCATTGATCACCTTCAGACCAGGAAGACCTTTATTTTGTAGAGCCTCATTTTTAATAAAGAATATTTGTACCCCTTGGTCCATTGCCTAAACCTTTTTTTCCAGTTGAAGCATTAATCCTCTCTTGGTCAAAACTCTTTTGACCTCAAGGATGGTCTCCATTCTGTCTTCAATTCTCAGTTCTTCCAGCTCTTCCCTGGTCTTAGAAATTAGGAACTTGATGATTTCATTGGCCTGTGTTGGCATGTCTCCCAATTCTGATCTGATCTTCTCAATGGCCTGTTTGCTTCTCTGCACCAATTCATTGTGCTAAAAAATTATCTGGATCATGGGCCATATCTCATTCATGGACTTAGTGATGTCTATCCATACACTTTCTTTAACCTCGGCCAAAGTTTTTTTCCTACCACTGTTTGCTTCCGGAGCAGCTGTAACTCCTGTTTGAGCTGATCTATCACCTGCTTTTCCTTGGAGAGGCTAGTCTGAAAGGAATATTTGAGTTCCTGAAGGTTCTCAATCTCCTTTTTCAGCCTACTGATCTCTGTTTCCTGCAGGTTCATCTTTTCCATAGACTTAGCCAGGTCGACTGTCTTCTCCAGGGATGTCAATGGAGTCACGGATGGGACTTCTGTCACTGCTACTGTGATCACTCCTGAAATTGGAATAACACTCAATGGAATGACTTCCATTGGCTTTAGTTTCTCTTTCTCTTTTAATAACTTCTCCATCTCAGCTTCCATTTCCTTAAGCTGTGCATTCTGCTCCATGAGCAGCTTGAGCATTTCATCTTTCTCTCCTTCTTTGTCTGCTATCTCCTTCGCCTATGAATCCTCTGTGGGTGGGAGCTTCAATTGTTTCCTCAAGGAAGCTATATCATCATTCTTCCTCTTAATCATCTCCTCAGCTGCTTTCACGTTTGAAGGATCATAACCGATCTTGAGGACCAGTTCCTCCAAAGTCTTGATTCTGTTGTCCTTGGAAAAGGACGATATCTTCTCTAACCTCAATTGTGTTTGAACATTGTTCAGGGACACTTGCAATTTGGACACAGAAGTGGAAGCATGCGCCAATGTGTAAAAGACCATTTCCCTTGTCTGCTTGTGCAGATCCATCTGATCGGTCGGATGCACGTCCTTCGTCTGAAATTCAAAGGTGGACCTTTTGTAATCTGTGATCACCTTTGGATCTGGAACCTGTGCCTGGAGGGATGCCATATGCATTCTTCCCTTCTTGGTGTCAAATGCCGATAACAACCTATGTTGTGCAGTCGACGTCTGCTTCCAGAACTGGGCGCAAGTACTGCTGGTCAGGGTCTGTTTCCTTTTCTTGATCAACTCATATTTTTCGAAGATGCTCAACTTTGGTCCTACCTTTCCTGGCTGGGTGGTCAGTGGAGAATCTGTGGATTTCTTCGGCAGTGTCGAGGTTATGACCTTCTGGAGGCTTGCACCGAGGGGTGGCCTATTGACCTTTGTCACTGTGGTAGTTGGAATTTCCTTTTCCCCAGTCGGGTCAGGATCTGAAGTGGTCTTAGACCTCTTGGTATGCAATTGGAATTCTTAAGAGGACACCTCAATGAAAGGCGCAGATAAATCTTGCCTGGGCCTCTTCTCTTTCGGAACCTGTGGGGTGGTTGTTTGCAAGACAGTGCCCGGGGGATCCTGCTATTCTAATTCGACCAATGTGTTAGGCTCCCATATTGTTTGATTCACAAATTTCTCAATTTCAGGCCTGGATTCATGAACATATGGGATGTTCTTATTTTTCACCCTCATCTCGGAGATGATCCTCCATGGATCGTAATGCCATGGGAAACTCGTGAAGAACTTCATCTCCCTCGACATCCTGTATGCTTCTTCCCCAGCGCCATGATTGTTGCAGATGAAGGAGCCAATCTGCCCCTTGATTCTAAGCTGTTGCTTTTTCTTCAGTGACACAAAATGGATATCATCGGAATTTATTATCTGCCTTATATATTCCAAAGAAAAAATTCTAACAGGAAAATACCTTGGCAGCTTATACGGTGCCAACTCACACCCGTATACTCTGATCTCGGTGTAATCTTGGTACAAATACCAATCCCCAGTCTTTGTGTTTTCTGAGAGATGCAAGATCCTCTGAACTTCATCATTTATCCGAGGCTCAGGCCTGCCACCTAGCATACTTACCACAGGGTGGTAGAATTGATCAATGAACTCCTTGAAACTGAACTCTGTGGAGTTGTGCTTCAACAAGGAGGTCCATGCTGTCACTGCTTGGAGTCTACCATATCCATCCATCTTCTGCATGGAAAACATGAATCTGTCCTCTTGGAAGAAGACGAACAAGTACGCCAGTATGGATGAGTATCGGAACATGCCTTCCGTGGTGAAAGTCATGAACTGTTCATGAATATTGTTCGCCAGGAATGTGTTGAAGTCAAACTGGGTGGTGGGATTTTCATCGGTAGAGAAGATGGATAGAAAACCCAGAATGGGTTCATCTACCCACTGATCAGAAAAGTATCCTAACAAAGCACAAAGGGAAGAGATGATCTGGTTTCCTTTAGTAGAGAACATGGAAGAAGTATAAGGAGGATTTGTGGAGGGAAATTGAGCGGATGGGGGGAGGAAAAGCTCGAATATTTGAGCCCTTTGAGGGAAGGTCATTTTTTGGTATAATTCTGTAAGAATTTCCAGGTTGAAGGGTGATGCAGAGTCGACTCGGGGGATTTGCATCATATGGTCGATGGATTTGGGTGTGATGAGGAAAAGGATCTCTCCGGACGAGGAGACGACGACTCTTTGCTCGGGAATGTAGTGAGCTTGGGATTTAAGGGCAAACTCTGGAAAATGGTGGATTTGAGGGAAGAGGTAAAGGGGTAAATTGGACTCCCAGAGTCAAATTTCGTTGCTCTGGTCCAGGAAAACTTCCTTGAGCCATGATTGAAGGTCAGCGAAATCAAAATCGCACTTTGTATCTATGATTAAGCGGTCTTTGTTCACCAACAGGATCTTGTCGAGGTTGACAAGAGGCGGGAGAAATATATTCTCCTCTCCTTCTGCTTGTTTAGAGTTTGGCGCCATCTCTGCAACAGTACCTACAAGACAAACAACGTTAGTGGGGGCGACTGACTATGGATGGGAGAAAATGACTGTAACAGAGGAGTAAACGGTGTAAGAAACTCTCTGGTGCGATGAGCGGTAAATGGTGAAAAGAGGGAGAATGAGGGTAGTTTTGAGTAAATGGGTGTCTGTTGGGCACGGGAGACAGGTCAGCTGGGTAACGGATAGGTTATCCAGTAATAAATGGCCAATAGATCACTTGGGGTGTGAGATGGTAGGTGAATGTGACTGAGGGATACAGATGAGTGACGTGGCGGCTACCGATTGGGGTAAAAGTCGTAGTGAGGGAGCTTTCCACGAGCGAATGAGGGGAAAGAATGATAGCAGTTACTGGGGCGTGACTATTTTGGGAAAGGTGGGTGATGACATCAGGGGGTGACAAAGGTATGTCAGTCCGTAGGAGGCGATGGGACTCGGGACTGATAGATCAATGCCACGTTTAGACAGGGGCCCGCCAGAGAAAAGATCCCATTCCGGACCCCCCCCCTCGGTTAAAAGCATATCAGTCGGGGGGGTCCGAAAATCATTTTGAGCCATTGATTTGTGCACTTGCCTCTTGGCCGTAGATATATGCGCGTTTTTTATTACCCATTCCGGACCCCCCCCCCCCCTCCACTAAAGGCAGAACGGATGGGGGTGTCCGGAATCCAATGTTGACCATAGATCGTCGTGCTTGATCTTGAACTGTCCAGATGCGCGCAGGTCTTATCAGCAATTCCGGACCCCCCCCCCTTTCGTTAAAGATAGAACGGTTGGGGGGGTCCGAAAAGACCTGTCCACCGTAGATCTGAGTGCCACGATTAGGACCGTTGATATGTGCAAGGAGCATAAGTGGGGAGCGAAAAACACATGTGTCTAGAAAACTTAGGATAAGTGCTTTTTCATGGGTTTTCTCCAAAACTTTTCATGTCTACACCACCAAGGGGTTATTCGAACAACATTTTAGGTATCCAAATCATGGTGCAACATTGATCATCAAACGGGTTCTTATTGAAATAAAGAAATAAAGCAACTAGCCTATCTTCTAACCTAGCATCCTATGACAATTAACCCAGATTATACTGTTGGGTTAAGAATTTACTCTACTCTGGGGATATCTGACCAAGATTAGACAGTCTGGCCAGATTTATTCACTAATCTAACCTATACACTTTGGCTAAGATTAAACTGTTTAGCCAAATTCATTCACTACCCTATCAACATCAATTTAAAAAGAACTTGGCCATGCTTGAAAGGTATGGACCAGGTTACTATTATTGCATGGGGATTTTATTGAATTCTTTTATGCCCTCTTTTCTTTTCTTTTTCTTTTTCCTTTCTTTTTTCTTTTTTCTTTTTCTTTTTCTTTTTCAAATTGTTTGCAGAATGAAAAATCATTTGTCAACAAAAAACACTAGAGATAGATAATATCCCAGTCACTAGTTGATCCTATAAATTATAGGGTGATAACAGTGGCTCCACCTGGGGATGGTACTTGCTTTGTGAAGTGCCAAGAATCCTGGTTCCTGTCATTTTGAAAATTTCTTCCTAGTAGCCTTCGTTGATTGATTAGTTTTATTCTCAAAAATTGGAAGAACAGACATCAGCGGATTAGGGCCTTCTCTTCGGGCTTCAACCAACTGACTAATGTTATTCGCTCAGAAAATGCAGGCGAACAATAAAAATGGTATGTACAATGGAGAGTGAAAACTCGAGTCTCTACTGGGGTGGTGCATAATGTTTCAACATTCTTCCATTTACGGGTCCTCCTGACAGATCTGTGCCATCAGCGTTGTTTAGCAAGAAAGTGTTGTTTCCTCTGAATGCTTGAATCATGAATGGTCCCTTCCACAGACTGTCGAAATTTTCGTGCTTTCCCTTATCTTCATTTCTGGCGTCCCACCTTAGCACCAAATATCCTAGCTCAAAATAATCCTCCTTGGTACTCTTGTCAAAAATCTTTTTGATGCTTTCTTGGACTACCCGAGTCTTGTTGAAAACTTATTCCCTAGACTGCTGCAAATGAATCATCTGATTGATCCTTCTCTGTGTGTCATTTGGCTCAGCTTGTATGTCTTGAAGCAACTTCATGATAGGGACTCCTAAAGAGGTGGGAAAAACTGCTTCTGTGCCATAGACCAGCTGATACGGTGACATACCGATTGACCTTTTGGTGGTCAGTCTGTCAGCCCATAATGCGAACACCAATTTGTCATGCCACAACTTCTTGTTTTCCTGCAACGTCTTCTTGATGATGTTCACCAAGGTTTTGTTTGAATATTCCTCCAGCCCATTCCCCTGAGGGTAGTAGGCTGTGGAATGCCCCAAACTAATGTGATACTGGTTGCAAAAATCTATGAGTTTCTTTGATCGAAAGGCAACTGCATTGTCATTTATAATCTTTCTAGGACATCCAAAATGAGACAAAATATTATTTTCAAGGAATTTGATAATAACAGAATCAATGGCTTGCCTGCTTGGAACTGCTTCGATCCACTTTGTAAAATAATCTGTGGCAGTGAGAATCCACCTGTGCTGGCCTGAAGAAGGGGGGTGTATTTCTCCAATGAAGTCCAATGCCCATTGCTGGAAAGGGGCTTCAACTGAGACCGGTTTCAAGGGTAGAGGGGGGAGTTTCCTTTTGCCTTCAAACAACTGACATTGATGGCATGAAGTCACTTTATGGTGTACATCAGCGAATAGAGTGGGCCAATAGAATCCAGCTCTGAGTATTTTGTTGGCTGTGACCTTCCAGTTCAGATGGCCACCACATTCACCTACATGAAATTCTTGTAACACTTTGTCAGCTTCATCTTTTAGTAAACAGTTTAACAGAATGCCTCCAGGATCTTTCCAGTACAGATTGCCTTCTAGAATACATAATTTTAATGATTTTAACTTAAAAAATCTAGCTTTAGTCTTAGTCAAACCAGGGGGAGCTTGTAAATTTTGCAAAACATATATAAGTTCTGCATACCATGGAGAGTTCAGAAATACCTCTCTCACGCTTGGAGTCGCCACCTCGCCCTATTCATCTGCTGTAGCTAAAAAGTTGATGTCAAGAGCATGGAAATTAGATTCAACCATTAATTTAGCTAGGCCTTGACCTTTAATTAGTTTCATAGGCTTAATCTCTATGTCGTATTCTAAAATGACAACAATCCATTTTCCTCTTCTTCCATCCGGATTGTCCTGTGTCAAAATGTCTTTTACTACCGCATTCAGAACATATGCAATGGTGTGGGAATGGAGAATGTAAACTCTAAAGTCTTTTATGGCCTTTACCAAGGCAAACGCCTGTTTCTCCATTATCTTGTAATTCAACACAACGTCTCTTAATGCTTTACTAAAGAAATCTATGGGATGTTCATACCCTTCACTGTTCTTTTGTAGTAATACCGCTGCTATAGTATGTTCGGAAGCGAAAGAAAAAAGATAGAAATCCTTGGTAAAATCAGGACTGATTAAGACAAGGGCCTCTGTGAGTGCTCGTTTGAATTGTTCGAAAGACTGCCTGGACTCGGCGTCCCATTTTATTTTTACATCCTTTTTTAACATATTTGTAATGTTTCTGAGGAGCTCAGCCAGATTGGGTATGAATCTCCATAGAAAGTTTATTTTCCCGATAAAAGACTGTAATTCTTTGATGTTTCTTGGGTGTTCTAAAGTTTGTATCACCTCGATTCTACTGGGGTCTATTTTGATTCCATCTTTAGAAATTATATTCCCTAGCAGTTTTCCCTCCTCTAGTCCAAAAAGGTTCTTTTTAGGATTTAAAGAGATTCCAAATCTCCTACATTTCTCAAAAACTTGTCTGAGATGCCTGAGGTGCTCGTTGTCAGATTTTGAAAACACAGTCACATCGTCCAGATAGATGATGATTAATTTGCCTAATTCTTCCACAAAGGCGATGTCCATCGCTCTCTGGAAAGTGGCTCCTGCGTTCATCAGACCAAAGGGCATTTTCACATACATGAAAGTACCCCATGGTGTGGTGAAAGCGGTTTTGTCTTGCTCGTTTGGGTGAACAAGGACCTGATTATATCTCGAGAACTCATCTAGCAAAGAGATTCTACTTGATCCGACTACCCTTTGTAAAATATGATCCATTTTTGGTAAGGGGTAATTATCCTTTAGGGAGACCTTATTCAGATTTTAGAAATCAATACAGAGTCTGATTTCTCCAGATTTCTTACGTGTTGGAACCAAATTTGAGACCCATTTAGAAAAACGTAATGGGACTATGATTTTGGCATCGTACATTTTTTTAATTTCCTTTTCTATCAGAGGTAATAAATTGGGATTGATTCTCCTAAGTTTGTGTCTGAACGGTTTTTGGTCTTCTTTTATTGGAATTCCGTGTTGTATGATGCTGGTATCGTAAGCTTTCAAATCCTCATAACCCCAGGCAAAAACATCCGAATATTCTTTGAACAACTCAATGTATTTGAGTTTTTTCTCTGGGGGTAAATATTTGGACAATTTGACCATTCTAGGTTTCTCTTCAGTTCCTATATTACAGTCTTCTACTTCTCGTCCACTGGCTTCAATTTTCGGTTTTTTGGCTACATCGTTAAACTCAAACAAATCCTCTAAAGGAACTAAGCCCCTAGGCAAAATGTTGCTTTTCAAATGAAAAATGTCATTTTCCATTTCATCATCACCTAATTCTCCAGAATCTAAGCTATTTACACTATCAATCTCGAAATCAGATCTATTTACATTTTCATCTTCGTTCTCTAAATCTATATGTGTACATTCAAAATCATTTTTACACTGCAAAAAGTCTTCGATCTGATCATCATTACCAAAAACTTGCCAATACCTGATGTTGTCGGGAACAGTTGGTCGACACTTCACTTCTATCATGTACGTGTAGGTCGAGTGGAAAGGAATTTTACAGGTGGCTGCTGATGTAGCCAGCCTGTCTGCCAAAATATTCTGTCCCCGAGGCATTACTTGCAAGTCGACTTCAGTGAAACATCTCAGGGCATCAAGAACAACATTTCTATAAGCTCTAAGACGTGGGTGTTTCACAGCATACTCACCTTTGATCTGCTTGATTATCAACTCAGAGTCACCTCTTACCATAATCTGTTTAGCACCAACCTTTTTCAAAAGTTTCAAGCCGAGCATCAAGGCTTCTTACTCGACGATATTGTTAGTGCACTAGAAATTCAATTTGTAAGAATGGTTTTCTGAGTACCTGGATCTATGATTGTGTAGCCAAACACCTACCCCAGCTCCTTCTTTGCTCACTGCTCCATCAAAATACATGCTCCAGAAGTTTGTTGGTAATACTTCAGTTATCACATTTTTCTTCCTTTCTACTTCGATGATTTCTTGGCCTTCGTCCGGACCTGATGTATCTTCTCCCAGCTGAATATCTTGCTCTCTCGTGTCACCATCGTTATACAGGATAAAAGAATCCAGGTTAGAGTGTGCAGAGTAAAGAGGATAATTGTGCAGTTTTTCTTGGCTACTGACCATGTACTTTATCAATGTTTTTCTGTATAGCCTTCTTTGTTGCCCGAAAACTGGGATAGTGGCATACGTCATATCTAGCTGCAGGGTGCCTTTCAACTTAGCTCCCCAGGATCGAGATAACAACATTCCATACTTCGGGGGGATGTCTGCAACTACCACATCCATGACCATGCTCTTTGCAGGAATCTGAAACAGAGTGATACACAGATCATTGATCAAACCAATACATCTAACTTTATTGGAGTCAAACGAATGTAGATCTTTATAAGGTCTGATGACCTCCAGTCCCAGTTTCTCCATCACTACTTTTGGCATCAGATTATGGGAAGCACCCGAATCCAGCATAGCGTTATGCAGGATCAGGTCATGTATATTTAGGATGATGTAAAAAGGAGCGACCTCACCATTATCGTCTCGGCCATCTACTTCAGGTCCGAACAGAAGTTCAAGTTGGTCATCTGTAAGGTTCACAGTATCTGAATGATTTGTTGATCCAATGGTTAAGGCCTTAATGCCTATGTCAGGTTCAATGATCAGTTCTTTAATCACCTGTGAATGGTAAACGTATTTGTTCATCAACTCAGAAAGTGGAATGGGAATCTTTACTTTGGCTAATTCCCCCTCAAGGCTAAAAGGTGTAGGAGATCTGCCTTGGCTCATCAATTCTGGTTTGTCCACCACACTCTTCTGGACAGGAGTACTTGGTGGATTAATAGGTGAAACCTTATGCTGTGATGATATTTTCATAATAGTAAGGTTTTTCTTTACGGAAACTTCGACATTGCTCTTTTTAGGAACCTTCTCGGCAGATGGTTCAGAGGCTTTTTTGGTTTCGACTACCTTCTTGGTTTCAGTTATCTTTTTCGGGGAACTTCCTTCTATCTTTTTACTCCGCAGATTGTATTGCCGGTGTACCTGCAAAATGGCATTTTTAAATGCCTGTTGTTCTGCATCTTCAACTTCTTCACTTACTTTTGTTTGATTGAGAAGAACAAGTTCTTTCTCCTCTTGGGTTAGGAAAATAGCTTCATTATCATGAATACCCATGAGATTTATATGAGTATCCTCTAGTTCTTCAATCACTTCCTCTCCTTCATCAACATAATTTTCTTGCAAGGGGGGCCTGATCTGCTGATCCAGACCTCTCTGTTCTCTTTGATCCCTAGGATCTCTCTGTCTGATTTGAGGGTTTCTCCTGAAGTTGGGATTCCGAACTTGAGGGGCTGGTGGGTTTTCTCTCGGTGGGTTTCTTTCTGATACCGTGAGTCTTTCCATCATTCTTTCCATTGCTCTGGCCAAGGAATCCAATTTGGAATCGGAGGTCGACATGGAAGGTTCCTCTTTAATAGTGACTCTCCTCTTTGATCTCTGTCGTGCCCTTTTTTCCAACAAATTGGCCTCCACACTTATTGCACTTTTCTGCATGTCCTCCAGGGCGGTAGAATTTATTTCTCTTAGTTGGTATGACATATCGACGTCAAAACCATCAGGCAATTTTATCAATGCCAGACCTTGTGGAGGTTTGATTTCGGTTGGGATTGCATTGTACAGGTTATTGAAATGGGTGTAGTAATCTTGTACCGTCTCACCTTGATTTCTTCTTATATTCTCGTATTCTGACAATATTTGGAGAGGGTTTTTCTTTATCTCCCATCTGTCGAGAAAACTCCTTTGAAATGCGACAAGCTCAAGGACTGAGGTGGCAAGTAAATATTTGTACCATTTCTTAACGTCTCCTGTCAAACTTTGGGCAAACAATCTCATTTGAACGTCAGCCTCATCAAATTCTTGCAGGTCAAAATAATCATTCATTTTGTCAACATGTTGTTGGGTGTTCAAGGGTCCTGTTGCATTGAACTGTGGGAGTCTGGTTTGATAATCTTGGGGCATAGCATGGAGAGGTGCGACCAACACCAAGGGTGCGTATCTGGCTACCATGATAGGTGGAGGGGGTGGGACAACCAACTGGATAATAGGCGAGGTAGCGACCGAAGGTGAGGACGAAGAGGGACTGGCTAGCATCGAGTTGGTGGTTTGCGATTTAGCAGTTGGAGATAGAACTTCAGGAGTCTGGGGTTGCAAGACGGTTGGTTTGTGAATAATCTCAGTCAAAAAACTATCGGATCTTGTCCTAGACAGGATTTGGCCAGAAAAGGTGTCAATATCGGGGTTTTGAGAAGAGACAAGCTCTCCTGAAAAAGAACAGGACTTATGAAAGGGTGTATGACTTACTGAACCTTCAACAATGGTATTTTTCCTAAGCAACTTCTCTGGATCGTCTATTACTATCGCAGGTTTTGGATCTGGATGAGATTGAGTATAAACTTTCTTGGGAGCCAGATTTCTTTTTGCTTTTTATATATATACGTTTTAGTTTTATGAAACTGAAAATAATATGTACAAGTTTTAATCAACCTCTGAACATTACTTCTTGCAATATTTCAGGAGCAATATTTCAGGTACAAACTTTTCTTTTAGGGAAAAGAGGACGTAAGTTATAACTTTTTAGTTCTGTTCCCCAGCGGAGTCGCCACTATGTTAACGCTCTATAAATTTCCTAGAGGTTGACGAAAGAAGAAATCTACAAAGGTAACTTTATCCAACCACATTTGAAGCTGGGATCTAGCCCTTCCAACTTCAGAGAGGGATCTCTCTATATGATTTAGATATGTTTCAAATTTTAAAATATTAGGCTAGGTAAACAAATGAGTTGGTTTTGTTGATGTAGTGTTGATTGAGTTGGTTGAGACAGTCTACACATCCATTGGGCTATGGGGTCTGTGTCTTAAAAATTGAAATCTAAACCAGAAAAGCAAAGAAAACCTTTCATAGGGTGAGATAATATAATCACTGGATCCTTCAATAGCATATATGATGGATAGTAGAAAAGACGAGAAAGATAATTTCAGCAAAGAAGCAGTTAAGAATTTCTTTATTGAAATAACCAGAAGAAAAACACGAAAATCTTTTGAGTCAGAAACAGGGTATCCGAGATAAATCCTGTCACGTTCGTTACTCCTAAAGATTAGATTTAGAAAATAGTATGATAACAAAGAGAGAATAACATTCAACTTAGAGAGAAAAACATCACCAGTGAATACACACAAGAATCCTGTAAAAGTGCCTCTTTGTATTAATGGAAGATCTCTTCAAAAATATTACAATCTGATAGCGTCAGGGTGTGAAGATCAACAAACCTCAATACTTTGAAAGATGAAGTATTTATAGCTCAAACTTACAAACGATCCTGTCATTAATGATCAGGACGTGCTAAATCTATTTTTAGCCTAACAAACTTAACAAATCTCAAAAATCTAGGAACTGCTAGATGATGTGGTGTAACTGCATGCTGATTTCTGGGTGGGCCATTGGCGAGGTCTCTGCATGACTTCATCTGACTGGAATGGGATAGCTCATCATCTACTCGATCAGATCACAAAGTTCTTCCCATCGAAGATGACTGGGCACATTGACTTTGAGTAACCTCCGATACACTTTATCCATTTCTGTGTACTTGGCAAAGGTAGGCTTGGTGAGGAAGATATATCGAATCTCATGTTGGATACTGATGTCCCACTGGAGCACATCAAGAAATGCCTTGCCAGTGATTCTCCCTGGAATTCTTGCAAACTTCGAACTATCCTTAGCCACATCGGCCAATCTCTTCTTGTAGTCTGGGAGTGTCATCAATTTGTCATTGATCACCTTCAGACCAGGAAGACCTTTCTTCTGGAGAGCCTCAATTTTACTAAAGAATCTTTGTACCCCTTGGTCCATTGCCTGAACCTTTTCTTCTAGCTGAAGAATTAATCCTCTCTTGGTCAAAACTCTTTTGACCTCAAGGATGGTCTCTGTTCTGTCTTCAATTCTCAGCTCTTCCAGCTCTTCATTGGTCTTAGAAATTAGGAACTTGATGATTTCATTGGCCTGTGTTGGCATGTCTCCCAATTTTGATATGATCTTCTCAATGGCCTGTTTGCTTCTCTGCACCAATTCATTGTGCTCAAACATTATCTGGATCATGGGCCATATCTCGTTCATGGACTTAGTGATGTCTGTCCATACACTTTCTTTAACCTCGGCCAAAGTTTTTTTCCTTCCACTGTTTGCTTCCAGAGCTGCTGTAACTCCTGTTTGAGCTGATCTGTCACCTGCTTTTCCTTGGAGAGGCTGGTTTGAAAGGAAGATTTGAGTTCCTAAAGGTTCTCAATATCCTTTTTCAGCCTACTGATCTCTGTTTCCTACAAGTTCATCTTTTCCATAGACTTATCCAGGTCGGTTGTCTTCTCCAGGGATGTCAATGGAGTCGCAGATGGGACTTCTGTCACTGCTGCTGTGCTCACTCCTGAAATTGGAATAGCACTCAATGGAATGACTTCCATTGGCTTTAGTTTCTCTTTCTCTTTTAATAACTTCTCCATCTCAGCTTCCATTTCCTTAAGCTGTACATTCTGCTCCATGAGCAGCTTGAACATTTCATCTTTCTCTCCTTCTTTGTCTACTATCTCCTTCGCCTGTGAATCCTTTGTGCGCGGGAGATTCAATTGTTTCCTCAAGGAGGATATATCAGCATTCTTCCTCTTAATCATCTCCTTAACTGCTTTCACGTTTGAAGGATCGTAACCGATCTTGAGGACCAGTTCCTCCAAAGTCTCGATTTTGTTGTCCTTGGCAAAGGACAATATCTTCTCTAACTTCAATTGTGTTTGAACATTGTTTAGGGACACTTTCAATTTGGACGCAGAAGTGGAAGCATGCGCCATTGTGTAAAAGACCATTTCCCCTGTCTTCTTGTGCATACCCATCTGATCGACCGGATGCACGTCCTTCGTCTGAAATTCGAAGGTGGCCCTTTTGTAATCTGTGATCACCTTTGGATATGGAACCTATGCCTGGAGTAATGCCATATCTATTCTGCCCTTCTTGGTGTCAAATGTTGACAACAGCCTATGTTGTGTAGTCGACGTCTGCTTCCAGAACTGGGTGCATGTACTACTGGTCAGGGTCTGGTTCCTTTTCTTGATCAGCTCACATTTTTCAAAGATTCTCAACTTTGGTCCTACCTTGCCTGGCTAGGTGGTCAGCAGAGAATATGTGGATTTCTTCGGCAGTGTTGAGGTTATGACCTTCTGGAGGCTTGCACAGAGGGGTGGCCTATCGACCTTTTTCACTGTGGTAGTTTGAATTTCCTTTTCCCCAGTCGGGTCAAGAGATGAAGTGGTCTTAGACCTCTTGGTATGCAATTGGAATTCTTCAGAGGACACCTCAGTGACAGGCGGAGATAAATCTTGCCTGGGCCTCTTCTCTTTTGGAACCTGTGGGGTGGTTGTTTGCGAGACAGTGGTCGGGGGATCCTGCTGTTCTAATTCGACCAATGTGTTAGGCTCCCATATTGTTTGATTCACAAATTTCTCAATTTCAGGCCTAGATTCATGAACATATGGGATGTTCTTGTTTTTCACCCTCATCTCAGAGATGATCCCCCATGGATCGTAATGCCATGGGAAACTCGTGAAGAAATTCATCTCCCTCAGCATCCTGTCTGCTTCTTCCCCAGTGCCATGATTGTTGCAGATGAAGGATCCAATCTACCCCTTGATTCTAAGCTACTGCTTTTTCTTCAGTGACACAAAATGGATATCATCGGAATTTATTATCTGCCTTATATATTCTAAAGAAAAAATTCTAACAGGCAAATACTTGGGCAGCTTATACGGTGCCAAATCACACCCGTATACTCTGATCCCGGTGTAATCTTGGTATAAATACCAATCCCCGGTCTTTGTGTTATCCGAGAGATGTAGGATCCTCTGAACTTCATCATTTATATGAGGCTCGGGCCTGCCACCTAGCATACTTACCACAGGGTGGTAGAATTGATCAATGAACTCCTTGAAACTGAACTCTGTGGAGTTGTGCTTGAGCAAGGAGGTCCATGCTATCACTTCTTGGGGTCTACCATCTCCATCCATCTTCTGCATGGAAAGCATGAATTTGTCCGCTTGGAAGAAGACAAACAAGTACACCAGTATAGATGAGTATCAGAACATGCCTTCCATGGTGAAATTCACGAACTGTTCGTGAATATTGTTCGCCAGGAACGTGATGAAGTCAAACTGGGTGGTGGGATTTTCATCTGTAGAGAAGATGGATAGAAAACCCAGAATGGGTTCATCTATCCACTGATCAGAAAAGTATCCTAACAAATCACAAAGGGAAGAGATGATTTGGTTTCCTTTAGTCGAGAACATGGAAGAAGGATAAGGAGGATTTGTGGAGGGAAATTGAGCGGATGGGGGGAGGAAAAGATCTAATATTTGAGCCCTTTGAGGTAAGGTCATTTTTTGGTATAATTCTGTAAGAATTTCCAGGTTGAAGGATGATGCAGAGTCGACTTGGGGGATTTGCATCATCTGGTCGATGGATTTGTGCGTGATGAGGAAAAGGATCTCTCCGGATGAGGAGATGACGACTCTTTGCTTGGGAATGTAGTGAGCTTGGAATTTAAGGGCAAACTCTGGAAAATGGTGGATTTGAGGGAAGAGGTAAAGGGGTAAATTGGACTCCCAGAGTCTAATTTCATCGCTTTGGTCCAGGAAAAATTCCTTGAGCCATGACTGAAGGTCAGCGAAATCAAAATCGCACTTTGTATCTGCAATTAAGCGGTCTTTGTTGACCAGCGGGATCCTGTCGAGGTCGACAGGAGGTGGGAGAAATGAATTCTCCTCTCCTTCTTCTTGTTTAAACTTTGGTGCCATCTCTGCAATAGTACCTGCAAGACAAACAACGTTAGTGGGGGCGACTGACTGTGGATGGGAGCAAATGACTGTAACGGAGGAGTAAACGGTGTAAGAAACTCTCAGGTGCGATGAGCGGTAAATGGTGAAAAAAGGGAGAATGAGGGTATTTTTGAGTAAACGGGTGTTCGTTGGGCGCGGGAGACAGGTCAGCTGGGTAACGGATAGGTTATCCAGTAATAAATGGCCAACGGATCACTTGGGGTGTGAGATGGCAGGTGACTGTGACTAAGGGATACAGATGAGTGACATGGCGACTACCGATTGGGGTAAAAGTCGTAGTGAGGGGACTTGCCATGAGCGAATGAGGGGAAAGACTGACAACAGTTAATGGGACGTGACTATTTCGGGAAAGGTGGGTGATGACATCAGGGGGTGACGAAGGTATGTCAGTCCATAGGAGGCGATGGGACCCGGGACTGATAGATTAATGCCACGTCTAGACAGGGGCCCGCCAGAGAAAAGATCCCATTCCAGACCCCCCCCCCCTCGGTTAAAAGTAGATCAGTCGGGGGGGTCCAAAAATCATTTATGCCATTGATTTACATGCTTGCTTCTTGGTCGCAGATCTATGCATGTTGTTTTTTACCCATTCCAGACCCCCCCCCCCCTCCACTAAAGGCAGAATGGATGGGGGGGTTCAGAATCCAATGTTGACCGTAGATCTGTGCGCTTGATCCTGAACCGTCCAGATGCGTGCGGGTCTTATCAGCAATTCTGGACCCCCCCCCCTCGTTAAAGATAGAATGGTTGGGGGAGTCCAGAAAGACCTGTCCACCGTAGATCTGAGCACCACAATCAGGACCATTGATATTTGCAAGGAGCATAAGTGGGGAGCGGAAAACACATGCGTCTAGAAAACTTAGGATAAGTGCTTTTTCATGGGTTTTCTCCAAAACTTTTCATGTCTACACCACCAAGGGGTTAGTCGAACAACATTTTAGGTATCCAAATCATGGTGCAACATTGATCATCAAACTGGTTCTTATTGAAATAAAGCAATAAAGCAACTAGCCTATCTTCTAACCTAGCTTCCTATGACAATTAACCTAGATTAGATTGTTGGGTTAAGAATTTACTCTACTCTGGGGCTATCTGACCAAGATTAGACAGTCTGGCCAGATTTATTCACTAATCTAACCTATACACTTTGGCTAAGATTAAACTGTTTAGCCAAACTCATTCACTACCCTATCAACATCAATTTAAAAAGAACTTGGCCATGCTTGAAAGGTATGGACTAGGTTACTATTATTGCATGGGGCTTTTATTGAATTCTTTTATGCCCTCTTTTCTTTTCTTTTTCTTTTTCCTTTCTTTTTGCTTTTTCAAATTATTTGTAGAATGAAAAATCATTTGTCTACAAAAAACAATAGAGACAGATAATATCCCAGTCACCAGTTGATCCTATAACTTATAGGGTGATAACACCTGGGACTCTTTCTTATTGGAATCTAGTGTTTGACACAAACCCTACTCCAGGGTACGCCCGCTATCACCAGGACCTTCTTCTTCACTGGCCCGAAGAGATAAAATGCTCTTCAACTCCCTTGAGGGAAGTTTTTTGCACCCACATAATGCTCTTGGCGATCTCCATTTATCCTATCAGGAAATCGGACCTCGCGATATTGCTAGTCCTACACTCGGGTCTCAAAATCCCCGAAAACCCGATGTATAATGGCCCCCCAGCTCCCTGACTTCTTATCGGGAATTACCACGTCGGGAAATTGACACTCATGCTGTCGTGAGTCACTGCTCATGCAAATCCTCGATTCTCGATCTCCGATGGTGCTTCTGTGACCCTTAGCCCCTTCTAGCTACTCTTTCGCATATGACCTGCCGTGCCACGAGACCACAGCCTGCTCCCTGTCGGAGTTTCGGACTTTGCGGGTTTGATATGCGTAGAACCTGTGCTCCCGGAAATTCCAAAATGCCGAACCCTGACTCCCTGGGATCTCGTGCCATGTGTCCCTTAGATCGAACGACTCCAACCATGTCGGGAAATCGTGGATCACGATTTCATTATGCCAGAGTTTCACGACTCTGGAAACCCCGATGCTCCAAACTCCGTCTCGTCAGGATCTCCTGCCACACGTCTTCACCGATGGACGGTTCAAATCCCCCGTCGAGAAATCACGGATCGCGATTTCAATATGCAAGAGTCCTATGTCCTCGAAAACTTTGATTTTCCGATGGGATGACCTCCGAAGGCTCCTTGGATCCTTGACACGTGTCCTGCCAGGATCAACGGCTGAGATCCTTCCTCGGGATTTTGAGAACCACAAGGTCCCGATTCTCTGCCTTGACAAAACCCCGATGACTCCTTCAGGACTCCACGTCTGCTCACTGAGACTTAACCCGTGCGTAACTTTCCCAGATCTAACGGCGGATGGGATTTCGTTGTTTTCCCTGGTGAATACTGACCATCAATTCCTCCTTCCTGAGATCTCTCTGAAGTGACTAAGTATTTCTGCCGAGACTTGTTCTCTAAGCCTGCGCTTGAGACTTCTGTTCGCACCTTCCTCGATACGAACCTTCGGTGCTCACTTTCAACGATATCACAAAGGTTATATCCCTCCTGATCTTCTCTTCTCCGACTCCTTCAGAGGAATTTATGCGCACTCCTTGCGCTCGACGTTCAACAACTTCTCAAGTGTTGAATCCTTCAAACTCTGTGCAACTCCTGCAGCAGCAACCTCTAAATTCCTTTACTCAGATTAACATCTGAGACTTCTTCTCCAGCCTGCGCACTCCTTGCATGAATTCAACAACCCATTCCACTTCTGGGCAAATGAGAACAAGAGTTAGACTACTGAGCCTTCATCAACGCACTCCTTGCGGATGAATTCAACTGCACACCTTGCAGGAATCTCCTGGCTCAGATAGAGAAACAATTGAAACTCATTCTCTCTCAGAATTCAAGTTAAACCATGAAATCACATGCACAGCATATATAAAGAAAATGCATAATCAGAAAACAAACATTCATAAGCACATGAAAAATATACACAGAGAAATAACACCAACCATGAATTTGAATCAAAAATTTCTTCTATTAATTCAAAATGCCTGTACATGGGTGTTCTTCACAATTTTCTCTGCTTCTCTTCTCTCCTAAATGCTTGATGATGATAATAATACAATGATACAAAGGAGGGTGTCTATATCTGTTTTCCCTCTCAAACTCTAAACTGTCAGATCTAGAATTAAAATCCTATCTACCCACATTAACTAAAGTAAATGCCTCCTATCTACTTCAGACAAGAGCGTAAGGCTCGAGGTATGATACAATACAACAGGTGCTCCTTCATAAATGTTTCATTGAAGGATATGGCACTTCATCTTTAATGAAAATTCAAAAAGTTATCAAGCTTATATGTCATGTGTTTAAAACACATGCGCTGGCTCCATGCTTGCTTTGGTAGTCGCGATGCTCCTGCATCATACTCCTCTGCTTGAAAGATTTCATGGGCTCCTGTCCATGAGCTCCTGCACGGTCTATCCATGCTTCTGAATCACTGCTTCTGTTTCCCAGCTGGCATATTCCACTACATGATTCTTCCACTTGACCAGATACTCAAAATATTCTTTCCTTCTGGTCTTTTTACCTACTCACTTGTCCAGTATACACTCCATCTGTGGCTTTTCTGCAATTGGCATCTGCTTCTGCCACTGAACCTCTAGCTGTTTATCATTTCCAGTTCCTGCTTTCTCAGCCTTATATGGATATAAGTCCGAGACATTGAATGTCAGGGATATTCCTATCTCATTCGACAATTCAATCTCATAAGCATTATCTCCCAATTTCTTTAGGACTCTACATGGTCCAATTTTCTTCATTTTCAGCTTGTTATATGTTCCCCTTGGGAACCTTTCCTTCCTCAAATGTGCCAGAACCAGATCGCCAACCTTGAATTGAAGTTGCCTCCGATGCTGATCCGCTCTGCGCTTGCACTCCTGATTTGATTCTGTCAGTCGCTGCTTCACCCTGCTGTGAAGATCTTCCATCGCCTCTGCGAATTATTCAGCGCTTTCACTCTGAGTCATTATTTGTTCCGAATCCCTCAGCTCCGAAACACCTCTTGGCTGTCTGCCATATGCAATCTCAAATGGAATTTTCCCTGTGCTTCGATTCACCAAATCATTGTAGGCGAATTCTGCCTGTGGCAATATGCTATCCCAGCTGCTGTGGTGCTCCATCACTAGGATTTTGAGTAAATCTCCCAGACTCCTATTTACAACCTCTGTTTGCCCATCTGTCTGTGGATGATAGGAAGAACTGAACATTAATTTATTTCCCATCTTCTTCCAGAGTGTCCTCCAGAAATGTCCAATGAATTTCGTATCCCTGTCCGATACAATGCTTCTGGGTAGTCCATGAAGTTTAACAACCTCCTTGAAAAACAAATTTGCGATGTGAGTCGCATCGCTGGTCTTCTGACACGGGATAAAATGTGCCATCTTTGAAAACCTGTCAACCACCACAAAGATGGAATCATTTCCTCTCTGCGTCATCGGTAATCCTAGTATGAAATCCATGCTGATCGCCTCCCACGACCTTTCTGGTATGGGCAATGGCTGATAAAGATCTGCATTCTGCTTCCTGCCCTTAGAATGTTGGCATATTCTACATATGTCAACAAAATTCTTGACTTCTGACCGCATCCCTGGCCAAAAGTATGACTCGCTCAGCTTTCCGAATGTTTTGTCATGGCCAAAGTGCCCTGCTAAGCCTCCGCTATGCTTTTCTTTCAACAAGTTATCCCTCATGGAGCAATTTGGAATGCACAATTGAT
Source organism: Picea glauca (assembly GCA_000966675.3). Taxonomy (NCBI): domain Eukaryota; kingdom Viridiplantae; phylum Streptophyta; class Pinopsida; order Pinales; family Pinaceae; genus Picea; species Picea glauca. The sequence continues at coordinate 717,035 of JZKD02S2364111.1, forward strand.
TGCCTCTGAACAACAATCCATCTTGGATCATGTAATCTATCCACTGACTTATGTCTCTGAGAACTGGGTTCTTAGCTGCTCCATACGCCTCTGGAAAATCTGCATCACCTGCGTACATCTCCCTAAGATCATCAAAGCCTAAAGTCTTGACTTTGAACTCCTGCAACAACAAACATTTCCTACTCAAAGCATCAGCCACTTTGCTAGCAGTACCTGAAATATGTTTGATAACAAATGTAAAATTCTGCATGTATTCTACCCATTTAACATGCCTCTGATTTAATTTCTCCTGCTGAGTTACATATTGCAATGCATGATTATCACTATATAAAATGAATTCCCTTGGAATCAAATAGTGTCTCCATTTTTTCAATGCCTGTATGATGGCATAAAGTTCTTTATCATATGTGGAGTATTTTTCCTTTGCCTCATTCAGCTTCTCGCTAAAATAAGCAATTGGTCTGTCATCCTAACTCAAGACCGCTCCTATGGCAAAGCCACTTGCATCACATTTCACCTGGAATGTCTTCCGAAAATCTGGCAACACCAACACCGGTTGCTCTGTGATCTTCTGCTTCAACAGATTGAAGTTTTTCTCAGCCTCTTCAGTCCAATGAAAAGATTTGTGTCTTTTCCTGACGGTGTCCATCATCGCTGCGCTGATTACGCTAAAATTTCGGATGAATTTCCTGTAGAAACTCGCCATTCCATGAAAAATTCTCACCTCGAAAACATTTCTTGGTGATGGCCAATTCTTTATTACATCCACTTTACTTGGATCCATCTTCAATTCATTTTCCGATATGAAAAACCCCAAGTAAATGAGTTCTTTCTTCATAAATGAAGACTTCCTCATGTTGATCAACAACTTCTCCTGCTGTAGCTTCCTCATTACTGCAGCTAAATGCTTCAGATGTTCTTCCCTCTTTTTCTGAAAATCAATATGTCATCTAGATAAACAATGACAAACTTACCAATGAATTCCTTTAGTACTTCATTCATCAGCCTCATGAATGTACTTGGCGCATTCGTCAAACCAAACGACATGACTAGTCATTCATATAACCCTTCATTGGTCTTGAAGGCTATCTTCCACTCATCGCCTTCCCTCATGCGAATTTGATGGTATCCACTTTTCAAATCAACTTTTGAAAAAAAAATGGCTCCACTTAAACAGTCCATCAAGTCATCCATTCTTGGCAATGGAAACCTGTACCTGATGGTTATCTTGTTAATGGCTCTGGAATCGGTGCACATTCTCCAGCCTCCATCTTTCTTTGGGCTGAGTACCGTTGGAACGACACACAGACTCAAACTTTCCCTGACCAGTCCCTTTTCCAATAACTCCTGGACCTACTTCTTAACCTCCTCGTTCTCCTGAGGTGTCAACCTGTACGCAGCCTTGTTTGGAAAACTAGCTCCCGGTACAAGGTCTATGTGGTGACTTATGCTCCTCATTGGCGGCAACGAATGAGGTAATTCGTCTACCACAATATCAGCGAACTCTTCAAGTAGTTCCTGAATCTCTTTCGGAAAATCATCCACCCTTGTGCTGGTCAAAATGATTTTAGGTTTTCTGACCACAAAGAATTGTGGATATTCTTTCTTCTTAACTTCTATAAGAAGCTCCTTCCCACTCATGAGAAGTACCCTGCTGTTCACTTCCATTTTTACCTCCTTATCTTTTATCGGAAGTAACAGATGTGTTCTCCCATTCTTCTCCAGGGTATACATATTCATTTTCCCATCATGAATCACGTTTCTATCATACTGCCATGGTCTTCCTAGCAGTAAATGGCAAACATCCATAGGAATGACATCACATAAGATCTTGTCATTATATCCTCCTATTTTAATGTCAACTAAGCACTGTTTAGTGACACTCACCTGATGTCCCTTCTGTAGCCATGAAACTTTATATGGACTCGGGTGATCAGTCATCTCCAGCTCTAGTTTCTCCACCATCTCGGTTGAAACGAGATTATTGGTACTTTCGCTGTCCACGATAACTTTGCATTTCCTGTCTTTGGTTTTGCAAGTTGTTCTGAACAGTCTGTTTCTTTGAGCTGTGTCCTCCACCTCCTTATCAGGTGTTAAGAGAACTTTATGCATCATCAAAGACCTACCGTCCTCTGCGTTTTCTGCCTCAGCAGCTCGCCTCTGTGCCTTGGCGATGTGCGCTTCTCCTCCGTCCTTCTTTTTATTCGAACAATCAATCGCTTTGTGCTCGTTCTTCCCACATGTGTAGCATGTGATGAATCCACCTCTTCCTCTACCTCGACCTCTAGTACGAGGAAAAGTGTTTGCATCAGCATAATCTCCTCGCTGATCATTTTGCTGCCTTCTCTGTTCAGCATGTGGTCCTCGCCGTGAGGTTCCACCTCTTTCAACTTTACCCTGAGGTCTCTTCCACTCCTCTTTGGGCTTCTGGTATTTATCCTGGGCAACTGACTTACCCTTGGGCTGACTTCCGCCTCTACCTCACTATGCTGGCTTACGGCTCAGCTTTTCCTCAGATTTCAAAGCCATCTAATATGCATCCTCCACCGTTCTGATGGTTTTCATACTCATCTCGTCCTGGATATCATATCTTAAGCCATTCATATACCTGGCTACTTTTTCATCATCACTCTCCTGATGACCTGCTCTAATATTGAGCCTGTAGAATTCCTCAGTATACTCCTTCACCGTCATCAACTTCTGTCTCAGGTTCTGCATCCTTCTGAACAGTGTGATTTGATAATCCCTTGGGATGAACTTTGCCTTCATCTTCGCTATCATTCGATCCCATCTTTTGATCTTTTGTTTGCCTTTGGAACATCTATCTGCCTGAATCTCGTCCCACCATAATGCTGCATGTCCTTTCAATTTCATGACAGCACGCCTTACCTTTTTATCCTCTTCGATATCTTCGTAATCGAAGTAGGTGTCAAGAGATCTAATCTAATCCAACATCTCTTCTGCATCCAGACTTCCTTCATAAGTTGGAATGTCCATTTTTGTCTTTGAACTCATTCTGGCAATGGCTTTAATCAATTGCTCATTGGATGCATCTTCAGCTGCAACTTATTCTTGTGGCTCGACTTCAACTTCATCTTCGGAGTCACTCAGATCTCCAGCACTAGCTGTGCGTCTCTGTGCCGCTTCCATATCTTCCAGCCTCGCTCGAAGATCTCGTATCTGCATCTCCATTTCTGGATTAGCTACTTGTCTTCCCCTTCTTCTCACCTCCCTATCCTCGGGTTCAGGTGACTGTCTTTCTCTTCTGGGCGGCATGGTGAAATATTCCTTTCCTTCTTTGCTACAGAAAGTAGAGAGATTTTCTCAGCTCTGATACCACTTAACGCGAACCCCACTCCAGGGTACGCCCGCTATCACCAGGAGCTTCTTCTTCACTGGCCCGAAGAGCTTAAATTCTCTTCAACTCCCTTGTCGGAAGTTTTCTGCACCCACAGAATGATCTTGGCGATCTCCCTTTATCCTATCAGGAAATCGGACCTCGCGATATTGCTAGTCCTGCACTCGTGTCTCAAAATCCCCGAAAACCTGATGTATAATGGCCCCCTGGCTCCCTGACTTCTTATCAGGAATTACCATGTCGGGAAATCGGCACTCACGCTGTCATGAGTCACTGCTCATGCAAATCCCCGATTCTCGATCTCCGATGGTGCTTCTGTGACCCTTAGCCCCTTCCGGCTACTCTTTCTCATATGACCTGCCGTGCCACGAGACCATGGCCTACTCCCCGTCGGAGTTTCGGACTTCGCGGGTTTGATATGCGTAGAACCTGCGCTACCGGAAATTCCAAAATGTCGAACCCCGACTCCCCGGGATCTTGTGCTATGTGTCCCTTATATCGAACGACTCCAACCATGTCGGGAAATCACGGATCACAATTTCATTATGCCAGAGTTTCACAACTCCGGAAACCCCGATGCTCCAAACACCAACTTGTCAGGATCTCCTGCCACGCGTCTTCGCCGATGGACGGTTCAAATCCCCCGTCGAGAAATCGCGGATCGCAATTTCAATATGCGAGAGTCCTATGTCCTCGGAAACTTCGATTTTCTGATGGGCTGAACTCCGATGGCTCCCTGGCTCCTTGACATGTGTCCTGCCAGGATCAACGGCTAATATCCTTCCTCGGGATTTTAAGAACCATAAGGTCCCGATTCTCTGCCTTGAAAAAACCCCGATGACTCCTCCAGGACTCCACGTCTTCTCACTGAGACTTAACCCGTGCGTAACTTTCCCAGATCTGACGGCGGACGGGATTTCGTTGTTTTCCCCGGTGAATACTGACCGTCAATTCCTCCTTCCTGAGATCTCTCTGAAGTGACTAAGTATTTCTGCTGAGACTTGTTCTCCAAGCCTGTGCTTGAGACTTCCGCTCGCACCTTCCACAATACGAACCTTCGGTGCTCACTTTCAATGATATCACAAAGGTTCTATCCCTCCTGAGCTTCTCTACTCTGACTCCTTCAGAGGAATTTATGCGCACTCCTTGTGCTCATCGTTCAACAACTTCTCAAGTGTTGAATCCTTCAGACTCTGTGCAACTCCTACAACAGCAGTCTCTAAATTCCTTTACTCAGATTAACAACTGAGACTTCTTCTCCAGCCTGCGCACTCCTTGCACGGCTTCAACAACCCATTCCACTTCTGGGTGAATGAGAACAAGAGTTAGACTACTGAGCCTTCATCAATTCACTCCTTGCGGATGAATTCAACTGCACAACTTGCAGGAGTCTCCTGGCTCAGATAGAGAAACAATTGAAACTCATTCTCTCTCAGACTTCAAGTTAAACCATGAAATCACATGCACAACATATATAAAGCAAATACATAATCATAAAACAAACATTCATAAGAACATGAACAATATACACAGAGAAATAACACCAGCCATGAATTTGAATCAGAACTTTCTTCTATTAATTCAAAATGCCTATACATGGGTGTTCTTCACAATTTTCTCTGCTTCTCTTCTCTCCTGAATGCTTGATGATGATAATAATACAATGATACAAAGGAGGGTGTCTATATCTATTTTCCCTCTCGAACTCTAAACTGTCAGATCTAGACTTAAAATCCTATCTACCTGCATTAACTAAAGTAAATGCCTCCTATCTACTTCAGACAAGAGCGTAAGGCTCGAGGTCTGATACAATACAATAGGCGCTCCTTCATAAATGTTTCATTGAAGGATATGGCGCTTCATCTTTAATGAAAATTAAAAAATTTATCAAGCTTATATGTCATGTGTTTAAAACACACGCACTGGCTCCATGCTTGCTTTGGTAGTCGTGATGCTCCTGCATCAGTGTCCCTGAAGCTTCAAAAGGAGGTACCTGCCTTTTCTCAGAAACAGTGTCAACGTCTCAAGAAGAGTTGGGAGTGGAGAGAAATATGTCTAAAGGACATATGTTGGGGGCCATGCCCTCTCAGGAACTGACACTATGGAGGAGGGGAAGGCCTAGAAAAAATAAGGAAAAAGGAGAAGAAGACCGCCTCCCAACTAAGCTGAGTGCACACCTGGCCACTGAGGAGTTTACGATGCACACTACTTGCCCGGTCCCTGTTGGGACTACCAATCGAGGAAGCGGGAGATGAAAGGGAAAGGTAAAGACACGAGGTTCTCCCGTTGGGAGTCCCATCTAGTAGCTAGAGCGGGCCCAACTTGCCATAGATGAAATCTACCAAGAAAATAGAGAATTGCGGAGACAATTGGCGGCGAAGAACCAGGAGGTATCGACACCGCAGGGTCGCGAAGGAAGCATGGGTTGGGTCAAGAGACGACTTCAAAAAGCACAAGATACGATTATGCAGCTGCATGAGGTGCAGAGGGTGATGGGGAAGGAAAAAAAAATAAAACAATGCAAGGTGCAAGGAATAGTTCGGGAGAAGTTCCATGTGCAGGAGATACATAAAGGGCGGGATTTTTCTTTTTATTCTCCAAAGTGACGCTTGACAGTTTTCTCTTTTTTTGTTGTAAGGTTTTTCATAATCTCACTGTAACCAAGCTGGTTAGTCAATACGTTGGTGGTGTTTATTTGTACGTAACATGATCTTGGAGGGAGCTTTAATTATATGAAAATTTGAAAGTGTTTTGAATGTATCGTGTTCCCTCTTCATATGTAAATCTACCATGTTTTTATTTTATTTTATCTAAGTTTCTTGCAAATTATGAGATTTTATAATTATCATTGTTCTAAGTTGCTTTGTAAGTTCGTTGATACGTCCCTTTTAAAAATTCCGATGTCGATTGAATGTTGACGTGGCGTTACTGACTTGGGGTTATTAAAATATTTTAAAACATAAAATCTAGAACTCGACTGGTGGGTAAGGATTGCACTTGGGGACTTTGCTCACGTTGAATGCGCTAAAAGACCTAGATACTGCGACTACCGATTCCAGGATGCCGTTGGGGATTGACATTCAAATGAAAGATTAATGCGTAGTTTTCTTTGTGGATAATTATTTTTGTGAATCTATGACACTGAAATAATTTCGAGAGTCGATGATCTACGATACCACTCCTCTCTTTGCGCGACGCTTACTCTTATCGTTTTTTTTTTTTTTAATATATGTCAATGCCGAATGGATCGGTCGTCGACAACATATTTAGTGGATTTTATTCATGGGGATGAGAAAACCTCCTTCTGTCGACGCTGATCAAAATCTATGCTCGGCTATTTTGAACTTCTTAAGCGATTTTTTGTCATTTTTAATCTTTCTCGATGCCGAATTTCCTAAGCATGTTGGGGGAAAATTTAGACTGTCGATTTCTTAAGTATTTGTTAAGTCCCTTTTAAAGTTAAGATGATTATTTATATGTTCAATTAGACTTTAAACAATTCAAGCATGAAAACATAAAAGATAAGCACATGCAACAATTTCATACTTAAGTGGAAATAGACAGTGCAAAAGATCAAGTGGTACCCAAAACATAGAAATGGACATAGAATTTTTAGGGTGTGTTGAGTGCTCAACAGGATGTATGATGTCCCCACATAATCTTTGAGATCATCCACATTTTCATCAACCTTCATCATGTTGCACCTCTCATTGTCATCATTCATCATTCCCTTCTATAGAATCATTGTCAGAACTATCTTGAAATTTGACAGTGAACTTCAAATACACCCATCACAAATTTCTTGAATCGACCCCAGACAGTGAGCAATGAATGGGGCCAACATTGAAATGTTTTCAATATGTGCCCGTATGCATCGAAACTCTACCTGGTTAGAATAGATAGTTTCCTTGAAGGTATGGGAGGGTTTAAATACTTAAGGATGTTTGATGTCCCCACATAATACTTAAGCAGGGTTTGATTATTGAATTACCAAGTCGGGTTGATGTCGCAGAAGCTTCAATTGTCATTGTTTCCATCCATATAATCTTTGTTGGAACTCTCTTGAAATGTCATGGAACTTCCAACTCAACCACCAAAAATTTCATGCACCAACCCCGTATAGTGAGCACTAGTGAATGGGGCCAATTCTGAAATTTCTTCAATATGTGCATGTATGCATCGAAATTTGACATGGTTAGACTAGACACATGCCTTGATGGCATGGGAGGGTTTCAAGACTCAAGGATGTATGATGTCCCCAAATAATATTTGAGATCGTCCACATTTGCATCAACGTTCCTCATGCTGCACCTCTCATTGTCATCATTCATCATTCCCTTCTATAGAATCATTGTCGAAACTATCTTGAAATTTGACATAGAAGTTCAAATACACTCATCACAAATTTCTTCCACCGACCTCGCACAATGAGCAGTGAATGGGGCCAATGTTGAAATGTTTTCAATGTTTTCTTGTATGCATCGAAATTTGACATGGTTAGACTAGATAATTTCCATGAACGTATGGGAGGGGTTTGATACTTAAGGATGTTTGATGTCTCTGTTAAAGTTTTATGCCATTATTATAGTTATTTGCATTTCAATAGATAAGATCAACATAAGAACAAGATCATTGAGAAATACACATTCACAAGAAACACAACATTTATCCTGGGAAACCCTCTAGGGGAAGAAAACCCAGCAAAAACTTCCTTATCATAAATTGCCAATACAATGTCAAGAGATAAC
>JZKD02S2364111.1:729197-745388 GCA_000966675.3 Picea glauca
AGAGATCCCTTCTCCTACAAATACTCTTTAGGGTTTAACCATTAAACATATGTAAGTACATACCTCTGATAACATTTGCAGGTAGTGGCTCCATCTGGTAGCAGCGATAATCATTGCCAACTCTTGAGAAAATTTCAAGGGTGATTGCAACTGGTTCTATGGCTACAACTGCAACTGGTACTGCAATTGCAGCTGGTTCTGAGGCTGCAACTGCAACTGCAACTTAGGGTTTTATGAGGAAACCCAAATTTTTCAAAATTCAAATTTTGAAATTCTTATCTAGGGGATAGATGCGCTGAGCTGAGGCAAGTTAGCTGGTGCAGTCGAAATTTCAAAAATCCAAATTTTACCCCCTCAAACTTGATCTGCGGGTTTTTGGACTGGTACTTCTGGTTTTCTGGTACTTCTGGTACTCTGGTTTTCTGGTTTTTTGGTACTTTGTGAAACTAGGGTTTCACTTTCCGGGAGATCTAGCCACTGAAAATGTGTGCTCAAGGTGCCAAAATGATCCTTGGGGGAGGGCGCAACTTTCTAGGTAGTTTTGGAGATGAAAAACTTCACTTTTGAAAAACCCAAATTTGTAGGTACTACAACAGTGATGTTTTTCTCTTGCGAAATATGCTTCCTTTAGGTTGGCTCTGATACCATGTTAAAGTTTTATGCCATTATTATAGTTATTTTCATTTCAATAGATAAGAGCAACATAAGAACAAGATCACTGAGAAATACACATTCACAAGAGACACAACATTTATCTTGGGAAACCCTCCAGGGGAAGAAAACCCAACAAAAACTTCCTTATCATAAATTGCCAATACAATGTCAAGAGATAACTCAAACCAATACATAAAGTCCTCTCCAAAATATTCACCACTCTTCTCCCTCTCTCCTTTGCCGGTAACAGATCAGAACTTGTCTCTCAAACTGAGCAAGTGAGTTGTGTTCAAATGAGGAACTAGCCTCCTTTATTTATACAAGTTCTGGCATGTGTGAAGTGTCTCTTAACTGGTAGGGCTGACTTCTTAATCTGGGTGGGTAAACCCACCTTTATTATATTTCTGGGTCTTCTTATTAACTGCTGGGGATGACTTCTTATTCTGCCTATTATAATTGTCTATTGACCAATCCGCAAAAGGGGATTTGGTCCTAATACAATTACTGACATGATTAATCCACAATGGGGATTAATCCTATAAATAATATATCAAATAATATTAAGAATACTCTTTGCATTTACATTATTTCAATAGTCTCCACATAATACTTAAGGAGGGTTTGATTATTGAATTACCAAGTCGCGTTGATGTCGCAAAAGCTTCAATTGTCGGTGTTTCCATCCTTAGAATCTTTGTTGGAACTCTCTTGAAATTTCATGTAACTTCCAATTCAACCACCACAAATGTCATGCACCGACCCCACATAGTGAGCACTACTGAGTGAGGACAACATTGAAATTTCTTCAATGTGTTCCTGTATGCATCGAAACTTGACATGGTTGGACTAGACACATGCCTTGATGGCATGGGAGGGTTGCAATACGCAAGGATGTATGATGTCATACAAAAAAAATTTGAAAAAATTTCAACGTTGGCCCCATTCACAGGTCACTATTGTGCATCATGTACTCTATCCCTAGTACAATGTCTTTTAATAGTTGTTTCCTTTAAAATTCGACCGATCATAAAATTAAAATGAAACAAGGACGAGATGAGACGATATATAGAGTGTGTCTGTCAATGATCTTTGAGTATAATGATGAATGAATGAACTTCTCTTGGTTTCCAGAATAACTTATTCTCTACTAAACAAGGAAAACCATGTGAAGGTGGAAGCTCATATGGCCCCTCCCCCCCCTCACATCGCTCTCAATTCCCCAATACCCAATATAGTTACGTACCTCATCGACCAATGCAACATTTGTATCATCCTTCTTCCATATCTTCTTCTTGATGATCATCCAACTCGATATATGTATCATCATCCAGTTCAAAAACAATGTTGAAAGGATTGATGATATCATCATCATCATCAATGTCATTTTCGATCATATCTTCATTGATATCATCATCAAGAACTGGCGCATTGTCTCGTACGCCTGGTTCATCTTCTCCATCTTCTTCATCTGTCGACCCATATTCTTCCTACTCTAGATCTACATCATCATATTCCTCATCTACAATATACTTTACTGGCCTTCCTCTTGGATCATATATAACAACAAATGACCAATCCCTCTTACCTGGAACCTTTGAGTAAAATACTTGTTCACATTGACTTGGAAAAACATAGCGGTTGTTTGTTTTTTCAAAAACTGTTGTTTTAATCATCGGAAATCCGTTGGCATGTTGAATAATGGTTATTTTCTCATCATGTTCATGCATTCGTAACCTATACCATTTGACATCGAACAAAACTAATTTGAAAGAATTAAAGTCACACTCAATTATATTATTCAAAAACCCATAGTATCTATTTTCAGATTCTCGAGGACGTCTGTCACTCCTAGAGGAAACATTAGTGACCTAGAATACTACAGCTATCCTACTATCATAAGTTTTTCTGGTTTCATCCAACTGATTGATGCAAAAATTTACGAGCATTTCACCACATAGCCTTGTGGTGTTTCAATTGCAATATGCCAGACACGTAAAAGATGCATTGTCAATTAATAATAAACAAATTTATATAACTTGGAAAGTATAATATATATGAAAAAAACACACCTACAGTCACATTAATATAATATAAAATAACTGAATAAAATGGGTGAATTTGCTTGCCTTTCCATCTTTCAAACAATATGCTAAACCTATTTCCCTCTATGTAACATCAGAACTCCATTACGGTGTGTTGATCTTTGATCTGGTTATGTGAGTGGTTACTGAAGGTGTTCATCCTCTGTTGGAATACATGTGTTGTCGAACATGGTATCAAATCTTGTTTGAAAACCCACTCTTGAGTCCTTTTGTGCTACTTTGATTAGAGAGGAAGATAAACTTATACAACTTGGAGTGATCAGAACTACAGGTACCTCTAACAAAGCCTTAGTTTCCCAATAGAAAGATAAAGCCAAGTATCCCAAGAAGCAACATCCTCGCTACAACAACAAGCAACATAAGGGTCCCAAACCTGCTCAGACAACTTCATATCATAATGGTAACAAAGGAGAAAAATACAAAAATCAGAAGACTGACATACATTGCAACTTTTGTGATAAATATGGTCATGATGAGTCCAAATGTTTCAAGAAGATGGAAGCTTTAGAAGCAACGATGAAGAAGCACAACATCAGTATTGATTCTACTTCTTCTTCTTCTTCTCATGGACATGCACTTTCCACTTCTGGTTTCTCCTTCAATACAACTTCTACTTCTTCTTCTGATGAGTGGCTTATTGATTCAGGATCATCTTATCATATGGCTAAGGATAAAGACATATTTTTTGCTCTAAATGATTGTAACACCAAGAAAATATTTGTTGGTGATGATAGATCTCTTAGTGTTGTAGGATCTGGAACAGTTCAAGTAGATAATGGTCATTTCAATGATGTATTATGTGTTCCAAGTCTTTCTTATAAACTTATATTATTATATCAAATCACTCATTCAGATGAAGGTAAAACTGTATAGTTTTCACCTCACCAAGTTTTAATCAAGGATCTAAAATATCCTAAGCATGTTCTTGCAACTAGAATTACTGATGATATTACTAGGTTGTACAAATTTGACAACTTTGGGTCATCATCTTTTTCATCAGTTTTTGTTACTCATAGCGATGACTTGAGCAAACTTTGGCATGAGTGGTTTGGTCATATAAACTATTTCTCATTTCAACAACTATGTAATCAACAGATGGTGACTGGTCTTCCTCTTATTTCATGCAGATATGGTGTTTGTGTCAGTTGTGTTCTCGACAAGCATCATTGGGATAGTTTTGAAAAATGTGCCTCTTGGCATGCCTCGGTCCCTTTGCATCTTGTTCACAGTGATTTGTGTGGTCCACTTTCTTCTCCTTCTTTTTCTGGGTGCAAGTGTTTCTTAACTTTCATTGATGATTTTTCCAGACGTACTAGGGTTTACTTATTAAAACTTAAGGGCGAAGTTTTTGACAAGTTTTTGGCCTACAAGGCCCTTGTAGAAAATAAATTTGGACATCAAATTTAAAAGTTAAGAATAGATAATGGAGGCGAATATGTGAACAATAATTTTACAAGTTAATGAACTACACAGGGCATCCAAATGCAACACATTGTTCCATATACACCACAACAAAATAGTGTTGCTGAGAGAAAGAACCACACATTAAAATAAATGGCTAATTGTATGATCCAATATAAGGGATTAAGTATAAAGTATTGGGAGGAAGCAATCAACTGTGAAAATTACATATTCAATCTCACTCCCACAAAGGCTCTTAAAAATATAACACCGAAAGAATCTTGGACTAAAATTAAACCATATGTAAGTCACTTCTGTGTATTTGGCAGTATAACATGGGCTCACTTTCCTGATTAGAAAAGGAAATCATTGTAGCCTAAAAGTGATAAGTGTATATTTGTTGGTTATTCTGAAGATGTCAAAGGTTATAGACTTCTTCAACCACATTGTAATGAAATTATTATTAGAAGAGATGTTAAATTTGATGAAAATCTCTTGGCCTGCAAGCCTAATTCGACGATTGTGCCTTATTCTGTTCCTATTTTGGTTTCTTCTTTAGATGATGATATTGAGGATGAAAATACACCTTCACCTACTCATCTTCCTCCATATGAGTCCTTTGAACTTGAACCAGCACTAGTTCCACAACTTCCTAGATGGGTTAGTTCAACACGAGAAGCAACTGGTGGTCTTGTCGGTGATCCTTCAGATCAGCTTCGAACACGTTCACAGTTCTAATGAGCCTCTTCTATTTTGGCTCAAGTTGCAGAGACTCATCATCCAAAGACATTTGTAGAAGCTTCAAGTCATCCAGATTGGGATACACCAATGAATGAAGAGTATCATTCTATAATGGAAAACGATACTCGGGATCTTGTACCTCTTCCAAAAGGAAGAAAACTTGTCATATGTAAATAGGTCTATAGAACTAATTATGCATCAGATGGAAGTATTGAAAAACACAAGGCTATGTTAGTTGACAAAGTATTTTCCCAAGTTGAAGGAATTGACTATAATGAAACCCTTTCCCCTATAGCCAAAATTAATTCCATCCGCCTTGTTCTTGCCCTGGCTGCCTGACATAAATGGGAGGTCCATCAGATGGATGTTAAATATGCCTTCTTGCATGGAGATTTGAAAGAAGAAATCTACATGGAACAACCTCCTTGCTATGTCCAGAATGACTCTAGCCTTGTTTGTCGCCTTAAGAAATCTCTTTATGGTCTTAAGCAAGCTCCTCGAGCTTGGTATTCCAAAATGGACAACTTTCTTATTGACACCGGATTCTCTAGATTCCATTCTGATCCTAATGTCTATACCAAGAAAGTAGGAAGCAATCTCAAAATCTTTGTCCTTTATGTTGATGACCTTATCCTTACTTGTAGTGACACAAAACTTTTAAACCATGTGAAAATCAACCTTATGAAGAAATTTGAATGAAAGACTTAGGATTTTTTCACTATTTCCTTGGCCTCCAAGTTTTGCAAAACAATGAAGGAATTTTTCTTTCCCAGTCTAAGTATGCTTGTGACCTTCTTCGTTGCATTCACATGGATGATTGTAAACCAAACCCTTCTCCCTTCCAGTCTGGAGTCAAGCTTATTGCAACATGTACTCCTAAAGTTGATGACACCCTGTACCGTAAGTTAGTTGGTAGCCTCTTATACTTGACTCATACCCATCCTGATATTTCCTTTGTTGTTGGTCTTGTTGCCTGGTATATGCAAACACCCCATGAAATCCATTGGAAAGAAACTAAAAGGATACTTCGCTATGTTCATGGTACAATTCAGTTTAGGATACATTATAGTTTAGGGGGGACTCCTTTATTGGTTGGTTTCACTGATTTAGATTGGGTCAATGACCCCGATGATCAGAAGTCTACTGCAAGTTATGTTTTCAACCCTGGTTTAGCACCTATCACTTGGGCCTGTAAGAAACAACAGGATATGGCACTTTCTTTAGCAGAACTAGAGTATCGAGCAGCGGTAAATGCAAGTCAGGAAACCTTGTGGCTTCGACAGGTCCTTTCAGAGTTCAAATTCGAGCAACAACATCTTACCAACCTCTGGTGCAACAATCAGAGTGCCATCAAGCTCACCAAAGACCCAGTTCAATATCAGTGCATCAAGCACATCGAGCTACACATGGACTTCATCAAAAATCTCATTCATGATCAAGTTATTGAAGTGCTCTTTTTCCCTACAGAAGATCAAGTTGCAAACATTTTCACAAAGTCTCTTACATAAGTGAAGTTTTCCAAACTTAGATCTATGTTAGGAGTTAAGGAAGTTGTCATTAAGGGGGGGTATGCTCTAATGCCTCCTTCTTTCTCCTATTGTGTCAACATTGTAAATCCTTCAATCCTATCCCAAGTTTTTTTTAAAGGGGGGATGTTAGGATATTTAGACACTTAGGAGTTAGTTAAGATATACTTGGTCTAATGTGTCTTTAGGTAAAAGTGTATTTCTTTAGTATGCATTTGTAGTTAGGAAATCTGACGGTCACGATATGTTCCCGACATAGAGTGATCCAACGGTTCATACTCTCCTCGACCTTAACAACTATTGATCCATGGCTTAACACCCGATTGGTCCATGATCTGTATTTAAATAGCATGGAGGGTCATTTTCCGAAGATCAATTGTGAGAAAATCTATTGTAAAATCTCTCTGTAATCTTTTTCTTTTTCATTAATAAACTACTCCAAGTGGTTGCGTTGGATGGGGTCGTGGATGTTTCCTTGTAGGGTTTTTACCACATGAAAACATCGGTGTGTTGATCTTTGATCTGGTTATGTGAGTGTTTACTGAAGGTGTTCGTCCTCTCCTTGAATACCTGTGTTTTCGAACACTTTCCATGATAACCTACCGCCATGACGTTATTTACATCTATCAATCCATACCTTCATCCAGTAAAGATTGTTTGCAATGTTTAAATGTAGTGCATCCCAATCTTGAGAAACTGAACGATCAAAAAATCACAATTCACCAATATTAAATATTATTTATAACCATGGTAAATATTAATAAATGATGAAAGAATAAATATTAAATGAGTATGATCATTTACACAAAAAAATGAGAAATTTATATTTATTAAAAATATCCACAATTTAATTACCTCTCACTTCCTTCATTATACCTTTCCCCAATAACTGCTCCCTTTCAAAAAAATTTTATGGAGTTCACAACCCAAATGCAATCCACTGCATGCATATCTTGCACTGCTAATTTAGGAAGATACTGACTAATATACACCATGGATTCATATACCATATATCCCTCCACCATAGAATCCTCAGGACGTGCTCTTTGTCTAACCAAAGCCTTCAATGATTTCAAGTGCCTCTCCACCATCCACATTGACCTTGTGTGTACAAGTCCACACATTTCAATCTCCTCAACTTGGTGTATGAGGTAGTGTTCTTGTGCATTGAAAAATGCTGGAGGTAGATACTTTTGCATTTCACACATTAGCTGAGGAATTTCTCTCTTCCAATACTTTATATCATATTCATGGATTTCTTTCAATGACAACCATCTACAGATCATGACGCAAGAAAACAACATGTTTCAACAAAACATATAAATACATATTACATTACAAATAAAACACATGTCATCAAGTACAACAGAAAATTGATTTCTTTTTTTGCATATATATTGCAGCTACTTACCTCATGTATTTTCCAAGATCATATATAACTTGTGTGGCATTGTTGTCAAATTTGTTTGGGAGAGATAGAGGTAGAACATACTGTAACAATAAAAACAAATCATTACTTGTTCAAAACTAGACAAAAAAATAAAAATCTTAAAAAATGTATATGACCAATATATAAATATGAATACTAAAATTATTAATTACCTCAATGAAGGTATGTCAATCATGTGTTTTTACCCCACCCAATTCACCTTTCTTCATTAAGATATTCTTTATGTTTGAACAAAAACCTGTGGGAAATTTAATTTTTTGAATGACCTCTTTTACACCATTGATTTGTTGCTATGTTAATAACCATGGAAGGTTCTTTTGGTCTCCATCGTTATTTGATCGGATCACACTTTGCATTGCATGATTGGCTTCCTGAATGTCATTACAAATTTTGAAATTTTTTTCTTTATTCCTCCTAACATCTATGATTTTCCATAATGTTTCTGTCACATTCTTCCCGATATGAATTGTATCAAATAAATGAACTATTTTTAGGCCCTTATAGTAAGGAAACCTCATGAATTGAGTGGGATAGCATTTCATTCCTCTTGGAATCCCATTATTACTACCTTCACGACAATGACATTGATGAAGCATAAAAAAAATCAGAAAACTATTTATCAAATGCAGTAAAATAAAATGAATAATTAAAATAAAATTTCAAAACATGATTCCATTTATGATACATAAACAAAATGTGTACCTCGAGGATTAATTTTTTCATATGCCAATTTCCATAGGCGACGTGTCATTCTTTGTGGTTTTAGTCTAGTCTCTTGTTTCCCATTGAAAAGATCTTTTTTAGTAGTACAATACTTATGGATCTTAGAGAGGAAGTGTCTATACTCATCAAACACCTCCTTTCCTAAACTTTTTTATCAATGAGATTTCATCTTAGGACCACAAACTGGACATGAAAATTTACCCTTTGTTTGAAGATCTACAACAGATGGATTAATGCGAATTATTAATATATATACAAAATGATTATTTAAACAACATGCATGATATAATCAATTAATTATATACTATTCAAGCGTGCAATATGGAACGTTACATACCAAAAACATGTGTTAGTCCCGGGGCATCATGAATTGTCCATAAAAGTATTCCACGACATTGAAATCTCTTCTGCCCAATTGGTTTACAGATGTCATACATAGTGACGCCCTCCCATAACTTTAGTAGCTCATCGATAAGAGGCTCGATATACACATTTGTATCTTTAAATTGGTACTTACCTAATTTTTTGAAATTACATGAAATTACTACCATGGTATTTATATATACGTAAATAAATAAATAAAAGATGTTATGCAAAAAAAGAGAAAAATGAAAAATTTAAATTCGAAAAATTAATGTAAACAAATA
Organism: Picea glauca; assembly: GCA_000966675.3. Classification (NCBI taxonomy): domain Eukaryota; kingdom Viridiplantae; phylum Streptophyta; class Pinopsida; order Pinales; family Pinaceae; genus Picea; species Picea glauca. The sequence continues at coordinate 738,442 of JZKD02S2364111.1, forward strand.
CCTGGAATAATCATTGTCAACATTGTGTGCTCCCTCTTTATTGACATCCAAGGAGGAATGTTATTGTTGATAACAAAAATAGGCCAAACTGAGTAAACAAACCGAAGCTCTCCAAATGGATTAACACAATTAGTTTCCAATGAAAGCCTAACATTCCGAGGTTCATTTGTAAATTTTGGCCATTTTGCAACAATTTCCTTAAATTCATAACCATTTGCAGGCATTCAAAGAACACCATCTTCAATTCTCTTTTGTGCATGGCAATCCATAAACTGTGATATGCTTTGGCACCTGAACAGTCCCTGCAAACATAGAATTATTGGAATATGCCAGAGAACCTTTCGAGGGACCATTTTTTTTACTTGATCAGTTCGATATATACTGATACCATGTACTAGACATTCTGTTTTCAATGCATATTGTCCATAATATATAATATGATCATCAGGACATGCATCTATACTTTGATACTCCATTCCAATGTATTTCATAATGGCATGTAAATCTCGATATTTGCGAGGTAAAATATTTGACGAGGGTAACAAAAATTCACCTAACAATCTAAAACATAAAAACTAAATAGTTCATGTAAAGAATAGTAATTGTAAATATTGAATTTTTATTTTACACATTAATTAAAACTAAAAAAAATGGGGAAAAATAAACCTTTATGTAGATGTGAAGAAACATATTACATACCTTAGGATTTGTGTCATACAAGTTTTAGACAAATGATTCGTAACTTTCAAGTTCACCAACAACAATATAGTGGAGAGGATATTTTCTCTTGACCCTTTATAAAGTCATTTATTTTCCTTTTCAATCAGAGGTTCATCATAAATACCATCACTACTGTCCCCATGATCCTCATATGGATGACCGAATAAGTCTTGAATCATTTGATTTGTCCCATCATCTTGAACTATGTTATTATTGTCACCTACTTCCATGGGATCATTAACTTGATCTTCATTATCTTCTTCAAGTTCTTCATCTTGTACTACAACATCATTTCTGCTACTAGTGGGTGCTTTGTGCATAAAGTTAGGGGGAAATCTAACTTTATAATTACAAACAATCATGAAAAGTTAGTGCATGTATAAACAAATATAAAAGTTTGAGAATACAATAAATATTAAAACAGATAATGAATGTATATACCATGGGACGATATTCATTCGATACCCCATCCATGTGCCCATATTTTCTACAATTTTTTTAGTTTTTGCTATTAAAACTCTTTCGGGATGTCTAGTACACAAATTTTTGCAAGGGAAATAAAATTTACCGTCACCCTTTTCACCCTGTTTAATTCTTTTCCCAACTCTAATGTTTTTTGACATTCTTCCCCATAGACCTATACTGAAAAAAATACCAGTTTTTTGTTTGCCAAGAAGACCTACAAACCCTTTTTGAAGTGTCGTTATTATAGAAAACTTGTCGCAACATCTGTAAAATGCAACATATTTATAGATTTTATAACGTCGCGATTCCGACGATAGTTGACCAAATCAAATTTGACTTGGTCAAATACTAGGTGACCGTTGGAGGGGGAAAACCTAGTTTCCATAACATCGCAACTGCGACAACTATTTTAAAAAAGTGGCAAGAGAGACAACTATTTTACAAACGTGGTAAGAGTGACGACAATCCAATGGAATCTCAATAGAGACATGTTCGTCTCAATTGCGACATCTGTTTGTATAACGTCACACTTGTGACGTTATCGGGCAATATGGAAAAAAAATGTAAAATTTCCTCTATTTTTCGACAATATGGTCAATTTTGTCCATAAAGTCGAATTTTTTACAATATGTACTAGTGAAAGTATCCATCTTAAAGGAAAGTACTTACTCAAACCATTTATAAAAAGGAAATGTTGGCCATATTACATGTATTTTAGAAATGGATCCCTAACCTAACATGGATATACTTCAAGGTAAAAATATATCATGATAGTTTGAAGTACTTCTTGGAACAACGATTATATTCAAAAGATCAACAACCATGGGTTACAAAGATGTTAGGTTTATGACTTAAAAATTATCTACAAAAAAGGAAAACAAAATATGATGGTAGATGCACTTTAAAGGAATGAAGAAGACATAGAGGGTTTAATGTGTGCTATGACCATTTCGCGATCCAATTATATGGAAGAAGCAAGGATCGAATGGAAGAAATATCAAAAGGTATGCAATGTCATTCAACAACTACAAGAGAACCCGAGTGCATTAGATAAATTTGCATGGAAGAAAGATTCACTGTGGTATCAAGATCACTTATATTTATGTAAGTATTCCCAACTCAAACACAATGTACTTTTGGAATTACACACTTATACTAGAGCATGACATTCAAGGTTCTTGAAAACTTACCATAGGCTCAAGAAGAATTTTTTATTGGAAGGTTTTAAAATTGATGTTAAAATTGTTTTGGTTGAATTTGTGGTTTGTCAATAGAATAAGGGAGATACAATCAAGACTCCAAGTCTCCTACAACCATTAGCTATACCAAGCCAATGCTGGGAAGAGATTTGAATGTATCTTATTACAGGTCTACCCAATCCTGAAGGAAAACATTTCTTCATGGTAGTAGTGGATTGACTCACAAAGTATGCCCATTTTTGTTCCCTTTCTCATCCTTTTAAAGTACAATAGCCACAACATTCATGGAAAAAATTCAAAATATACATGGAATCCCTAATATTATTGTAAGTGATAGAGATCCAATTTTCTCTGGAAATGTTTGGACTAAATTAGCTCATAGCTCCTCTTATCATCCTCAATATGATGGGCAAACTAATATTGTGAATAAATTTCTGTAAGGGTATCTTTGTTTCTTTGCATATGACAAACAAACACAACTGATCAAGTTCTTTTCCTTGGAAGAATGGCCATTAGAGAAATGTTTCTCCAAAAATGGGCCTTATAAGAAAAATTGTGCTTGTTGAATTGGAAATTCAATAATCAATAGAATTTCAAATAATTGAGTCTACGATAATTGTTGAGTTGGACATATAAAATTCAAGGATGATTATGTGTTATCTTTTTGTTTGAAAATATTTAACCATATTTACATCTCAACTTAGTTAATATCTTGGTGATATCGTCTTGGGATATGTTCAATATCTTTGAAATACTGCATATGGAATAGTTTATATGATCAGTACTTTCATTATTTCTTGTATGATATCTATTATCATTTATTTATTATATTCTGATTATTATTATATATCAATAATAATGTATACTTCCATTATATATTAATAATTTATACTTCCATTATATATTATTAATGCACTGTTATTATTATTATTATATAATATTATATTATCTAGTTATTAATTTGTGATATTATATAATATTTAATTAGTGATTATAAAATAGTAATATACTTATTTATTTTAACATAATATAGTTTTTTAGGTTCGAAAGTTGCCACTAACGGGATGAGACACCTAAACAATCCAACCATGGTGAGATCCCCAAGTGATTTTGATGGCTTAGATGCCCTTGGGTTGTAATCAAATACATGCTAGCAAACACAAAAAACATTATATAGCTTTTAATAATAGTTAATTCATAGTATTAATTTGTAGTATGAGTTTACATTTTCATCTTTAATTCATATTAATAATAACAATAATCTTTTTTTAAGGTCACAACCAAGCCAAACACCAAATTGGTGTATGAGACACCCTTGTTTGTGGGACAAGGGACCCCTTTTGCCCAACGATTTGTCTGGTAAAAGTATACATAGGTATACATACCCTACCTCCCTCTGGATTTGAACTTGTGACCTCTTAGGAGGAAACATATATTCTTAACCATTAGGCCCACTCAAAAACATATCCTCTAATATGTCTTCCACATTCACATTTGTATTATAATATAAAAAAATATAATAAGTATTGACCTTTTCCTAGGTACCTATTTATAGTGTTATTTTATTATAGTTAATAATAATAATAATAATAATAATAGTAATAACAATAATCTATTTTTAAGGTCACAACCAAGCCAGACACCAAATTGGTGTATGCAACCCCCCTATTTGTGGGACAAGGGACCCCCTCCATGCATTTGACCTCTAAAGTCTACTATATTATGACTAGATTATATATTTACTATTTACTATTTAATATTAATATAATATAATATACATTATCCATATGGATTTCGGTGGCCTCCCACCTATTCCAACTGGCTCATTTTGGCAGTTTTCCAGTTCGACAATTTTTTCCTAGTTTTTGGATCCCTGACTTCTGGGGTCATTTTGAGGCCCCGAAAAATGTTTTTAGGGATCACCATAGTTAGACTAAAAGTAAATAAAAATTATGATGGAAAAATGTGTATTCCTCGAATAGACCTTTCCAATGGGCTATTGTGCGCCTAAAACGAAGATAGTATGCAAAAGTTATGACCCCGGGAAGTTGATGTACTAACTTACCCAAGTGGGGCCCACATGACGTTTGGTGCTTCATCTCCTAGGGTTAGGTTTTTGGATGTCTAGGGTTTTTGACATTCTCGTTTATTTTAAAAAATCCTTGATATCCTCATTGTAATCATCTTCTGGCTAATGAGTGCAGCCGACACATATCTTCTCAGAGATAAACCACCACCATTCTAGCAAGCTTGTTTTCCACTGCATTTTACAGTTTCAGCGTATTTTCTTATTGAATAGAAACCAATTTTACTATATATCTATTATTCTGTGTTAAACATATTTTGATAATAATTTGTATTCAATTCATACTGCTCATAAAATCTAGATCAGTGGTATTAGAGCGGTCTTCTCCTTGTCGTTCTTAATGCATGTCCCCAATGAGGTCAGGGTACAAAGAATTGGGTCTCGAGCTTGTTTCTCTTGAGGAAAAAATCTCTCACATGCCCAAGCAATCTCTCATGGCGGGAGAAACGAAAGATGACAGGACATGAGATCCCTTAAAAATGTTGCTCAAGGAAGCCCTCATGCAACAGAGGAATGAGATGATGGATAGTATTGCGTAAATCCTTCGACGACTACCAACATGTGACACATCTTCCTCAAATGGAGGCGCTGCCCCCTTCAAGGTACAAATAAACTTCTATATTCCTATATTTTAAGGTCATATAGATGCAGATGCTATAGACAAATGGTTTAATCTGCTAGAAGAGTATTTCTTTGCCCATAACTTCTTGAATAGAGAAAAGATTACTTTTGCGCTCCTCAAAGCCATTCCCCATGTCAAAGATTGGTAGGAAACTTTCTGTAAGAAGAAGGAAACAAATGATTCCTCATGATTTACAGTCGTGGTCACCTTGGAGTCCTTCAGGGATTCTATTAAGGAACAATACTACCCTGTTGGAAGTTATGACAACCTGTATACAAAATGGACCACACTATGATAAGAAAGAGACCAAGCAGTGCCCGAGTTCACAAATATCTTCCATACCTTGCACACCAAGTTGGGTATCAAATATTATGAGTGACATCTAGTGCTCAAGTATCGTGGCGGTCTACATAGATACATATAGGATGAAATGGAGTTTCTGTACATCTCATCCTTGGGCGCAACCTACTGATATGCCATCAAAATCGAGCAGAATCTCAAACAAAAGACGCGACAATTTGGGCCTGGGAACCCCTCATAGAAAAATCCAGGAAAGGGCATCCCTAACTCGTAGAACAAAGGATAGAGAAAATACATACTAACTCAGGACAACCAATCCATACCGCAAGTCAAGAAGGACATCAGAAAGACAAATAAATATACCAGGAAGTGGTGTGACTTCCATAAGAGCCCCTGGAATAACACTGTTGATTGCTGCTCAAAGGAGTCGCTGGTGGCTGAGGTGAAAGCCTCTGAATCAGATGTAGGTTCTGACTTTGAGTCAGAACCAGAAAGGGGGAGATAGATAATTGATGTAGAACCAAGTGCTACCATTTCTACCACCAAGCTCTAGCCCAGTGACCAGATAAGCCAGAGGAAGGCGAGTGCCTTTTTCATTCATAGATGTGGGTGAAGGGTACCCAGTGACACTTCATCGTTAATAGTGGTAGCCAAAAGAACCTCATATCAGCAGAGGTTGTCAAGCAAATTGCTCTGCCGAAAATGCCACACCCGCATCCCTACACCATCGAATGGCTTTGCCAAGGAAGCGAAATCCGCATCAGCCAAAAATGTCACCTGTCATACGACATCAAACCCTTCAAATTCGAGGTATTATATGATTTTTTGCCTCTCGAAGTTTGTAATGTTATTTTGGGACAAACATATTTATGGAAACTCCCTGTTGTATATGACTCTAGGCCTCACAATGTTATTATTACTTTGAATAAGAAATTGTACAGGATACCGGAGGCAGTCCCACCTAGTTATATTTCCTTGATCTCTGCCAAACAATGCAGGAAGGTCATCTCTCAGATGGGGAAGTTGGTATTCTTCATGATTCTCTCTTAGAATGAGTGAAAGATCGCAACCACATCTAGGGTCTCCGTGATTGGCCTCTCCACAAAGCAGAAGCAAGTGGATATGGTCATGGAAGCATACTCATATATATTCTCCTCACCTACCGGGGTACCTTTGCACTGTTAGGTCAAGCACCCCATCGATCTGACCATACACACACCACTACCCAATGGGCCAGTCTATCTCTAATGTCTGTTGTTATCACTGAAATTTCGTCCGCATAGGGCGACAAGAACTCAACATCATCAACACAGAAAAACAATCATCCATGGCACAAGGATCAACTCCACAGCACATCAAAAGGGCCAAAACTATACAAAGTTGGCTAAAAAGATTAAAAAGCGCACCGCGCCCATGGTAAACTAGCACATGCACGCATTATATTCGTACATAGGGCGCATATGCGCGGCTGTGGGGTGCAAAACCCGCGCGCCTGCCAAACGACGCATTTATGAAGCTGGTCGGCCTCCCAACCACTAATGGATCGGCTCCCAAG
>JZKD02S2364111.1:745398-756697 GCA_000966675.3 Picea glauca
CATCTATTTGAGGGCCTCAAGAGCCTTCCATTGGAGAAGGAAGGGACCCAAGTCCCCTTTCCCCTTTGTGTACCTCTGGATTTCACTAATCAGATCAACCTATCTATTGGTGAACTTGTTCCATTGTCATTTGTATTTAGTTTTTGTTTTTATGCTCATGTTGTTATTTAGTTCTAGTTTAATTCTTGTTAATACCTTTACTGTTTTCTTTCTAACCTTTTGCATCACAGCTGTCATGACTAGAAGAGCCCAACTAGGCATGTAAGTGCTCACTTTTTGCTCACACATTGACGAAAAGAGCACGAACATCTGTTAAATAATGAGGAGATCAAGCGAAAAATCCAAGAACTGCTCCACAAGGGGCATATCTTCCTTAGCTAATAACCTTGTGGGATCCCAATCGTGCTGATACATAAGAAATATGGAATATGGCGTCTCTGCATTGATTACCGGGCCTTGAATAAAATCACAGTCAGAAACTGGTACTCGGTGCCCCAAATCGACGACCTCCTTGATCAATTCATGGGGGCCAAATACTTCAGTTAGATTGATATGAAGTCTGGCTACTACCAGGTTCTGATAGAACAAACAAATGCATGGAAGACTGCCTTCAAGTCAAAGGAAGGTCTTTTCGAATGGTTGGTAATTCCCTTTGGCTTGAAAAATGCTCCAACCACTTTCATGAGGATGATGGACGATATCCTGTGACCATTCACCATTAATTTTGTAGTGGTGTATCTAGATGATATTCTCATTTACAACAAGAATTGGGCATAACACTTGCAACATATTCAACAAGTTTTTCACACCCTACAGAAGCACTAGCTATACGCCAACTTGGAAAAATGATCCTTCGGCATGGACAAGGTCCATTACCGGGGATACATCATTGATCAACATGGTTTACATGTGGATCCAAACAAGATCCAAATAATTCGTGACTGGCCAACCCCAACCACACTCACTGAGCTTTGGAGCTTCTTGGGCCTTGCCAATTTGTAGCACAGGTTTGTGTTGGGATTCTCCCATATTGCATGGGCCCTCATCCAAGTAAACACAAGTGGTGGTAAGGAGAAATTTGTGTGGGGCCAGTCCCAAAAATAGGCATTCGATGATTTGAAGCAGTGCTTATGCTCAGCTCTAGTACTTTCACTACCAGACCTGCAACAACCCTTTGATATCAAGACATATGCTTCAAACTATGCTTTGGTCTGTATTCTCACTCAGCACAGCCACCCCGTGGCCTATCATAGTGAGACACTATCAGATGTTTTCCATAAGTACCCTACTTACGACAAAGAAATGTAATCCATTATGCAAGATTTTAGCCAATGGAGAAATTATATTCTCGGGAAGGAGACAATCATCTACATTGATCATAAGCCACTACAGTTCATGCAGACAGAAGGAAAATTGCAGAATGACCGGCATCAAAAGTGCTCCACATACTTGCAACAATTCCACCTCAACATCAAGTGTATAAAATAGGAATCACCAACCATGTCGATGATTTCCCTAGTAGACCTCCAGTCATGGCACTCACCATGGTGCTATAATCTTGCGGCCATGAGACCTATGGATGGCCCCAACTCTATGAGAAAGACCCAGACTTTGCCACCACCTACCAAATGTTGGGCGCAAATGCAGTTGTTGCTAATTTCCATATTCAGGATGGGATGTTGTGTCGTCTGGGCTATATCTTCGTTCCATCAAGGAAGTGAGCGAAGCTGATATGGGAAGCTGACGATAGTCGGGTGGTAGGATACTTCGATGTCGAAAAGACAATGGAAATTCTACAGAAAAAATTCTATTGGCTGAAACTTTGATGGGAGGTCAACAAGTATATTAGGTCCTACATTGCCTACATTATTGTCAAACCAACCACTAAGAAACAGGGATTGTACACCCCTCTGCCTACTCCTAACAGGCCATGGAAATCTATCTCCATTGACTACATATCGGTCCTCCTGTCCACCAAGCGGGGAAATGACTATGTTTTTGTGGTTGTTGATCACTTTTCTAAGATGGTGATTCTGGCCACCTGCAAGAAGAGCATCACAACAGAGGCCATTGCCAATCTCTTATTTGAACGAGTCTGGGTACATTTTGGAATCCCACAAACCATTGTCTCATATTGGGATAGTTGATTTCTTAGCACATTGTGGTTGAGCCTCTGGTCACTATTGGACACCAAACTTAACAAATCCATGGCCTTCCACCCCGAGACATATGGCCAAATCGAGGTCATAAATCGAATGATCATGCATATCTTGCACATGTATAATTACAAGCACCCTCGCACATGGGATGAGAATCTTCCCTATGTCCAACATAGCTACAACCAATCCCTGCATACCTCAACTAGCCATAGCCCCTTTTAGGTGGGGTTGGGATTCCAACCATTGGGTCCCATAGATGTTGCACTACCCCTTGTGGTCACCTCAGTGGACCCATCTCCTATTCCAATTGAAGCTGACAAAGTCACCTGGTTCATTGAGTGGATCCACCACATCCACCAATAGGTTCAAAATATCATATAGAAGTCCAATGATAAGTACAATCAATGCCATGATCAACATTGGGTACCACATAAGTTTCAGGTGGGCGACAAAGTTTGGTTGCATTTGTAGAAAGAACGCCTTTAGGGACCCCATCAAAAGCTTCACCCACTCCGTTATGGGTCGTACACCATCACCAAGGCTGTGGGTGATAATTTTTTTGAGCTCAACATTCCTCCTTTCCTTTGCCTGCACCTAGTGTTCAACGTGGATCTCCTTTGACCTTATTTCCCACCATTATTGGACACCTTGGAGATAGAAAAACAACTGAAACCAATAGAGATCAACCTCGACTTCATACAAAAGGAATCCAGTGATCATATTGTGGAAAAACAGGTCAAGGGAACTTTCTAGCAAAGGATCCATCTTTATCGAGTTGTCAAAGCAGGGCAACTCTTGCACCAAGGCAAGTGGTTCAATCGGGGCCAAATTCAACATAAATTTCCTCATCTAATGGGGCACTCAATGAAATGGAGAACATTTCTTCCTAAGGGGGGAGAATTTATCCAGATGGATTTCGGTGGCCTCCCACCTATTCCAACTGGATCATTTTGGCAATTTTCCAGTTCGACAATTTTTTCCTTGTTTTTGGGTCCCTGACTTCCGGGGCCGCTTTGAGGCCCTAAACAACGTTTTTAGGGCTCGCTAGAGTTGGACCAAAAATAGAGACAAATTATGATGGCAACATGTGTATTCCTTGGATATGCCTTTCCAACGGGCTATCGTGCACCTAAAACGAATATCGTATGCAAAATTTACGACCCCGAGAAGTTGATGTACTAACTTACCCAAACGGGGCCCACATGACTTTTGGCTCTTCATCTCCTAATGTTAGGTTTTTGGATGTCTAGGGTTTTTGACATTCCTATTTATTGTAAAAAAGGCCTTGAGAGCCTCGTTGTAATCATCTTCTGGCGAATGAGCGTAACCGACACATCTCTTCTCATAGATAAGCGACCACCATTCTAGCAAGCTAGTTTTCCACTGCATTTTATAGTTTCAGCTTATTTCCTTATTGAATAGAAACCAATTTTACTGTATATCTGCTATTCTTTGTTAAACATCTTTTGATAATAATCTGTATTCATTTCGTTCTTCTCATAAAATCCAGATCAATACATTTGTTCTAATGTTTCCACATTCACATTCATTCATAGTATTATTTTATTATAGTTATTAATTCACATTATAATATAATTATATTATATATTATATATTAATAGTATATTATTTATTTTACTTTCATATTATATATTAATAACAATTATTTATTATATGATATTTATTATCATTTATTATTTATAACTCTCATCTTGTAATTTTAGATTACCCTAGCTTATATGGTAGTGTCATGTGACATACATGGTTTTGATGTGGCACATATGGCTTATTATTTTATAATTTCCTTAAGAGACCCATTTTTGGAGAAACATTTCTCTAATGGGTACAACACATCCTTCCATACTTCATAAAAAATGTCCCCATTTATGGCACTTTATGGATATCATCCTCCATTCGTCATATCACCCTTGAAAGGGAAAGTGAAGTTTCAAGAAGTGGAGGACCACATAGAGAACCAAAAAATGTTCTTAAACTATTGAAGGACAACTTGGTTATGACACAAAATAGGATGAAACAAAAAGAAAATTAACGTCGCAGTGAAAGGGAATTTGAAGTGGGGGATTGTGTATTTCTGAGGCTACAACCATAAAACAACTGTTCCTCAAGCAACAAAAGAAGGACAATAAATTAACACCCAAGTATTATGGTTCCTATAAGATGTTGAAGAGGATTGGAAGTATGGCTTAGAAATTGGAGTTACCTCCATCTTCACATGTACATCCAATCTTCCACGTTTCTTGCTAAAAGAAGGTAATTAATGAGAAGATCCTAGTTCAAACTATTTTACTAGAGATCAATGAAGAAGGAAAAATTATACTAGAACCATAAATAATCCTCGAAACAAGGGTTAAGAAACTGCTAAATCGAGCAATTACTGAGTACCTCATCAAGTAAAAGAACCTACCAATAGAAGAAGTGAAGTGGGAAGAAGAGTTGTTCTTGCATAAACATCCAGAACTAATCAAATGTTGAGGGAAACACTTGTTTGAAGGGGAGAAGTATGTTAATCCCCTAGAAAAAGACCCATGTTGAGCATAAATCCCCATGCCCTAGATATTGATTTGTTATATTCCATTGTTATTAATATTGTTGACTAGACCCTTTAATTGTAACTGTACCCTTGGTATCCTATATATATACCAAGGAGACCTAGTTTTAGGATAATCTCATCATGTACATTTGTGCTACTGTAAAAATATGTTTCCTCCTTGAAAATTATTCACATTAATTATTATCCCTCATTATGAAGGCATGGAATTACCGCTCTCTATATTTTCACGTTATTTTTTTGTGTTTGATGCATAACACAAGAGTTGCAAGTGTTTGTTGATGAGGAATATAAAATTTGTTTTTATTTTGTGTGACATTTTTTAATACATCCCATTATCTTTATAATGTGAGGCATTTATATTATGAGAAATCACTTCAAAATATTCAACTAGCGTATCGGTTAGAATATGAGACTTGCCATCAATTCCTTTGACCAATCCTTAGTCACCAACTACATTAGACTTTATAACATTCAATTTGGAAGTCATTTAATCTAACATGATAGCCCACCCCATCCTTGCATAAGTCAACAATGGTAGAGGGAGTCTAGATCATATGATTCATCGTAGTCAAATAACATTCCATGTCATCATTAGTCATTAGTGATAACTTCACTACGATGTTGTTCTTGCACAAACAATTGTTGGTCAATATTCATGGTTATTCTCTAGATGCCTACTAAATGGGATTAGATCAGTCTACTCTTCTAGATTCCTACTGTTGATACTGAGAGGGGGGTGAATCAGTATCAAGTACAATTTTAAAAACTTTTTCAACTTATACTTCAACCAGATTATATATTCAAATATATCCAATGAGCAATGAGCAATAGTAGAAGAGTTACACCATGCACAATATATGAGAAATAACCAATAGTTATTGTTCAAGGGAAGTAATGGCTTCTAAAGGTAGTTACAACTTCCAAATATAAAGGGAGTGATAGACCTCCAAGAGGAATATACAATCCTTCAATATCAAGAGAGGGTTGACCTCTCCATCCTTTCCCCTTCCTTCCAACCAAGAATATATGAGAGATAATAAAACTTTACATTAAATCATCACCATCAACCAACCATCACATAGAAATTGATAATGCTTCATGAGACGACTTCAACTTATGAAATTCTTCACTTCTTAGAATACTCTAATCCTGTAGATAATATAACTCAATGTATTCTCTGAAACTACTCCAATTTTCACTCCTTGAATCCTCCCCCAAAAGGAGTTATAGAGAAAATGGTAGACCTTATTCAATTCTAGTTTATTGAGGAGAGCTAACTTGTACATAATTCCCCGTGCTCAATATTTAACATCATATTCTTAAATTATCACACAAGAAACTACAGCCTGTACTATTTCCAATTCAATTAGTCTCACTTCATTTGGATTCTCTATTAAGAAGTGATGACTGTTTTACTCGGAACACCTGTTTATGACTAGCTTCAGGACTAGTCAAAAACCCATTCTTCCATAGAGTGTATCTCCACAATTATAACAAATAAAGAGATGAAATTTTTACCACATGTACCTAGACATGTATTCTCAATACATACCAATTTCATCATCTGAATAATTCTAGAAAAAAATTTATATCGAAAATGGTAAGATGACCTGTAAATAACATACCTTAGAACACATCACCAAAAGACTTCATCCTCCCTTGAAATCTGGCCTTCTTTACTTCAGATTTCCTCTGAAATTTAACTTATATATTCTTGTTCATTAAAATACTTGTGTGTGTTTTAAAATGAATGTATAATGATATGTCTTTGTACCCTTTATGTCACTTCCTTTTAATATTAGGGCCGACCTGACACTTTCTTATTTTGTAATTCTTTTCTTTAAGTATCTTCAAGGCCGACCTGTACTTCCTTCTTCAATTCACTTTGTCATCTTCAAAAATTCATTTCTCCTCAACCATGGGGATCCACGTGACATTCCACCTACCATCGGAAACAAAATTATGTATACTATCCATCCATGGGTGTTGTATCTGCATGTGCACTGTCCTTCATGTCCAAATACCTTCATCAATCTTGCGGTCCAAAACCAATGACTAGGGTTGACATCAATGAAAAAAAACAATATTCCAACACCTATTGTATGGGATTAGATCAATATACTCTTCATTTGTGTTGCATCTATCTAAGTTTGACCTAGTAAGGAATCCATTGCATGAAAATTTGATTTTCCACGAATGTTGAACCATAATGTAGTGATTCATTGTTGGTAACACTGGACTATTCTAGGGGGTTGTGTAGTCAGTTATGACACTAGTAATTCCATGAAAAACAAACCATTTGTTGAGGTTTTCTTGGGTTGTCATGTAGTCCTTGAAACTTATTTAGTGTTCTTGTGAAAGTTGAGAGGAGGAATAACCTCATGCCAATGAGCAATGGGTGAGCATCTTAACATTGAGATGAATTTAGATCAAACATGTTTTTATTTACATGTCCCAAATGATCCTAATAGATGGAGAACAAATAAAATCTTGATCTAGGAATACATGTGATTTTTTTTATATTACTAATGATACTAAACCTTCTTTTGCGATGCTCCTTATACTATTATTTCCTTGGTCTCAAAGAGAAACCTTCTCTTTATTTTCTTACAACCCTAAGCTTGACATGGCCCCTTATGTTGTTGCTCGACCAAACTAAGAAAACAAGGAAAATTGATTATATTGATTTCTATAAAGTATTCCCCTAATGAAAATGCAATTAATTGGTAGAGTCAACACATAATATGGAAAGTATTCCCAGTTGTAACCATTTCAAATTTGAATAAATAAACTGTTCATTTCATGTGCATGCCTACAAGTTTTGAAACTATATATTTTAAGATAGTAGTTAAGTAATATAGTCATGCTACTTATTTTATGATCTTCATTATGCAAGTATATTATTCTGTTGGCGACGGAAGTCACTCCTGGATTGCAGCAGGAGCAGAGCCTGACGCCCATCATTTAATGTCATGATTTGTTTATAAAAGAGATGATCAAATGGAAGCAAACTCATACCAATATCGTTTCAACTCTGAAACTAGGTCAGGCATGCATGGGTAAGTGAGGTCTTAGATAAACTTCAAACAATGAGCTGTAATAAGGGTGAGTAGGGGGAAGACTTGTATAAGAAGAGTGCAAGGGTCTGTCGTAAACAACAGGTTTCAAAGAGGCTGGGGAAGAAAGCATCCAAATGCAAGATCTTCTTACATTCGAACATAGAAAACCAGAGAATACAACGATGCAACGATAAATCCTTTATCATAACATAATTGCAACAATTCATGCGAATCAGTCGATCATGAACTCCCTTAGTATGAGATGAAAACTTAGATGGAGTAGGAAAATTGTTTGTCATAAAACAAGAAATCTCACATACAAATGCATAACCAGAGGACTAGAATGTTTGTTAAAACTTTACAGTCGGGAGCTTCGCTCTACCATCGATACCTACAAAAATGGCGAAAACGCCTACATATACTTCAAACAACAACAACAGCAAAAACGAGGCGTTGCATTAAAAGCGTTGCGTCTGCATGGCTTCTGATCATCTGCACCTGCAGTCTTTGAATGATCGTGCACCTATGGCAGACGCAATCGAACTCCTGACAGTCTTGTGGGTGAATCGACGTGCTTTTAATTCATCGCCGTAATTTCCCTTAATGGTGGAGATGATGTCTAACCATCACCAACTACCTTAATAACTGCTTCCTTGGGATTGAGAACAGCCCGACCAACTTGGCACCTTTGGGACGTGGAGGGCCCCTTGCGCTGCCACCTAGATTAGCTAAAAGGCCTGATGAATAGACGTGGAGGCCAGCGCGAAGGCTGGGGTGCATAATGGGAGTGGTGGATGGGTAGAGGAGTCATGACTGAAGGAGGAGGAGAGGTGAGTTGGGAGATGAGGGGGAGAACACCTGGCAGGAGGTGTCAGGCGAAAACGAGAAAAAGGGAAAAAGGGGGTACCATGAGGGTGAGTGAATGGGTAACGGAAAAAAGGGGAAGACACATGGCCGTTGGTAAGAGGACGATGGACTGAGGAGGGGCCATGTTATGAGGTGAAGTGGAAGATAGGTTGCACGGGAGAGGTGGCTCGAGAGGTGACATGACAGGGGGAGGGACCCACGTTAATTAAAGGAAGAAAGGCAATTAAGGTCTGGAATGCTTGTGTGTCGTTGATCCGAGCACTCTGATCATAGCTGTCAGAGAGGTGCGCCCTCGATTCCGGACCCCCACCCTCCGCTTAAAGGTAGAAAGGTGGGGGGGCTCCGGAATCCAATGTGTGCCGTTGATCCGGGCTCTCTGATCGTAGCCATCAGAGAGGTGCACCCTCGATTCTGGACCCCCCCCTCCGCTTAAAGGTAGAAAGGTGGGGGGGCTCCAGAATCCGATGTGCGCCGTTGATCCGGGCTCGTGGATCCCTGCCGTCCAAATTTGCTTGCCGCTTAACCACAGGCGCATTTTGTGTCCTGAACTTAGGGTAAGTGGGTTTTTACCCGTTCCTTCACATTTTATCCCTCCTTACAATAAATGTCGCTAACATATTCTATGCTACTTAGTATATAGGTCACTTTTGACTGATTCCTTCTATAGCGATGATAGTAGTACATGAGTTCCTATTTTACATTATATGTTGGAACTGATTCTAGGTTTCTATTGTAATATTTTGCACTATAAATTATACTTATAAAAAATAAAATTTCAATTCAATGACAAATAGTAAAAAATCATAAAATAACTTGTTGATTTCCCATATATACTGGCACACCTTTCCCTCTACTTGTAATTGTTTACTTTAATATTATCTTCATATCATAGGATATGAATAAAAGAAAAAGAAAATACATTAAGACAAGCCATACTATGTATATGGTAGTTTCATCAAGGGTATTTTAAACATAAAGACACAAAGCTCCTCGAAGCGCAACAATGGAAAATAAGAATGAGGAACATTATATTAATCTATAGGTAAAATAATAGAAACATAGTTGTTAACTTTTCATGACGAGTGGGTGCCAATCTCCATCAAGATAAATATTAAAGCTAAACTTAACTAGAAATGCCAACAACTCAACTCAAGAATGAAAATTCCATATAAACCAAGCTAAGCTTGAAATTCAAATCGAGATAAATATTAAGCCCAACTTAACTAGAAATTGGAGTAGGCTTACTATAGAAAAATATGTAGCATGTAGATTCAATGAATGCTTGAGTAGTGATCTGGATTTATGTAGGAACACAATGAAATACAAAAATACACATAAATAGAGAGATGAAGCGGAAATAAGACTTCATTTCATTAATAACAAATGACTGAAATATGCTTATAGACAGAATGGAAATAAACTAGCTAGGGCGCTGGTAGCTTATCTATGAGAAGACATGTGGTGGCTACTGGCCTCTAAACTGTGTTACCATGAGGCTCGAAGGCCTATTATTATTGAGAAACAATGGAAAACCCTAAACATCCAAAGACCTAACCCTAGGAGATGAAATGCCAAGACTATGGGCCCCGTTTGGGTAAGTTGGTACATCAACTTCCCATGGACGTAACTTTGGCATACGATCTCCGTTTGATGCGTTATATACCTCGTTACAAATATCTATCCGAGGAATACAACTTTTGGGTGAGAAACATGATTTAATATCCATGTGGCTCCCCGTTTTCCCAAAAAACGTTGTTTAAGGCCTCAAAACGACTTCGGAAGTTCAGGACCCGAAAAACTGCTAAAAATAGTAAACTGTGCGGAAACTAAAAAGATGAAAGAAGAAATGGTGGGGGTCCAAGTGGAATAGGTGGGTGGCCACCAATATCCACTTGGATCATTCCTCCCCCCTTAGGAAGAAATGTTCCCCATTGCATTGAGTTCCTCCATGAGATGAGGAAACTTCTGCTGAACTTGGTCCCTGGTGAGCCATTTGCCTTGGTGAAGGATTTGGCCTACTTTGACAAATCGATATAGCGGTATCCTTTGTTTTCGGATGTGCTTGATCTGTGTATCCATGATCTGATCAGTTCTGGCTTGTTCCATGCAGTTTGGATTTAACTCTGTTGGTGTGAGTTGTTCTACCATGTCGGATGTGTCTAGTAGAGGTGGAAAGTAGGGCCGAAGGCGGTCCACATTGAACATTGGGTGCAGACCAAGGAATGGTGGAATGCTGAGCTCAAAGGAATTTTCCCCTACAGCCTTGGTGAGGGTGTACGGCCCATATCGGAGTGGACAAAGCTTGCGGTGGGGTCCAACGAGGCACTTCTTTTGCAAACGCAACCACACTTTGTCGCCCACTTGGAAATTGTGTGGCACCCGATGTTGATCATGTCGTTGCTTGTACTTAGCATTGGCTTTGTCCAAGATGTCATGAACCTGTTGGCGGATGTGTTGAATGTGCTCAATGAATTTGTTTGCCTTATACGCCTCAGACTGGACATGAGATGAATCTTCCTGAGTAGCAACAAATGGCATGGCTATGTCAATGGGACATAGTGGTTGGAATCCCAAGCCCACTTGAAAGGGGCTATGGCTGGTTGAGCTATGGAGAGCCCGGTTGTAGCTGTGTTGTACATAGG
>JZKD02S2364111.1:769160-805458 GCA_000966675.3 Picea glauca
GTATTTATAAGTTTTTCCACAGGGTAAAACCTCCCTGTGGAAGTTATAAAACTGTTTACATAATCTGGGAAGATATTCCCAAGATCAACTAAACTAAGAAACTAAAATGAAACCAAAATTATTTCAAATATCCTCTAAACTGTCCATCAAATACCATGTAATTTCGAATTCACCTGAAACAGGTCAGAAATAGACAAGTTAGGGAGATATTTTATTAATAAAACAATGAAAATTTAATTCTACAGACTTAGCTACAGAATCATCTAATTCTGTAGCTAGTCTAAAATAAGAATCAGAATTGAAATTAAATCAAATCTTTTAAGAAATTCCATTCAATTGACATCCAATAATTACTTGAGAATGGATCATAAATTGAAATCAATATTCTATTATGAACTCAAATAGGATCCACATCATTAACTGAGTACGGAGATAGCAATACTATGTTTCGATTATAGTCATAAATCGGGTAAATGAAATCACATGAAACAGAATCGTAATCATTTCCCAACAAATCGAATTCCTCTGTTACGAGATCATTTTGACATTCAATTGAAAATAAAACAAATCGCAAACACATCGTTACACTTGTGAATCAAACAGGATTATCACGATAACCGTATAGCAAGCGATTTAGGTTGCGAACGAATCCAAACGATAATTGACTCATAACAAAATCATAACATGATTAATCAAAGAGGGTTTGTTATAGATTTCGATCATTGATCATTGCACAGTAAGCAAACGTGATCGATTAATTTTGATCACAATCGTTTCAATCAAACGAATCATATCAGGATTTGACCAATTCATTTCACAAATTTAAAATACAGAGTATCAATTATAATCTGAACTCGAATCATAGTACAAACTTGCCAAATTAGAATAAAAGCGAATCGATTAGCTAAGATTTTCATATAATTGTTATGATTCGGGTTCATTTCCAATTCGGGAGTGAATGTTATTTGAGCGTAATGTTTTCATCAAAGAGACAGAGTCATTATCTTTAACTTGGAAACAATCAAGGATATAACATCACACGACACAGCATTGTAACAAGTGTCTTCCCGAAAACATTTACCAATCATAGCATACCAATGATAATGAAATCGAATCCGAGCAAAATCGTTTTCTAAATTAAGCATAGAAACTTCCTGTTGGTAGTGGGCGCAAAATGAATTGAATTAAAAACATACCATTACTTTTGTTATTTCACTTAGACAAACTTAGCAAATGAAATCCAAATGAATAACCATTCCAATCCAAATAAAAATCTACAAGCAAATCATATATCGGAATTCCTTCTATTTTTATCAAAACGAAGCCATGTACAGGATGATCATCGAATGATAGAGGCATTTGGATAAGTGATCAAACTATTTAAAAGCTAAATTCAAATCATTATATCAAACTAGATTATTTACAAAACAAAATGATGTCAGAACCATACCTGTGTAGCGACGAGGCTGCTTGATTATGCCAGCTTGGAATTTACAATAGCCATGGCTAATTCCACGTTTTTGAACAGGATGGAGTCGGTAGTCTTTTGCTTTTTATCTGTCGCTTGGAGCTTGGCCTTTTGACTGGTTAGGACTGCAATCTGGTCTTCCAATGATTGAATCCTTGATTGGAGTATCGGAACGTCAATATAATATCGTTCTATCCATGAATTGCATTGATCACAAGGTGACTGCGTGGGTTTAGATAGAGAAGGCGAGGGTTCAGGCAAATGATCGAGGGTTTCACAAGGCCCTTTAATACCCGGGTAGTTAGATTCGTCCTTTAGGCGGGGAGGAAGGTTTGACACAAAATCATAAGGGTGCTCTGCACATAAACCTTGCGAGTAGGGGTACTCACTGGCCAAGAAATGCTCAACTTCCGAATCAGAGTCCTCACTCAAGATGATAGGGTTTGGCTCAACAGGGGGTTTTGGCTTGTTCCTTTCCATCCGTGAAATCAAACGTGCATTCTTTTTACCCTTATCGTTAGCAGTAGGGTTGTCCTTGGGCTTTTTTGTCACAGGCTTAACAGTCTCAACACTCTTAGTCACAGTGTGGGGTAAGTCGACAGGAGGGTAGGCCGAGGGTTTAGGCAGTAGGATATGGTAGGACACCAGGGTTACAGCCTTGACCTCACTCACCACAGGTTTGTCAACCTACGTAGGGTTCGGATCCTCGAAACCATTCCGAGTAATGAAAATTCTCCAGCTATCCCCGTGCAAACTCAAATGATAGACAACGATAAGCTTAACAAGCCCATAATGAAACAGGCTATTGTCGGCCTGGTGGCTTTTGAACTTCTTTGACATTTTAAACAAGATACGATGCAAATAATAGGGCATATTGAGAGCGTATCCCATAAAAACCATAAGAAAATGCAGGTGGTGGAGGAACACAAGTCCATATCTACCTTCATAGGTCACGAACTGTTTGATTATCATCAATAAATTGTGCCAACATGGTTTGAGCATAGATACAGGCATACCTCTATCACAAGAGGTGACTTTGTGAGATTGAAACAACAGTGTCCATGGCACTTCCTTGACCTTGCAATTCTTAAACCAACGCTGTCCCGAAGGAGCTAATCCCGTAGCCGAGCTGATGAACTGTTCATCAATCTCCAACTGTATATCACTGACCTTGGCTTGACAACCATCGAAGGTCATGGCAAACTATCGAGCTACGCAAAGGTTAAAACCCTCAAAACGTTTCACGAAGGTAAGCCATCCACTGTCTGCCAAATATTGGCGGGCATTGTCAAACATCAGCAGGGCTTGATTGCCATTGGGTTCAACTCGCACAACTGGGGCCATGGAGCCGAATGCATGGTAAGGGAAGGGTTTGAATTCACCAACACACACAGTAACAGAGCTACCCAAACCAACAACAATGAACGAGCCAAAAGGGGTAAGCATAAATGCGCGCATGCGAAGGTGGTGGAGTCTGCCATGCATAATATTCATTATCCAAGTACAACCACCAAATTTCATAGTTGTTCACTCCATAATAATAGTTCAACCATTAAGTCATGTGTACAACTAATGAAATCAAATGTGAATCACCAACGCGCGCAAATGTTATACCATAATGTTTAAAACATCCGACATATAAATCAAAACCCAAAATCAAATATGCACCAATGTATTAATTCATATAATCAAAATTTCAACCAAGGTGCCACAACGACATTCATATAGTTGACAAGCCAATAAGTTATGAAGGATTAACATAAGGATTATATCATATATATATATATATAAATTTAATCATAACCCCTATGCATTTTCGTAGAATCAATGATCAGGCAAGTCATATAAAGTGTAAATCCAAATGCTCAATGACTTACAAACTCAATAAAATCAAGTTATGCAATCAATATAAGAATGTCCAATGAGCACAGTTCGAAAGTACTTCCAGCCACATAACGATAAACAAAAGGTAAGTGCAGTAGGCATATCGATAAAAAGATCATGACAGTTCAGATAATGATCAAAATGTGACCTCGAAAGGAGAAGTTTTCACGCTTACAGTCGTGAAAACTTAACGAAGACATATGTGCAAATGTTGCAAGAAATGAAAATGTCGTCTATTTGAAAATTGCGATGAAAAAATGATGTTTGTAAAACATAGGTGTAGGCAGCTTATAAGATCATAAAAAAAATGAATTGGATGCCAACAAAACTGAATCCCTTCCTCATGGAAAATATTATGGATCTCATAATTGACATACTCTCCCCTGTTATCAGTTTGGAGGAATTTGACTTCCTTTCAGGACTATGTCTCAACCAGGGCTTTGAAATCTTTGAGGTGTTGAAAGACCTCAGATTTTTGCCTGAGAAAGTAAATCCATGTAAAACGTGAGAAATCATCAACAAAAATGAGAACAAACCTCACTTTTCTAATATATGGATGCGGAAAGAGACCCATAAGGTCATTTTTTTATCATATCTAAAGGCGCAGAAGCTCTGTGAGAATTTTCTTTGTCAAATTTCTCTTGAGGGTGTTTTCCAAGAACACATCCCTCACATACTCCCTTGGATAAATGGATGTCTGGTAGACCATCAACCAATATTTTCTTGATAATTTTTTGCATATATCTGAAATTCAAATGTCCAAACCTTTCGTTCCATATCCTACAACTTTCATCAGCATGGGTAAGCAGTAAAGCAGAGTCTGGTTCAATAAATTCAGAAAATGTATACAATCTAGATTGATGATTTACCTCACTGGTAGAAACCTTGGAGTTGGTTTTCATGTCATAGATGTCCATGACATTTGGTGTGAATATGAATTTCTTTCTGGTGCCGTAATTTGTCATCTGATACACGGAGAGAAGGTTGATGGAAAGTTTGGGAACGTGCAACACATTCTCGAAGCTTCCATTGGTGAGTTCAATCCTTCCTTTGTCGGTGACTTCGATAGAAGAGTTGTCCCCCATCAAAACAGGAGGACCTTTGCATGCATCCAATGAAGAATAAAATACTTTTGAGTCAGCCATGTGATTTGATTCTCTTGAATATACGATCCAAGCATAGGGAGAGGAGTTGATGGAAATCAAGGCATGGCTAGAAATTCCTTTCTTGGGATTCAGATCTTCTGGCTTCTTCTTATTGGCACCCTCGGGGATGCGATCTCCAAGGTTGTTTTGCTGAAGTATTTGAGACATTAAATCTATTTATTTTTTCATGCATGCGGATTATGGATGGAATCCATTGTGACAGTACGTGCATTTCTCCCCTTTTCTTCCCTTTTCACCTTTGGATCTGGAGGCATCGATGAAGGGATTTGAGTACCCTTCTTTCTTCGGATGTGCATGAAATTTCATTTTGTCTTTATATTTAGATTTGTGATATTGATAGCTACCATCTTGCACAATAAGTGCATGCGCCTTTGGGCCTTTGATTTTTCCCATGTTGATGATCTTGGTTTTCTCTTGTGTCATGGATTTGATAAAGTCCTCAAGAGAAGGAATCTTTTAGGTGGCTCTAGAGGTGAATATGACAGAATGGAATGTGGATACAAATACAAATAATTCAGGACCAAGTTTGGAGAGAATGGTGAGAATAATTTGTTTCTCCTCCTTATATTTATTAACCCTGCAAGCTTTGAGTTGTGACAATAAATCCTTGAATTTTGTAAAGAAATCTTGGATATTGTCAAAGCTTTTTTGATCCAATGTGAGAAATTCCACCTCCAGCATATGTCCCCTTATCTCGTCCCATTTTCCAAATATCCCTTCCAAGGTGGTCCAGGATTCATTGGGAGTCTTACAGGAAGATATGTGAAAAAGGATATCGGGAGAAATAAGACTGCAAATTGTTCTGAATGCTTCATCCATTCGATTTAAGTACTTAGATTTTTCTATGGCTGATGTCAGTTATGTGTATGTATTCAAGGTTAACTTGTGCAATCCTCTGGTTCGAAGATGTATGACTATTTTCTCCTTCCATGCAAAGTAGTTGTAAGGTGTAAGAATGAATTCTTTTTGGAAATCCATCTTTCCGCTGTCTTCAATCTTTTGTACCTGCAAAAACATTTTCTGTAGCTTTTGCTTAGCAATCAGTCGACTCTGATACCATGTAAATGTGTTGAACCTGCACATAATAGATCTAGCTAGAAAATGCTACACACATTTGATCCAGATTTTATGAGCATAACGAAATGAATAAATATTATTAATATGTGCTTAAAACAAAATAATAGAGATACAGTAAAAGTGGTTTTCTATTCAATAACGAAATAAGCTGAAACTGTAAAATGAAGCGGAAACAAGCTTGCTGGAATGGTGGTGGCTTATCTCTAAGAAGAGATGTGACAACTATGCGCAATTGCAAGAAGAAGATTACAATGAGGCTTTGAAGGCCTTTTTACAATAAAAAAGAATGCCAAAAACCCTATACATCCAAAAACCTAACCCTAGGAGATGAAGCACCAAAAGTCATGTGGGCCCCATTTGGGTAAGTTAGTACATCAACTTCTCGGGGTCGTAACTTTTGCATACGATCTATGTTTTAGGCGTGTGATAACCCGTTGGAAAGGTATCGTCGAGGAGATTAATTTTGGGGGCTCAATAATGCCTTCATCTATCATTGAGGAGCTCTATCAGCTTCACCCGACTGTAGTGGGATTCCCAAATCAGCTTCACTTGCTCACTTGATGGAACACAAATATGGCCCAGAAAACACAACAACCCATCTTGAAGATGGAAATGATCGACAATTGTGTTTGAACCCAACATTTGGTAGGTGGTGGCGAAGTCAGGGTCTGTCTCATAGAGTTGGGGCCATCTAGATATCTCATGGCAGCAAGAGTCTAGCACCGTGGTGAGTGCCACGATTGGCGGTCTGCTGAGGCAATCAGCGGCGCTATTGTTGCTTCCTATTTTATACTTGATGTTGAGGTGGAATTGCTGCAAGTATGTGGACCAATTTTGATGGCGGTCATTCTGAAATTTTCCCTGTGTCTGCATGAACTGCAGTGGCTTATGAGCAGTGTGGATGACTGTCTCCTACCCAAGAATGTAATGTCTCCACTGACGGTAGGCTTGTACAATGGAGTACATTTCCTTATCATAAGTAGGGTACTTACGGGAAATACTTGACAGTGTCACACTATGATAGGCCACAGAGTGGCTGTGCTGAGTGAGAACGGTGCCCACAACATAGTCTAAAGCATCTGTCTCAATTTCAATGGGATGCTGCAGGTCTGGTAGTGAAAGTACTGGGGCTGAGCACAAGTGCTGCTTCAAATCATCGAACTCTTATTGTTGGGACCGGCCCCACATAAATTTTTCCTTACCACCACCCCTGTTTATTTGGCTGAGGGCCCATGCAATATGGGAGAATCCCAACATGAACTTGCGGTAGAAGTTGGCAAGGCCCAAGAAACTCCAAAGCTCAGTGAGTGTTGTTGGGGCTGGCCAGTCACGGATGAATTGGATCTTGGTTGGATCCACATGTATGCCATGCTGATCAATGATGTATCCCAGGTAATGGACCTTGTCCATGCCGAAGGATCATTTTTACAAGTTGGCGTATAGCTTGTTCTGTCGCAGGGTGTGCAAAACCTGCTGAATATGCTGCAAGTGTTCGGCCCAAGTCTTGTTGTAAATTAGAATGTCATCCAGATACACCACTACAAAAGTATTGGTGAATGGTTGCAAGATATCGTCCATCATCCTCATGAAAGTGGCTGGAGTATTTGTCAAACCAAAGGGCATAAACAACCATTCAAAAAGGCCTTCCTTTGACTTGAAGGAAGTCTTCCATACATCTGTCTATTCTATTGCGACCTTGTGGTAGCCATACTTCAGATCAATGTTACTGAAGTATTTGGCCCCTGTGAGTTAAACAAGGAGTTCGTCGACTCGGGGAATCAAGTACCGATTTCTGACTATGATTTTATTCAGAGCTCGGTAATCAATACAGAGTCACCAGGTTCCATATTTCTTTTGTACCCGCACGATTGGGCTCCCGCAAGGTGATGAGATGGGACAGATGTTCCCCTTGTGGAGCAATTATTGTATCTATCACTTGATCTCCTCATTCTCTAACAAAGAGCGACGATAGACTGGCCCATTGGGAAGAGGTGCATTGGGGGTCAGATCAATGGGGTGCTTGACTTGGCAGTGCAGAGGTACCCCTGTAGGTGAGGAGAAGATATCTGATTATTCTTCCACAACCTTATCTACTTCCTTCTGCTATGTGGAGAGGTCAACCACAGAGACCCTAGATGTGGCTATGATATTTCTCTTATTCTAAGAGTGAATCAAGAAGAAGACAAAATTCCCCATCTGAGAGATGACCTTCCTGCATTGCTTAGGAGAGATCAAGGAAATAACACTAGGTGGGACTGCCTCGGGTATCCTGTACAATTTCTTGTTCAAAGTAATAATAACACTACGAGGCCTAGAATCATATACAACATGACGTTTCCATAAATAAGGTTGTCCCAAAAGAACATCACAAACTTCGAGAGGAGAAACATCACATAATACCTCATCTTTGAAGGGCTTGATGCCGTACGACAGTCGACACTGTTGGATGATGTAGAGATCACTTCCTTGGTGGAGCCATCCAATGGTGTAGGGTTGTGGGTGTGGCATTGTTGGCAGGACGAGCCACTTGAAGACCTCTACTGAGATGAGGTTCTTCTGGCTACCTCTATCAATGATGAAGTGCAACGGGGTGCCTTTTATCGACATCTGTGAATGGAAGAGGCACTCACCTTCTTCTGGCTCATCTGGTTCACCAGGCTGGAGCTTGGTGGTAGCAACGGTGGCACTGGGTTCCACGTCAATGATCCATCTTCCCTTTTCTAGTTCTATCTTAGAGTCAGAATCTGCATATGATTTAGAGGCTTTCACTTTGGCCACCAACGACTTCTTTGAGCGGTAGTCTACAGTGTTATGCCAAGGGCTCTTATGGAAGTCGCACCACTTCCCGGTATATTTATTTGTCTTTCTAGTGTCCTTCTTTGCTTGTGGCTTGGATTGGTTGTCTTGATACTGTCCATCTTTTCTCTATCCTTTGTTTTTTGGGTTGGGGCTGCCCTTTCTTGACTTTTGTTATGAGGGGTTCCCAGGCCCAAATTGCCGCGTCTTTTGTTTGAGCTTCTGCTTGATTTTGACGGCATATCAGTAGGCCACGCCCAAGGATGAGATTTCCATAAATTCCATTTTGGTCTGGATGTATCTATGCAGAGCATCATGATACTTGAGCACCAAATGTCACTCTGAATCTTTGATACCCATCTTGGTGCGCAAGGTATGGAAGATATTTGTGAAATTGGGCACTGCTTGGTCTCTTTCTTGCCGTAGTGTGGTCCATTTGGTATACAAGTCATCATAACTTCTGACAGGGTAGTATTGTTCCTTAATATCACCCCTGAAGGATTCCCAGGTGGCCGTGACTGAAAATAATGAGGTTTCCTCTGTTTCCTTTTGCTCACAGAAAGTTTCCCACCAATATTTGACATGGGGAACAACTTTGAGGAGCACAAAAGTAATCTTTTCTCTATTCGAAAAGTTATGGAAAGAAAAATACCCTTCTAGTAGATTCAACCACTTGTCTACAACATCTACATCTACCTGACCTTCAAATATAGGAATATCGAAGTTTATTTGTACCTTGAAGGGGGAGGTGCCTCCGTTCGAAGAATATGCATTGCCTGTTGGTAGCCGCTGAAGGATTTGCATGAAACTATCCATCATCTCATTCCTCTGTTGCGTGAGGGCTTCCTCAATCAACAGTTTGAAAGGATCTATTGTCCCATCATATTTATTTTCTCCTGCCATGAGAGGTCTCTTGGGTGTGTGAGAGCTTCTGTCCTCAACAGAAACAAGCTTGAGACCCAACTCTTTGTAATCCAACCTCGTTTGGGACATGCATTAAGACGACAAGGAGCAGACCGCTCTGATACCACTGATCCGTATTTTATGAGAAGAATGAAATGAATACAGATTATTAATAGGTTCTTAACAAAAAATAACAGAGATACAGTAAAACTGGTTTTCTATTCAATAACGAAATAAGCTGAAACCGTAAAATGCAGTGGAAACAAGCTCGCTGGAATGGTGGCGGCTTATCTCTGAGAAGAGATGTGACGGTTGCATGCATTTACAAGAAGAAGATTAAAATGAGGATATGAAGGCCTTTTTACAATAAACAAGAATTCCAAAACCCCTAGACATCCAAAAACCTAACCCTAGGAGATGAAGCGCCAAAAGTCATGTGGGCCCCGTTTGGGTAAGTTAGTACATCAACTTCCCAGGGTCGTAACTTTTGCATACGATCTTTGTTTTAGGAATGTGATAGCCCGTTGGAAAGTTATCACTGAGGAGATTCATTTTTTGGATCAATCATGCCTTCAACTATAATTGAGTATCTCAATCCCGAAAAACCTTCATTTAGGCCCTCAAAATGGCCCCAGAAGTTAAAACTGCTAAAAATAGTAAATTGCCAAAATTGTCAGAAAATAGTTTTGAGGCAGTTGGAAAAGGTGGGTGGCCACCGATATCCATATGGATCAACATTTTCAGAGATAAATTGAGAAAGAGGAAGAAGAAGGAGAGAAATAATAGAATAATTCTCATTAAATTTAATGAATAATGAATAATTTACACATGATATACTCTGTATAACTCAACCAATGCGCACTGGAGGAGAACCAATGCACCATAGTGGTGGTATAGAGTGATTTGGACAAACACCAAAAGTTACAGGAGTGAAATTCCACCTATCTAGTCTCTCAGGTAGTTACGTGAGTGAACTGCCACCTAGCTGAGTTAACTAGTCAACCAGTCTTCAATTAATCGACTGAACAGAGTGTAGTGATGAGTAGATCAAGGAATCAAGGGTAATGCACCAGTCTGGTGATGATCCCAAGGCAAGTTGATGCAGGAGCATCATCAACAGCAAGCGAGTGTGAGTAGCACCAACACATTTTTGGCACGTGTTCAAAGGTGTTTAAATTGTTTTGAAGTAGGATGCGCCAAAACTTAAATAAAGTAGTTAAGAAAGGGCGTACTTGTGATTGTAATCAGACCTTGAGCATCCCACTTTCATCTGAAGGATTAAGAGGCATTTACATATAATAAATGTAATTAGGTAGCCTTGAATTCCAGATTAGACAGTTTTAGGAGTGGAGGGAAAACCGACTATAGATACCCTCATCTTGTATCATTGTAACATTATCAATCGAAGAGAGCATAGGAGAGTAGAAGCAGAGAGTTTTGTAAAGTAAAAACCCATGTACAGAAGTTCTGGATTAATACAAATATCTTTAGTTCAGACTCATGGTGTTCAATTGCTTTCTGTGTCTGTACATGTTGATTGATATATGCTTGTTACTCTCTGTTATGCATTTTCTTTGATGCGTGAATGTATGATTTCATATTTAATGTCTGAAATATGAAGAGAGAGAGAGAGAGTAAGGAATGAGTTTCAATTGTTTCTCTGTCTGAGCAAGATTTTTCTTGTAAGGAGTGCAGCGAAATTTTCCGCAAGGTGTGCGTTGACAGAAATCAGAGTTCGTCTCTGAAAGCTCAGGGGGGATAACATTGTTCTCATTCTAGCAGAAGTGCAAGTTAAGCGTAGGAGCCATGCAAAGTGTGTGCTGGCCGAGTAGAGCCTCAGATTTTGCAACATGAGGGAGTTGTTGAAGGACTGCTATTGTAAAGAGAGTGCACAGAGTCTAAGACTTCAAATACTTGGAAGTATTTGAAGGGTTGCCGCAAGGAGTGCGTGCAAGAGTCTTTTTGAAGACTCGAGTTTATGGTAAAAGCTCAGAAGAGTTAGTGCCTTGAAGTGTTGAAAGGAGGCGTAGCGAAGTTGTTTTGCAGGTGGACAAGTTCCGTGAAGGAATACCTTGTTCATTTCCCAGGAGTTGTCAAGGAGGCATTGGACGGTCGAAATTCTCCATGGAGAATTCGCAAAGTCCCGAGAGCCGTCATATCTTGCAGAGGAGCAAGGAGAGTTATGACAAGTGTTTTCTAAAGTGTAAAGCTCAGAAGAAAAAGAGCCGTAGGATCTGAGCCAACAGGGGCCATCGGATCATTCACGTAATCTCATTTCGGGGTTTCACGAGTTGGAGAACCGAAAGCCTTGCAACGAGATTCACGAATTCACGAAGTGCGAAGTCCCGAAGGGGAAAAAAGATTTAAAGATGATGGAAAGTGGAGAGTGGACAGGTGGTGTACTTGTCGACATGGAGGTCAAACCTTTGTTGACCATTTCAGGGTTTCGTGGGTTGAAGAACTGAAAGTTTAGCATCATGATTCACGAAATCGCGAAGTCTGAAATTCTGAAAAGGCAGGAAGTTTCGTTGTGGGCCAGCACTGGGAAATGTGTCAGAATTCGGCATTTTGGCATATCGGAGGATAATAAGTTGAGACTTTTGTCTCGAAAATCCTGAAGTCGCGAGTTGCGATAAGGAGTAATAAGGAGTTCGGGATCTCGGCACTTCGGGTGTCCGGATATAAAGGAGGCAGTGCTTCGAGAAGTGAAGTCATGAAGTGTCGAAGCTGGGCACGAGGGACATGTAGTAGAACTACAAGGTGGGCCCGTGTGATAGATAGGCAGACACGCGTCTCCTAGCAAAAGGAGTCAACACTCCATTGACTTCTCGCATCTCGAGAATTCGTGAGATAAGAGCATGGGGGCTCGATGTTGAAACTCGCGAAGTGGTGAGCAGTGAGAAGTGCTAGTGTTAAGCCTAGCTAGTGGTCATGCATGGAGGGCGCTGATAGAAAGGAGCTATACCCATTTCATGATCTTGGGTATCATGGAATTGGAAGGAAGGAGGCGAGAGCTTCGACTCACAAACTCGTGAGATTGCGAGTTGCGATAAGCACCTTCGAAATTGGGCCTGGGTCATAGCGCTATGGTCGCTTGGAAAAGGTGGAGCTCGTGCCTAGTGCTATTCGCACAGGGGATCTTCCGAAAGGACCTGTGGATCGAATGAATTGAGATTCCAGCTAGGAATCGAAAGAGCCGATTCGGCTCAAAGGAGACAAACAACGATCCTGTGAGCGGACTTCAGCCTGAGAGTCGGGGAGGTCTGCGTCACAAGTGTGCATTAGCATGGTAATGATCCCAATGTTGCATGTTGATAAAACCAATGCAGCATCTAGACTCAACTCAACTAGTCAAACTGAAGTGTCAATTGAAGAGAATTTCTCCAGGTGGAATATTCTCTCCTAAAAAATAGGAGACTGGATAAATGACTAATAATGACTAAAAACAAGGAAAAACCTTAGGAAAAAGAAATCCTAGGTGTGTGTGAAGTAACTCCAACATAAATAAGACTTAAAGAGACTCCCATTAGAAACTGTTGAGCATATTGAATATATATAAGTGATTGAGGTAACCAAGGATAGCTGAGGTTAATTTCAGAGGGAAGGTGAATTAAAGAAGGCTGAAAATCCAAGGGAGGATGAATTTTTTGATGATGTGTTCTAAGGTATGTTATTTACAGGTCATCTTACCATTTTCAATATAACTTATTTTGTAGAACGATTCAGATAAAAAAAATAATAGGTTGTTGAGAAGAAATATCAAGGTACCTATGGTAGAAATTTCATCTTCTGGGTCGTTTTACGTTTGGAGATACACTCTGTGTATGATAGGGATTTTGACTAGTCCTGAAACTAGTTTAAAATAGGTGTTCTGGGTAAAACAATCATAACTTATTCATAGAGAATAAAAGTGTTATGCTACCAATTGAAATGAAATAATTATAGGTTTTATTTTTTTGTGTGCAATTTTTAGAATAATATATCAAATATTGATCACATGGCATGTCGTACAATTTCTCTCTCTAGAATAGGCTAAAATTCAGCAAGGTCTTCCATTTTCTCTATAACTCCTTTTCATGAATGATTCAAGGAGTGAAACATGGAGGAATTTCAGAAGACATATTGAAGAAGGTTGGGTACAATGTTTATACCTTTTTTCATTATAGGTACAGATTTATTCTTTTCTAAAGTCAGGGTTTGTGACTAATCCAAAACTAGTCTTGTGAGACTGAGGTAAAGGTTGATGAAGATGTTATTCTCTTGTTTCTGAAGTTAAGGAAGGTCTGAAGGTCTATGATCACATACACCAGGTCAGATATAGGATTAGAGGTATTTTTATATGATTATTTTGAAGTTTCATCTTGTTGATCTTATGGAGCATGCTTGAGGCATGTCTTGGTGAGTTTTTGGTATATGTCTTGTGGTACATATTGGATGTATTGTACATGCTTTTTGAGGTCTACTTGTTGAGATACATTGTTGGATAATTTATTGGTTTATTGGTATATGGTGTATGGAATGATATGGTATATGATTGGTACATGGTATGGTGTTGATATACATGGTTTATGTGCATGGTTGGCACATGGTATGGAACATATGTTGATGTACATGGTATGGTTCAGGATTTATATTTTGTATGGTGTTTGTTAT
Organism: Picea glauca; assembly: GCA_000966675.3. Classification (NCBI taxonomy): domain Eukaryota; kingdom Viridiplantae; phylum Streptophyta; class Pinopsida; order Pinales; family Pinaceae; genus Picea; species Picea glauca. The sequence goes on from JZKD02S2364111.1 coordinate 783,108, forward strand.
CACTGAAATTTCATCCGCAACATTGCATGGAAATGGTTACAGAAATACAGCAATGCCAACAACTATTAGTTCACCTGCAACACCAAAATGCATTTCAAAAGGAAAAAACTATACAATTGGGAAAAAAATTGACATGCGCAAACTCACTAAAGGAAGCGCGCACACAGTGCACAAGCCAAAGAAGCCTGTAGAGTGCACAATGTGCCATATGCGTGACTGTGTATGAGAAAATATGTGCACTCATGTGAACAACGCATTTATGGTTCTTGTCAGCCCTCCAACCATTTATGGACCATCTCCCAACATTATTTGACCTTCAGATCTAAGAAAAATCTGAATGGGGGGTTGGTCAAAGACCAAAGGATGCCCTAAAGGGCCCCTTGTTCACACTAAAAACCATTTGAATATTGCCTTGAAGAAATTCTATAAATGGAGGCCATGGGTGCACTAAGAAACCAAGATCTTCATAGTATTGTTACTCTGCCTCAATTCTCCCTTGAGAATCCTCTTTTCTCCTAGGAGTATTCAAGCATCATTGCAATAGGCCATTCCACTCACCTCTTGAGGGAATAGGCATTGATTTTATTCATCATTTTCCATTTTTATTCCATTGTAACAAGAGTTCTCCATTAGGGAACTCAAGATCCCTCCCAAGGAGGAATAGGGGACTCATAATTCCTCATTTTTATCTATGGTGTTTTGCCAACTAATATAGTTATCCATTGGAGGCATAATCTCGGTCATTGGTTGATTTTTTATGGTTCTAAGTTTCTTATGCATTCTAGTTTTTATTTACTTAGTTTTTTTAGTTTGTTTACTTGTTTATTTCATGTGTTTGGCTTGTTTAATCCACTCACTAACCTTTGTCTTGTCTAACAAGCCCAACTAGGCATGCAAGTGCCATTGTTTTTCTCACTCAAGTGACGAAATGGGAACAACAGATTGTCAACCATACTGGGGAGAGGTATCAAATTCCATCATATTTGGGCTTAGAGAGTACTTCTTTTTAATCCATTTGTCTTGCAGGTACCAAAACTGGCCCAACCTTAACTGCCAAAAGCCAAATTCAGAGATGGAGGAGGAGAGTTTCATTCAAAAATTTTCCCTCAATGTGTATCAAAAAGTGCATGGGTATTCTAGCCCATAGACACGCACTCAGCGCGATGTGTGCCCAAAAGGATTCTTTTCTTTGTGCATTTTGCACACTGTGCACCCACTGCGCCTCTGTCAGAACTGTAACCCGCGCACATTTCCAGAATTTCAAAATTGTAATATTTTTTATGATGATTTGAAGGCCCCTAGCCTTCAAATTCTTGCTTTCATGCAATTTGTAAATGCACTCCACTTAGACCCCTTTCCCATATGAAAGGTTAGCTAAACATAAGCACTTAGGGGGTAAAAAGAACCATATATTCTCCTCCTTTTCTTTGGTTTCCACATGGATGGCTTGTTTGGTTTGTAAAATTTAAGTTGAGATTATTGCTATCACATATAAAAAACACTTGCATTGGGACCAAAAATCAACTTTGATAATTCAATATTCTCTTCTCTCGCACCATAGAGCGATCTTGAGAATCAGAAAGTTGGTTAAGGGGACATTTCATCTCACTTAAAAAAAATATTTAGGAGAGGACAAAGCCACCCTAGGGTTTCTCTTAGTTTCATTTTGAAATCATCTTAAAGTTGTAAGGGCCCATACATGCCCACATGTCACAAAATTAGTATAGTTTCTTAAAATTTCTTTCTTAGTTTACATCACTAGGGGAGTTTAAAGATCAAAGTAATGGGCCCATACATGCCCACATGCTTCCAATCTAGGATAGTTTTTCAAATCCTTCTTAGTATAAAAAAAATTAGGGAGTTTGAAGGATTTGTAACGACCCATATTTCCACAAGCTAGTTCTTTAGGGATTTTAAAATTCCACAAGGTTGTACCAATGACACTTAGTAAGATAGGTAACAAAGATTTGTAAGGACCACAGGAAGTCCACATGTTGCAAATTCACACCTAACTTATTAAAATTTGGCACATTCCTTCAATTTCTCACACACAAAGTCACTCCTCACTCACATAATTTCCATCTTGAATTGTGGAGGTTGAAGTAGGTTTTCTCCAAAGGAATTCCGAAACATCCCACTATTTCTTGAGAAATTATCCACACACACTTAATTCAAACGAGATTGGTTCACACCTCCAATCTCTCAACCCACCACATCTAAAATTTTTCTGAAAACTCACTAAGTTTTCCTCCATAGGAGGTGCCAAAATAAGTTTGTTAGTATAATTAGGATCTCGGGGGTAGGCATCCAAATAACCCTCCGTCATCTGGTTCTCACATTTTCAAACATTAGACGTTGACAAATAGGGAACTTTAAAATCCTCCAAGTCAAGTGTTCCTACACCATAAGGCAGGGAGATACCCGTGAAGGGTTGAAGTTCAAGGTCTATTTGTTCTGTGCATCCCCCCTTGAGTCACCCAACTCTTGGAAGGGATCCAACCTATGACCCATTTATGAGGTCAAAAATCTAAATGCTGCACTTTGACTGAGGTACATAGTGACGAAAAATTTAGGACATATACCTAGGTGGCAATTGTGGGCTACAATTCCACCTTGATCAGATTTTGTGTGGCTATTGGGAAATATCACCAGCTCTTTCATGATATGCACCCTCTACCCCTCATTATAACTGATTATTTCATCCTTCACTAGTTCCTCTTACAGTGGCTTCAGACCCCACTCTTGAGTACTCTTGGAAGGTCCAGTGCTATTTGAGAGGAAGGACGATACGTCTTTTAGGACACAAGCATTTGTTTTATTTGTTTCCCATGAGGAAAAAATCCACCTACCCACATGCATGCTTATTTACAGTTGATTTATGTATGACTCTCATTTGATTACATGTAATTGTGAGTTATATCGTCTTCTAAACATCCAAATTGTACAAATCTATTGTTCATTTATTTCTCTCATCACCATTTGCACACATTCACTTTGCTAGTCGGACATCATAGGGGACCCACAAAATTCCCATCGTTCCAGATGCTTGCAAAATCACCCTCCTATTCTAGGAGGAGTTCCTAGTCTTGTCGACTCATTGGCTCAACCATCTCACATCCCCATGAATGCCACTATTTTGGGATCATATTTTCTTGGTTCCACTTTAATTGGGTCCAATTCCCAAGGTCATCCATCCACTAGATCTCCTTCACAAGGAGGCGGGGGGGAAACTTCTTCTCAAGGGAGAATAACAACCCCACCAAATCCCTCTCAAGGGTCAGGTTCACTATCTTCTCACACCATGGATGGAACTAATCCTCCACCAACCCCCCCATGCCATACTTGGAATCTCTCAACATTCCTAATTTGAGTAAACTCACGAATGATCCTATTTTACATGATCCCACATGGCCCAATATTCCTACCAATCTACCTTCAGATATTCCAAAATTTGAAGGAAAACCAGGGGAAGATCCTACCAACCATGTTATGACCTTCCACTTATGGTGCTCTTCAAACAACATCATGGATGACTCCATCTGCTTAAGTTTATTTCAAAGAACACTCATTGGTCCATCGGCCAAATGGTATGTGGATGAAAAATCAGGGTCCCATGTGACTTTTGAATCCTTGGCCAAAGCCTTTTTGGGATTTTTCCAACTACCAGTTTGTCATGACACTAGTTTAGAACTGCTCTCCAAGTGCAAACAAACCTCATCTATGCATATTTACAACCACATTCACGAATGGTGTCAATGACATAGTTTATGCAAAGCATAAACAACCAAAGAACAACGTCTTGATTGGTTTCTAAAAGAACTCATCTCTATACTTTCCAAAGATGTGGCATCCACCTTTCCCCAATCCGGCGAGGAAGCCATCATCAAGGCTCAAAAGTTCAACCTTATTTATGTTCAATCGGGTTACTTATACAAAATATTACCTGATGCACCCAGACCTATACCATTTGGCCAAGACAAACCTGGAATATCTCACGCTACAGATGGGTTGATTGGTACCATGACACACAACAACCCTTGCATCCAACCACAACCTATGTATGGTGCACGTCAATATCCACAACCATATGGAGGGGCATCATATTACCCTCTACCCCATTACCAACAACCATATCCTGTTGCTCCCCCTCCACCCATGAGCAGACCCTCGTTGACACCCATGATGCGACTGACTTCCCAACCGAGTTCATGTTCCCCTTCTACTTTAGCATATAACCTAGGCACTAATGAAAGTGTTTCACCTTCCTATGAACCCTAGGGATCGTTGCCACAAAATAATCTATATTTCCCATTTCCTGGTCCTACATAGTCAGTTGTTCCTCCACATGGACAACCACATGTCATCGTTAATTTTGTTCAACCCTCTCCCATTCAACAAATTCATACTTTTGAACAGTTGAATATGGAAAATTCGGCCCTCCAGTCGAATAATGCCAAGAAGAAAGGAAAAAACTGAAACATTAATAACCTAGGACCAGGTGGAAATAACCCCCAACAAAACCAACCTACTGGGGGAAACCAGAATGAAGGTAACCAAAACCCCCAAGGGGACAATAACAACAAACACCAAGGGAGGAACAACAAAAACAACCTCCGGACGAACTTCCCTTGCACTCTTTGCGGTGAGCATGGACATTTTAATCACCATTTCCCCCAAATTGTCGATTTTAAATGGATGAAAGAATCCATGAACGCGCCACGTCCTCCAACACTGCCTGCCCCTCAACAGGACCCGCAACAGTATTTGCAACAACCACCCCCGACAGTGTCACAAAACCCTATTCCACACCAAGCTGTGATGAATACCCAATAGGAGGTACATCCTGCCCCACCACAAATGGGACAATATCAAAACCTAGGGCCCCTCCACCTTGGAAATCCAATGGATAGCAATATCTTCCTCACTAGCAAAGAAGAAGTTCTTCAGAAAACACGCGATCATCAATACAACACGCCCCTTGAATCTCCTCCCACCACTTCAGAATTGGATCCAGCTATAGCCCGACAACCCTTGATGATTCCATTCCATAACATTAAACCTACCATTTGTATACCTCACATCCCATTACGATGAAATTTCAATAACCGTCAGGCTACGGAAACACATAATTACAGTCTGGTCGATGACTTGGTGCAGTCTCTTGCAACCATGTATGTATTGAAGGTTCTCCAAACCTGTCCAACTCAACAAAAATTCTTAATTTTCGCCTTGGGGGAAGTCGACCCAGCTGATACCAGACTGATCACAATTGATTTAGATAGCAGAGAACCTCGTCTCCCCACTCTGGTACTTTCCAGTTACCAATCAAGATTCATAACATCATGGTTCATCGGTGTATTATTGATGAAGGTTCATCCACATGCATCATGTCCAAAACTGTATGGCAGAAACTTGGCTCCCCTGAACTAGTACCATCCACCATCACGTTGAGAGCCTATGATGATCGACCATCCTCCCCTGAAGGGCTCTTTCAAAATGTCCCTGTGGAACTCAAGGGAAAAGACATCCTCATTGACATTGAGATTATCGACACCCCACTCAATTACAATATCTTGTTTGGATGTAGCTACATGTACGCTATGAAGGAAATTGCCTCTTCTGTGTTTCGAACAATGATGTTCCCCCACAATGGGAAAATCGTCACCATTGACCAAATCACACATTATAAGCCTAACCATTCTACCAACATCGATAACATATTTCCTCTCATCCACATTAGTTCCAATGCTTATTCACTCATTGACATGGCCCCTAGAATTTTCAAAGACCCATCCTTGCTGGGGGCATACCATGGAGCACCACCTCTTATCAAACCTTTAGCACAAGTGTGTGTCGTATCTTCTAATGGAACTGACATCGAAGACACCATTCCTGCCACTGAGGCCTCTCCACACCTCGACATCACACCAGTTGAAGAAATATTACCATAGGGATTCCATGAGAACCCTACTACACCACTTATCTCTGATTTCCCCCTCCCCCTGGGGAAAATCCCATTTTGGGAGACAAATCCTCAAGCCATTATTCAAATTCCCTTCTTCTACCCCCCACCGGGAATACAAGCATTTCAGGTAGCCGTGATGCTTACCCTTCACAACATGGTGCTTGCCATCCATGTATGGTATCTACACCCACCCGCGATGCACAACGAGACTACAATGCTTCAATAATTTTTCAATAGATGGATTAGTCTTAGGGATTGGGCTCCAATAGTAACCTAAGAGTGTATATGGCTTTATCTATGAGAGGAATTATTAGAGGTGATGTTTTGGTTCTGGTCTATTAAGTTAACAGAACCATCTAGATGGGTCTTAGGACTTGCATCAAAACCATGGGGATGATTCTTCCACCAAGCCTTTGCATATTAGCATAGTGGAAAATACAACACCAACAATTACATGATGCACAATACTCAGAAATTTGAGTCCAATTTCAATAATTATTCATTAAAACATTACTCATAATTTGGGCTCCCATACCAGGGAAAATGGTAATTTCTTACATACAAAGAAAACACCAAAACAAAAGGGTACACTTACACAAAAAATCTCTTGTCAATTGCATAAACCTGTTAGAAAAGCAGGATTGTGGAGAAATAAGATTAAAAAAATGCGGAAATAAAACATAGAATCTACACAATACAATAGAGACACATATATATGTGGTTCACCTGGTGGGGGCTATGTCCACCAAATAAATTTGCAGGTCCTTCATTTTTATTATCCAGCAAAATGAAGGGATACAACCTACAACACGCCTGATGTAACTTCATCTTCTTTCTCTCACAGTCTCCTCTCTAGGAATACAATAATCACGATAATACACAACCGCAATACAATTCCCTCATAAAAGAGGGTTTCATTCTAGGGAAAAAAACCCTAAAATAACTTATACCATCATATTTACAACTTTATAATGAACAATCCAGATCGACTATGAACTTACAATATTTTACAAGGAATTTTTTCCCAATATTTCGCTTCGTGTGCGCTACTCCTGAATCCCCTGCCAAGGGGGGCTGTAAAAATTGTCATCCCCCCCACCCCCCCCTATACCCCCCTGGCGACAGTTTTTGGGGGGAAATACCCCCCACACCCCCTTGTTAAGGAATGGGATCTAAGCGTGGCTAAAACAAACCTATGAATTAGGAACATAATCAAGCTCCACAACCAACAATATCCCACTTTGAAACTGATCACAACAAATCCACTGTTGATGTACCTACTAGACTATACTCCACCTTGTACCTAGAACATTTCTCATATTCACCTTCAGTCTTGAATACAAACTGAGATTGAGTAGAAACTTAGTTACTCTCTGGTTACTCCCTTTGCTAACATGTTTTCGGGATTCTAGCTAGTATGTATCTTTTCCAACTTCAAATGTCCATATTCCAAGATGGACTATATGAAATGTTACTTGAGTTGTATATTATTAGTATTTGAATGGAAGGTTGAGTTATTTGCAAGATGAATGGCACTCTCATTGTCACAGTACAACCTATTATTCTCCTGCTTCTTTCTCAATTCCTCCATAAACCTTTGTAACCAAATCATTTCTTTACTAGCCTTTGTAGCAACAACTTACTCTGCTTTTGTTTTTGAAAGTGAAATAACCTTTTGTAGTTTTGAAATCCAGCTTATTTTGGTTCCACCTACAGTAAAAACATACCCTGTGGTGCTCCTCCTACTATCTTTATCACCTACCATATCTGAATCAACATATCCCTATAGAATAGTGTATGAATCTCTAAAACATAATGCATGAGTAGAAGTACCTCTCAAATACTTGATAATCCACTTTACTCCCCCCAATTTTCTTTACCTAGATTGTTCATATACCTGCTCACAACTCCCATTACATGTGAAATATCTGGTCTTGTGCAAACCATCATATACATCAAGATACCAATTGTTGATGAATAAGGGACCCTGGACATGTATTTTATCTCCTCTTATGCCTCGGGACAGATTTCCTTAGTTAATTTGAAATGGTTGGCCAGAGGTGTACTAACTGGTTTTTCATTCTACATTATAAACCTCTCCAACACCTTCTCTATGTACTCACCCTAAGACAATGTCAATTTGCAATTTTTCTCGTCTCTTGTTATTCTCATACCAAGGATTTTCTTTGCAGCACCCAAATCCTTCAGCGAAAATGAATTATATAATTTCTTCTTGAGCATATTTATATCATGCATATTAGACCCTGCAATAGGCATTTCATATACATACAATAGCAAGATAATATAGCTTTCATTTTCTTGCCTTTTAAAATAAACATAGTGATCAAAATGACATCTACTGTAACCTTGTTATGTCAAAAACCTGTCAAACTTCAAATACCACTTCCTTGGATCTTACTTTAGGCCAAAAAAGCTCTTCTTCAATCTGCATACCAAATTTTCCTTTCATTTTACCTCATACCCATGTGGTTGTTGCATACAAATCTCTTCCTCCAAATCCCCATGGAGAAAAGATGGTTTTACATCTAACTATTCAAGATGCAAATCTTCTACTACCATGAGACTTAAAATAGTCCTAATTGAAGTCATTTTAACAATAGGAGAAAATGTTTCATCAAAATCTATACCTTGCTTTTGTGCAAACCCCTTTACAACAAGTTTATCCTTGTACCTATTTTTTCCTCCATCTTCTTCCTTCAACTTGTAAACCCATTTATTCTGCAATGCTCTTTTTCCTGCAAGAAACTGAACCAAGTCCCAAGTCCGATTATTTACCAAGGAATCCATTTTCTCTTCCATGCCTTTCTCCCACTTCTTTTTAGTGTCTACCTGCATTGATTCTTCGTAACATTATGGTTCACCAGAATCGATCAACAATAAATAATATAATGAAGGAGAGTATCGTTCAAGGGGTCTAATTAACCTGGCTACTAGAGGGAAAACCCCCCTATAACTATACCAGGGTTCTAAGTATAGACAGAGCTATGAACTCCCTTAAAATATAATCTAATTTTTACACTACCCCAAACATCCCTGAATAGATGAATAGAAAGTGATAGAAGAGTAAGTAAAAAACAATACCTTTGGTCCAAATGTTTGATGTTGACCTCCTCAAGCTTTGTAGCTTCCAAGGCTACAAGTCTCCTACTAAAGTTGACCTGCATCCACATCTAGGAAAAAAATGCTACAAATATTCTATTTATATACATAAATTAGGGTTATATATAAATTTTTATGCATAAATCAAAGGAAAGACATAAAAACATCATTTGGGACAGGGAAAAAAGATCCCTTTATTCAATATTCAAAGATTGGAAATTACAACCTTTGTAGGTCGATGCTCCATGAAACCGGTCTGGAATCCTCTTGATATCTCTCCAAGTGAACCTTTCAAATGCCTTCTCTCACAATTAGTTTGATCACTTCAAGGGAAGGGAAGGGATTGTATGGGAGAAAAGGTCTAGAGACAGAATGTCGAGGTAAGAAATAAAAAAAAGGTTGCAAATACTTGGGCAAGGAAGGAAAGGGAAATGGGAAGAGTTTCACCATTCTAATTATTGATGATGTAATGAGACCCCCAGACCTCCTTTTATATGACAAAAGGATATTTATTTGGTTTGGGGATAGGCTACAAAATGTGAATTGGTTTGGAAACCTCCAATAGCCCGTAAATTCCACCGAATTCCTTACAACTTTTTATTTTTTGCAACTTTTGGAGGTAAATGTGGGTTGTCTAGTATCCAAAAAGCATTTGTACATGGGTTTTTTTATCATGCAACAAGTGTATGTACGTGAGCAGTAGTGCAACAGGGTGCGTAAATTATCCAAAAAATGGTTTTTTAAACAGAGTTCCTCAACAGTGAATTGGCAAATTATGCAAGTAGAAAGGACAATGCCATGTATGCATGACTTGGGAATTTTAGGGCTATAACAAATTCCCCCTAATGTATGAGTTCAGAAGAGAAAATGATGGCCGAAATAAATTACAATATCTTTACGAGTGAGAATGCACGAAGTCAAGCAAGCCCATAAATTCCATTGAATTCCTTGCAACTTTTTAATTTTTGCAACTTTTGGAGGTAAACGTGGGATGTTTAGTATGAAACTAGTGTATGCATGCGGTTTTTATAGCATTCAAAAAGTGTATGTACGCTGCAAGTAGTGCAACAATGCGCGTAGATGCTCCAAAAAATGGTTTTTTAAATAGAGTTATGTTGGGTAAATTATATGCGATAATTTTTGTTACATTTAATGTGAATCCAAGGTTTGTAGGCTTGTGAGGTGCAAACATAATATGTGTAGGACCAAAGCTAGACTATTCTATCCTAATTGTAAAATAACTAAAAAATATTTGAGAAACCGGTTATTATTCTTCAAGTTCTCTATTAGAATGGTTGGGGCTCAGTCTAGCTACAGATGACATCAATCATATGCTGCATGAACACTATGTTTCCAACATCCAAATTAACTTGTCAAAGTGTCTTTTAAAGGGTTAATACTCTATGCTGGAAATAAACACACATGCATTTAATAGAATCAACTATCAAACACTAAAAGATTCTGAGTTAACACTAGACTATGGGACAAAAGTATTGAGTCTTCATTGGTCCTAAAATAATGTTTGATCACACAAAACAAACTGTAGAAAACAAATTACAGAAAATTAACTGCAGGAAAGCAAATCTACCTAAGAGTACTCTTTCTACACTATGTAATTGCAAGGGCCAACACCAAACTTGCACATGAAAATAATAACGAAAGGATTCTCAAATACAAACACACACAACCTTACTCAATATCTTCTCTCGAGCTAAGTACATCAACCATAATGAAGAAGCTTAACAATGAATGAAGTATGCAAGAGGAATGGACTAAATTGAAGATATATATATATATATATATGACATAAGTGGATACTTATTTAATGAATAGGAACAGAGGGAAGTGTTAACTTTGTAATTAAAAAGGCTGAAAATAAAATGTCTCTTGAAAGTATCAACCATATACAAAATTAAAGAAGAATGGGAATGGTGAGATGAATGCTCTTTGCATTGAGATATTCAATGTGAAATTCAAATCTTAATAAAAAGTAAAGGGAAAGTAGAAACATTAACTTCTGTAATTTGATTGGAGTTCTATATCCATTAAACACATTCAATTATACAAAATCTATTGCGTGAAATGAAGTGGGAGAGTTAGTTCTTTGTGTGGACAATAAATGTAAGTATAATCTTCAATGTGCACTCCTCAAACATAGAGTGATCTGATGAAAAGAAAGAGGGTGATTCTCTATGTGATAGAATTTGAATGCAATGTTGATGGACAATGATTCAAGGTGCATAGTATAAGGATGAATGGACATCATGAAAGAGGCGATTGAATGGGTGAATTAAATGGGAAAATGGATGGTGATGTGAGGGAAATGGTTTAACACATAACAGAGTATGCTTGGATAATGAACACACAAGAGTAATCAGAGAAATGCAAATGGAATTCAATGCATAATAAACACACTATGATAATGTCTTAGTTGAGGTTGTGATCTGAGTTTCGAATAACATAAGCACACTTCAGATTTTAAATGAGCATAATAAGAAATCAATGAATCAAAATTCAATCAAATTAAATACACTTGCATATAATTAATAAAAATGGGAACAACAGGACATTACCCATCTTGAGGGGCCCTTCCCAACCTGGGAAATGTCTGAGAAACTAATTCATATCTCAAGGATGCCTAGAACTTCAACAATGATCAATTCTTTATTAAATAAAAGATCAACACTTCAGTTTAAAAAATAATGCTCAATTCCTTCATATCATATCATTACCCCCTTTCCCATGCTCTATGAGCTTATATTTATACATCAGTTCCATTGAGAAGAGATAAAATCAAATCCCAAAGTCAGATTTCAAATTTCACAATTTTTGGAAACAAATCCCAAATTATGGGTTTTTCACTAATCTAGGAAGATTCATGTTAAAAATCCAAACATAAATCTTAATCCATTTCGAATTTTGAAAAACTGCTCACGGCTTACTCAATTTTCCATCTTATGGAAAAAACCCATGTTCGATAATTTTTAGATTTGATCTCCTCTACATGAAAACCTAGGTGGAAGTTGGAAGTTTAGAATTGTCTGCTAAATTTAGTTGTAACATTAATTTTGTGCTAGAGGTCTACATGTGAAATATGGGTGAATTATGACACATGTGTCAACATGTCAATGTCGTTACAGAGAAAACCCATGTTCCTGATTTCCTTCTAGAAGCACACCAATATGCCAAGCTACAATATCAGGTACGAGAATAACTAAACTGGTGCATGAATGTTGAACTGAAATAATGGTATGGGAATGTTGATCATGCAAATCACACTTTATCATCCATCATTAGTAAAACATGATATAGTCATCTTTTAATCACTAAAAAGATTTAAAAGACGATGTATTAACCACACTGGATATAATGACGAATGATGGCGTTTAATTAGGGTTTATGGTGTGTATTAACAACGAAATGCGGGAAAAGGTGTAATAATGAATGTTTTTGTATAGCAGTAAAAATGGGAAAAAGTGGAGCTCAACACACCCCCAAACACAATAATTTGCATGTCCTCATGTAAACAAGGTGAACTCATGATAGTATGCTTATGAATTTATGTGACACTATTTCTTTGTGTAGGTATTGGTTCTTGTGGAGCGACACTATGGAAACTGATTATACTGTCACATATTGATTTAAAATAGAGAAACAAAATTATCATGGAAATGGAGGACATACAAGGGATGGGATATCACTCGGTGATAGTGAATGGTATGAGTATGGAGAATGTGAAATGATGGGGATGGTGGCCATATGAACTTGGACACCTTTATACTCTATATCTTATATTCATTCTAAGACCAAGATTTACATGTGGTTCTTTGCTTGGGTAGACAAGAATGACTTCATCCTCTTATTCAGAACATTCATATGAACTAGGAATGCTTTATGATGTACAAGAAGAAGATATTAAAGATGTTGTTTTATGTTTGTACTTGTATACCATAGATTTCCTTTTCATTGCTTTGTCTTATGACCAGAGTATAATTTTCATTAATGGTAATTTCTAAGAACTGATAATGTATAGTGGAGTGTGGAGTAGGTAATAGTGGTTATGCATCATTTTTTACAAATTCTTAATAAATTAAAGAGATTTATACATGTTTTACCTCAAGTTACCTTTTCTTTGAATTCTAATGCTGGTTGAAGTGGAAATCGTGCAGAACAATATGCGAGATATTTGGAACCATGATGTGGGCCACTAAAAGTTGAATATGAGGTGGAGAAAAGCTTAGAACTACTTAAGAGAATGAATTTGATGAGATTTGCACAAAATATGATGAGAGCTAAACAGAACAGATGTTGATTTGCTGAATCCCGAATTGTTTTTTTGGCTGAGATGAACTAAAGATGTTGGAGATGTTGGAGATGTTGAAGAGAGACTTTGAAGATATAGAAGGGATCTGGAGATCTCCCCCAAACCCAAGAGTTTGCATGTCCTCATGCAAACTGCTTAATACTGAGTGGCATGTGGCTATAATAAAACAACTGCTGCCAAGTTTTGTTGATACCAATCAGAGAGTTGCTAAGAACAAAACTATGAGAGATGATAATGAATTATGGGCACAAATTCCATGATTGATAAACCTTACCACACAGAGAGAAAATCATAAGATCGTATAATAAACCGATCATAACATGAAGTACATCCAATGTCACATTTTGACATTTTAGATTTGAACAATTTTCGAAGATCACTTATGAATATTTCTCCTATATGACTGACTAAGATAATTCAAGAATAACTCGCAAAAATGTATAATCATCTTTTCCGTTCTATAAAAAATATGTCTATTTCCTTGATTAAACAAAATTCATCAAAAGATTAGCAACACTTATGTTCAGAGAGCCCTGTATAAATTAGAGTCTGGATTTTTTTCTTCTCCTTTAGGAAGGAAAATAAAAGAGTATTAGCAGTCTCAACAAATGAAAACCTCATAGGAAACCAGTCAACCTTTTCACTTTGAAAATATTTACATTCATTCAAGTAATAAAGATAAATTTCCCAGTTGAGTATATTAAGATTCTAAGACCATGGTTCCACTCTTAAGATATTTCATCTTAGATATAGTATGAATTGGATGATAGGGTCTTAAGGTCAACTTAGGGTTATTCTCAAATGGAAAATAGATGGATTTTATTTAACCTTTAGTTCAACCATGCATGCTTCTTATTAATGATTTACACAAGTATATCATTCATGTAGACAAATATAGATTAGGCATATCAAAATCAGAACCCATTACTAGCAAGTATGTTTAGTACTCCGATGGGGTAATTTTGACATCTAAGAAATATTCCCCCCTAGGCAGAATGCCCCGTTTCCCACGAGCCTGTTCAATACCCCGATGAGTTTGCGTAGTCATACCACAAGTCGGTACCCGCTGCCAGCAGACCTATTCAATATCCCGACGGGTTAGCCTCTTACACCCAATTTCCATCAAAGGATCTTGTCCCAAACTTCGCCCTTAAGATAAAATTTCATAGATTGATTTTTCATGGGTGAATGGAGGAGCATCTCTGAAAACATTTTTACGGGATGGGATGGTATTATGTTGGAAGATATTCTATAGATTTCCCATAAAATAATGTTCGCATGAAAAAAAAACTTATGTATTTAGATTAGTCCAAGGACATATCATGGTTAAATTTACTTAATGTGTGGTGGATGAGGCCATTATAGAATAACCTAAAGTGCCTCTATTCCCTAAGTTCATCTTCTTCACATAGAATTATAGTAGTGTTCCCATGGGTAGAAACATCATGCACTATCTTGCTACTATTTAATAAAGATGCTCTACTGACCAAATTTGAGATAAGATCAAGTTGTACTAGCTACCTATGGGTCTCATAATATGGAATTTTAACTTTATGTAATCCCATAATATAATCAAAGACAAGGCTATGAGTTACTGCTATAATAAATGATCTAAAATTTTGTTATAAACAAGGGAAAAGAAATATCTAAAAGAATTGAAAATGATTGGATATGTCAAGAGGTCTTGGGTTTGATAATTGAACTCCTTTCTTTTTAGTTTTGCATTATTAATAATTTCCTAAACTATAAATTTATTCAAGGAAAATAGTGTAGAAAAATAGTAGAGAAAAACTAATAAAGGTCAGAGAATGTTCTTGAAAGAAAAATAAATTTTAAGGAAGTAGTAGAAAAAGATATTCAGTTGTTCCAAAATTGTTTTAGGTAATAAAGGATTAGAATAAATGATAGTTTTAACAAAACAACAGAACCAAAAGAAATGCAATTGCTTCCATGAATAAGTCATGAAGATGTTCTCCCAATCCAACCAAAAAGAGGATACCTGCAAAACTCCAACAAATCATCATAGACTCATTTATTTAGAAAACTTTGAAAAATGTCTATCAGCTAAAAACATATTAAAAACAATGTCACACCAAACTATATGCAACACTTATTCACCTATTCGCTCGCACGGGTGTAGACGGATTGGCAAGTGCCATGTAAATGGAAGGAAATTTGTAAAATGAAGTCTCATGTTCGATTCTCACCCAAATTTACTTGTGCGCCATTCTTGCGGACTAGGTGGTTGCACCTGGGGTTATAGTGGTAGCCGATGAGGATCGACCCCATGTCACGTGAGTACGAGAACCGCAAGTTGTCGATTCCCCCAGTAAAAAAAAAAAACATTTATTCACCTATGCTCTATCCTACCTTACATAAAAAAGGAACCCTTTTCAAGTATACGCGTACTTCCAATGCAACCATGTATGTAATAGGATTATCAATATACTCACATTCAGGTTTGAACAATATACTTTAATAAATACCAGAACATGAGGAACCAATTGTCTCGAATGATATGATGCGAAGAGTTTTTGAAGAAAAGAGTGGCATTGTTTCAATCCGATGGTTGTCTGGAACCAATGTTCAATATAGTCATGATATCCTTGGTTTGATTCTTCATTTGGACCACTTTGTATGTCCTCCTCTACAATTACATATATATGTATATATATATTCTTGATTGACTCCTTGAATACATAAAGGATCTGACAATGGGCATGGTGGAAATTCTTTCGTCTCAGGTTCTATTGTTTGTTCTCCATCGGATGTAGTCCATGGTTGTCCAATCTCCTTTGTAAGTTGGTGAGGATGATCAGGGGGAGCTTCTAGATGTGGCTGATTCAAATCTTGGTTGTCTATCACTTCCTGGAGTTCAGGTATGTTCTTGACTGCTGTCAAGATTTTCTCTTCTTGAGATGCAGAGATCCCAACCACTGCTAGGATTTGAGAAAGTTTTTGGAGTAACATTTCCTCCTTTGCTCAACAAACTCTCGATCATCCTTGAATATTGATTTTCTGGTTTCTAATCCTTGTCTTGCACATGGATTAGTGTATAGGGGTCCTTACAACACCCAAAAGGAATAATTAGAAGAAAAAAATGAAATTTAGAATGAATGAAATTAACCTAATTGCATAATTGAAAAATGCACCGCACTTGCATGAAAATAAAATCACTTGAATAAAAGAAACACTCTTGCATAAAAGGAAAGCGCTCTTGAAGGAGAATAAACAAACTTGCATGAAAGTAAACACACTTGCAATAAAGTAAGAGTCAAGGTTTTTGGGAAACTCACAATAATGTTCGCGCAAGTTCTTACCTCTCGTCTTACTATTTCTCCTCCCCCAAGCTGTGTAATTTAAAAGAAACCTACCTATGCTCTAATCCCTTTAGCACCTCCCCGACAACGATGCCAAAATTTTTGGATAAATTATATGCAATAATTCCTGTTACATTTAATGTCAATCCAAGGTTCATAGGCTTGTGAGGTGCAAACACAATATGTGTAGAACCAAAGCTAGACTATTCTATCCTAATTGTCAAATAATTGAAAACTCTTTGTGAAACTTGTTATTCTTTTTGAATTTCTCTATTGGAATTATTGGGTCTCATTTTGGCTACAGATGACATCAATCATATGTTGCACGAACACTACGTTTCCAAAATCCAAATTAACTTGTCGAAGTGTCTTTTAAAGAGTTAACAATCTATGTTGGAAATAAACACACATGCATTTAATAGAATAAACTATCAAACACTAAAAGATTCTGAGTTAACACTGGACTATGGGACATAATTCTTGAGTCTTCAGTGGTCCTAAAATAATGTTTGAGCACACAAAAAAAACTACAGAAAATAAATTATAGAAAATGAACAGGAAGAAAGTAAATCTACCTAAGAGTACTCTTTCTACACTATGCAATTGAAAAGGCCAATACCAAACTTGCACATGAAAACAATAACGTAAGGATTCTCAAATACAAACACACACACACACACAACCTTACTCAATATCTTCTCTCGAACTAAGTACATCAACCATAATGAAGAAGCTTAACAATGAATTAAGGATGCAAGAAGAATGGACTAAATTKCATATATATATATATATATATATATATATATATATATATGACAGAAGTGGATACTTATGTAACGCATAGGAATGGAGAGGAATTGTTAACTATGTAATTAAAAAGGCTGAAAATAAAATGTCTCTTGAAAGTATCAACCATATACAAAATTAAAGAAGAATGGGAATGGTGATATGAATGCTCTTTGCAATGAGATATTCAATGTGAAATGCAAAGCTTAATAAAAAGTAAAGGGAAATTATAAACATTAACTTTTGTAATTTGATTAGAGTTCTATATCCATTAAACACAGTCAATTATACAAAAGCCAATGTGTTAAATGAAGTGGATGAGTGATTTATTTGTGTGGACAATAAATGTAAGTATAATCTTGAATGTGCACTCATCAAACAAGGAGTGATCTGATGAAAATAAAGAGGGTGATTCTCTATGTGATAGAATGCGAATGCAATGTTGATGGACAATGATTCAAGGTGCAGAGTATAAGGATGAATGGACATCATGAAAGAGGTGATTGAATGGGTGAATTAAATGGGAAAATGGATGGTGATGTGAGGGAAAATGTTTAACACATAATAGAGTATGCTTGGATAATGAACACATAAGATTAATCATAGAAATGCGAATGTAATTCAATGCATAATAAACACATTGTGATAATGTCTTAGTTGAGGTTGTGATCTGAGTTTCGAATAACATAAGCACACTTCAGAATTTAAATGAACATAATAAGAAATAAATGAATCAAAATTAAATCAAATTAAAAGAACTTGCATCTGATTAATAAAAATGGGAACAACAGGACATTACCTAGCTTGAGGGGCCATTCCCAACCTAGGAAACATCTGAGAAACTAAGTCATATCTGAAGGACGCCCATAACTTCAACAATGATCAATTCCTTATTAAATAAAAGATCAACACTTTAGTTTACAAAAGAATGCTTAATTCCTTCATATCATATCATTACCCCTTTACCATGTTCTATGAGCTTAGATTTATACATCAGTTCCACTGAGAAGAGATAAAATCAAATCCCAAACTCAGATTTCAAATTTCACAATTTTTGGGAACAAATCCCAAATTCTGGGTTTTTCACCAATCTGGGCAGATTCGTGATAAAAATCCAAACATAACTCTTAATCCATTTTGAATTTTGAAAACTTTCTCGTGTTTTACTCAATTTTCCACCTTCTGGACAAAACCCATATTATAGAATTTTTAGATTTGATCTCCTCTGCACAAAAATCGAGGCAAAAGTTGGTAGTTTAGAATTGTCTGCTAAATTTAGTTGTAACATTAATTTTGTGCTAAATGTCTACACGTGAAATATGGGCGAATTCTAACACACATGTCAACATGTCAACATCGTTACAAAGAAAACCCATGTTCCCCAATTTTCTTCTAGAAGCACGCCAATATGCCAAGCTACAATATCAGGTACGGGAATAGCTATATTGGTGCAGGAATGCTAAACTGTAGTAATGGTATGGGAATGTTGATCATGCAAATCAAACTTTATCAACTGTCATTAGTAAAACATGATATAATAATCTTTTAATCACTAAAAAGATAGAAAAGATGATGTATTAACCACACTATATATAATGACGAATTATGGCATTTAATTAGGGTTTATGGTGTGTATAAGGTGTAATAATGAATTTTTTTGTATAGCGGAAAACATGGAAAAAGTGGAGCTCAATACATTCTCAGTAGTGAATTGGAAAATTATGCAAGTAGAAAGGTTGTTGGTTTTTATTATTCTACTTTATCAGTTGTCTACTTTGATCTTCCCCCACTGTCATAGGTTAACCCAGGTTCATACTTAACAAGATTCCAACAAAAATCCCTCTAAAACTATTGCCCCCCTTGGTAAACTAGAAGGCAACACAACACACAGGGTGTACTGCATAGTCTCACCCAAGATAGCTCTATGGGTGGCTTCAATACTCAGGTGCTTGTAGCCTGGGAATGAGTGGAGATATGATGTTGTACCTTGTGATCTTTATTTATTTAGTCTATCCCCTTGATTAAAGAAGCCATTCTTATTTATGCATGTAAAGTATCAGATCTAGCTAGTTCCTTCATTCAGTCATCTATCATTCAATACTTACTAATAATAAATATGCATTCATTCAATCACATAACACAAGTGTTACCATGGTTCACCCCCTCCTGGGATACGTCACAAAGATCTGGATCTCAAGCTCTTTATTATGTCTCAACAATATGTCATGTCGCGCATGTTTACAGTCTTGGATATTACAATTTGAATAGGCTTCTTGATCCCTATGAGGTTGACTAGATCACACTAGGCTCCTCAACCTGTGATCTAACCCTCAGGATCGAGTTGCTCACTTCTTCTCTGGCTCACCAGCTTACAGAATAGTATAGTACTTACAAACCTTACAAATTCCAGACTATCCCTCTGTCCTTCTCTCTCTCTCTCTCTCTCTCTCTCTCTCTCTCTCTCTCTCTCCGTCTATTCCCCTAGACCTCCTAAGTACTACTTATATATATTCTTGGCTCATCAACCATTACAATACATTGCAAAAACCCTAACCCTAACATCATTAGGTCTTCCTTGCATGTGTGCCTCTCATTCTTCCCTCGCACGTGTTGCTTTTCCTTCCAGCTATCCTTTTTTCCCTTCGTGCTTCTCTTCCAAAAATAGCATTTTCCCTAGAATGGTTCTGTGTCCAACAAAGGCCAATGCCATGTATGCATGACTAGGGTATTTTAGGGATATAACATATGCCCCCTAATGTATGAGGTCATGACAACAACTGATGGCCGAAATACATCACAATATATTTACCAGTGAGAATGCACAAAGTCGAGTGAGTACAGGACCAAAGTTCAGGAGGTGCCATGTGCAAAACAACAATTATCTCTCCAAGGTGGGAATACCCATGCTCGGGATGAACTAAATCATGGTTTTCAATCAAATACACTGCAGATCCATGTCATATAAGTATATAAAGTGTAGTTGTGAGCAATACAAAGCAGATCTGCATCTCAAAACCAATCAATGATATTCAAGTACAATATAATATGCATCTTCAAGAAGTATTGACGCCTGTGGCTAGAGATGAAAACTTCATAGCTCGAGAAACAACTTCAATATCTTCAAAACTCAGTTAGGAGTACAATGAGAGTGTAAGACTCACTACTCTGAGGTCTTCGACAAGCCGTCGGGAAAATACTGGAGGATCTCGATGATTTGGTAGATAACTTTGTCGATTTTTAATTTGGACTTGACTGGACTCATAGGATGGCCGACTCATGAAATTCAAGAGACAAACTGCAGAAAGGCCGACTCAGGTTGAATAAAACTTCCCTTGGAAAAAAACATAAAAGATGATCATACTTAGGAAACGTAATATTGACAAATTGTCTGTGATGCAGGAGGCACCGTAAACTCTCCATATCTTTGGAAGAGTAACCAAATGGAGGAGGACACAACTTTATTTAGCGAGACCAACTTCCTAAAGTCATACTAGATCCCAATTCTTGGCGAACAAATGAAAGGATGTGGTTTTTCCAAAGGCGACTATCTTTTCTGCTAAAAACAAAAATGTATATTTCCCGTCCAATCTTTTTGGAATATTTGATTTTTTTGTCTTTTTCAATTTTTAAACGAGGTTGAAAAAGAATAAAGGAATGGTACATTACAAAGGAGGAATGAGTTTCATGAGCAATCAAATTGGTTCCAAGCACATGGAACATACTAATGCTCAAGGCAAGGAGACATGTGCAGGATAAGGACACTCGGGGAAAATTCCTCCATGGGTCAAGGTGTCAAATTGCAGA
The DNA here is from genome assembly GCA_000966675.3 of Picea glauca. NCBI lineage: Eukaryota > Viridiplantae > Streptophyta > Pinopsida > Pinales > Pinaceae > Picea > Picea glauca. The sequence continues at coordinate 804,427 of JZKD02S2364111.1, forward strand.
GGCAAAAAGTGTTGCAAGGCTTGTTTATAAGGAATTATTTAAAGGTTCATTTGAGAGCAACATGGAACTAACATTAGGCAAAAGACGCAAAGATGAAACCCGCAATGCAATTAATCATGACACAACAAGACTCCTTCCATGTAAATTTTTGTGAGCCCATAGAAGGAAATCTCGTTGGTTTTTTCACCTTTAGAAAGTTTTAAAAAACACAAAAAGAAGACTCCATGGAGTACCTATTTCGCAATTAATCCAATCGACTCGAAAAAGGAGTAAACTTGCACCAAAAGGACGTCTTTTAAAAACCATTTTAACGAGTGTGACAAAGACAAGATCACTTAGCCATCTTTTCAATTCTAAGGAGTCTGAAAAGATATTAACTATGGACTCACAAACTTTTTCTAATTTTAGTCTCCTTAGCCTGAAAAAGTATAAAACATAACCGAGGAGAACTCTCCCGGTGAGACGAATCTCCCGAGGCGTACATTTTTCTGCAATAATCTACTAGATGGAAAAAGGGTTAAACTCATGCCAAGTAGATTTTCTTTTGGACCAATGTAACGAGTGTGAAGGAACAAGGTCACTTGGCGATCTTTTCGTATTTAGGGAGTTTGAAAAGGGCTTAACTATGGACTCTGGGGGGGTGTTGATTAAGGTTGGTTGTCATTGATGTCAACCCTTGAAGAAAGACTCGTAGCACAAAGGTTTGGGTAATGGACCCAATAGTGTTTGATGTAAATATGATTCATTATTGTTTTTTCATGTTTGATAAGAAGTAAATATGGATGAACTCCAAAGTGGTCCCCTTATGGTGAAAGCCCTCACGGGAAGACGCTTTTGCTATAACTCAGCAAGGTATGTCATTTTTGCTATAACTCCTTTTCTGAGAGGTTCCAAGTAGTTCCACTTGGAGAAATTGCATAAAACACACTGAAGAACATTGTGTATCAGTTTCAGATCTTTATACATTACAGGTTCAAAGTTATGATTACTTCAAGTTAGGGTTGTTGACTAAGCCAAAACTAGGCATGTGAG
>JZKD02S2364111.1:844235-877166 GCA_000966675.3 Picea glauca
GTGTGGTAGGTGTGTCCAACATTTTTTTCATTGTTGTTTCTAAGCATTACTCTATTTTGAATGTGAACTGATGTATGCACTGCATGTGTCCAAAACATATCTGTCAATTTGGAATCTATTAGCAGTGTTTGAGCCATTTCCTGTGTAATTATCATCTATTATGATAATATTCCTTTGTCTCTGAACCAATCTATGAATCCATTCTCTCGTCCACTGTCATATATCTGTCTAAACCTTCTAAGTGTTCTTATGAATCCATCTATGTCCATACTGTCCAAGACTCTACTTGCACAATTGTCCATAATTTTGACCCATTTATCACTATACTATCATGAAGTCTTGATTAATCTATCAAATTGTACTTCTGCTAACTGAATTCTCTGGATATTTCTTCTCAAACTCTACAAGCTGCTCAAAGGATGGTTCTTTTCTCTGTCACAACTATTGCATAGACTCCCCCTATCTAATATTCATATTACTTGAGAGTCTCTAAGACAAATGGATCAAAAAAATTCCTACTCTAATGTGTATTCATCATCATCTACATTGGTAGATTCATCATCATCTTCATTGGTAGATTCATCATCTCTCTTAGCTCTGACTTATTTATTTTTGTCTGTGGATTCATATTTCACTACAATGCCTGAAAGTACAATTTCTTGAACCTGTTCCTTATTTACCTGTCCTTCTTTTCTTTCAATTATTTTCCAAAACTTTTTGTATCTGACATCTTTCTTTTTCTCTGTAGAATTTTCTTCATCTCGTTTTATTGCCAATCTTGCGATCTCTTGTCCGTGGTCATTGTTCACATGTTCTTCCTATTTTCTTATCCATACTTTATTATATATGATGTCAGTGTTCTCTTCCATGGAAGTATCAATTGTGCTTCTACAATCACTAGCTATGTGCCCATAGTTATGACATTTGTAACATTCAATGTTACCTGGGGCCACATAGGCACTTCTTGCTTGAATATTTCTTTTATAATCCATGTAATCTACAACCTTATGTCCAAAATTAGTACAATAAAAACAATGACCATAAAATAAATTTGCATACCCAGGAGTGAATGATCTTCTTTGTGGTGTAGTCCTTCTAAATTTCTTCCTTGACTAATCATGATCATGATTGAAGATTCTTTGTGGCTTGAACATGGTTGGTCTTCTTGAAGATGTATCTTCAATAGTTTTCCTAGATTCTGGTTGACCATGATTCTTTCCTTTGAGTACTTTTACATAACTATTTTTATTTTCTTCGTTCTTCTTTTCTAGCAACCTAGAGTGCTTCTATTCATTCTCTATAACTGATGTGGATGTTTCTTTCTCTTCAACGTTCTTATTGAGGTTGACGATTTTACTTCTCAATGTGACAACTTATTCTTCAAGATTCTTAGCCTCTTCTTCTTTCTTCATTATCTGAGACTTCATGACTTCTTTTGTTTTTTTCACTTCTTCAAGCTAATTTTTAATGTCATTATTTCTTCTTCAAGTCCTTTCTCTTCTTGACCAAACTCTTCCTCAATATGGTTTAGATCGTTAGTTCTTTCCTTAAGATGATCTTTCAATATATTATCTCTCATTTATGCTTCTTCCTTCTGTGCTTCTATGTTGGCTTCCAAATACTACTTTTGACATTCAATATTTTCTTTGATATTTCTGGATTCTTCTAGCCGAGTTCTTAAGTTCTTGATGACCTATTGGGCTTCTTCAAAAATGTGAACACTTCTGTTTTTTTTCATTAGTTCTTTCTTGAGTAACTTGTTTTCTTCTCTTAGTTCATCTAAAGCTCTAGTCAATTATGCTTCATAATTGTCTTCCTTTTCAATTAGTTTTTCTGTCTCATTTCCTTCATGGAATTCTATTTCAAGATGTCTACGTTTTTCACAATTAAAGCAAAACAACATACCTCTGGTGATTATGTACTCTTCATCTTCTGAATCTATTTGACATGGTGAACATAATTCTTCTTGATCTATATATGCATCTTCTTTGGCATTTTCTAAATCTATGATGGGTGAAGATATATGTCATGTAACTTATCCCAAAGTTCTTTGGCTAATGAACATTTACCAACCTTTTCTCTTACTAGATTAGGTAATCCTTTCCAGATGAAATCCATTGCTATTTTGTTATTCTTCTTCAATTCCTTCTTGGCTGCAGTCTTTTCCATTTTTGAACTATCATATTCTGTAACAATTGATAGCTAAATATAATGTCCATGTTCCTATAAAAATACTTTCTTCCTTCTGCTCCACATCTAATACTTTAAACCATTATGACCATTAAACACCAGTATTCCATTCTTAGAATAATCCATGATCTACTTCCAGTGGTTAAATTCTTTCCTGAAGGAACTAGCTCTAATACCAATTGTTGGATTACTGAGAGGGGGGGTGAATCGGTAATAGAGAAATTTAATCCATTTTCACCATAAAATGCAAGTGTTATATCAATGCAGCATTATCATCCAATAGTTGCAGAGTAAATAAACAATGAACAAATGATCAATCATACACATACATAGTACACTGGTGTTTTACGTGGAAACCCAAAGAGGGAGAAAACCACAAAATGATTTTTCTTATATGTCTTTAAGAATTACATTCATTGGAAGCACCAAATTCCTTTGTTTTTCAGCTGCAACTAGAAGGAGGCTCCAACACCCTAGTTTCTCAAGATACAACCTGAGGGAAGCTCCAACTCCCCAATTCTCTGGCTACAACTAGAAGGAGGCTACAACCCCTTATGTTCTTCGGCTATAGCCGGAAGGTGTCTACAACCACCTATCATTGCCCCGTCCAACCACCCTGAAGTATAAGTAGAATGATGGAACCTCTATCACACTATCATTGTGAGATATACTGTTGTAAACCTATACCAATCAACTTGCACCAAACAACCTGTACCAACAACCTGAACCATGCATCAACCATGCATCAACCTGTACCTCAACCCGTACCATAAACAAGTGCATCAACCATGCACCAACCTATACCTCAACCTATAATCAAATTGTACCATAAAAAAGTGCATCAACCATGCACCAAACTGTACCTCAACTTGTACCATGAACAAGTGCATCAACCATGCACCAACCTGTATCTCAACCTGTACCATGAACAAGTGCATCAACCATGCACCAAACCTGTACAAAAAACCTATCACAATAACCTGTCCAAACAACCTGTCTCATCAATATTATCAACCAAATTAGATCTACTCACCAAGATCAATTACCAAGACAACTCTCAAATATGTGCATCAACCAAGCATAACACAACAACTCATAATCATCACCAAGATCAATACGTGCTTCTAATAATATACCAAGACAAGTATGCTACACCATCCATAAACCATGTGTTAGAAATACTACTAAGAAGTGCCTCCAACCATGTACCAAGTATGTAACAATCATGTATCAAATACACATAAACTATGACTCATCAAGATGTACCAACATCATCAACTATACACCTCATGTATGTGCCAACTCATCAACTACTTGTCTCAACCATGTACCCAACATGTACCTCAACCAAAAGCCCTCATCAATTTTATCATCCAAATCTGATTTTTAACTCTGTAATAGACCTGGTGTATATGATCACATACCTGCAAACCTTCCTTAACTTTAACAACAAGAGACTAGCATTTTATCAAACTTTACTTTAGTCTCACATGACTAATTTTGGATTAGTCAACAACCCTAACTTACAATAATCATAAATATGTACCTGTAATGAATAAAGATCTGAAAATGGTACACAATGTTCTTCAGTGTCATTTATACAATTCCTCCATATTTCACTAATTGGAACCTCTCAAAAAAGGCGTTATAGCAAAAATGGCATGCCTTGTTGAATTTTGGCTTATTCTAGAGAGCGAACTTGTATAGCGTGTCTCGCACGAAATATTTGTTGTATGGATATGAAAATTGTACATCGAATACTACAGACTATACTCTAACTAATACATTTGGTATTATTGAAGTTGGATCTTTTATGAAGAATTTATGACATTTTTACTCGAAACACTTGTTTTAGACTAGTTTCAGGACTAGCCACAAACCCTATTTTCCACGTAGTGTAACTCCAAAATTGCAACAAAACACAAGATGAAATTTGTCTCACAACTACTTGGATATGTTTCCTCAATGTCCTCCCAATGTCACGGTATGAATCAATCCAGAAAACACATTATTGTGAAAATGGTGAGATGACCTGTTAATAACATACCTTAGAAAGCATCATCAAAAGAATTTATCCTCCCTTGAATTTCGGCCTTCTTTACTTCACCTTCCCTCTAAAATTCGGCTTAGATATCCTTTGTTTACCTCAATCACTTATAGATATTCAATATTCTCAAGTGTAATTAAAATGAGAGAGCCTCACCTCTTATTTATACTTTCATGTAGCTTCCTCAAGGGATTACCTTTTAACCATCTTAAACAACTTTCATTATTTTAGGGCTAACCCACTTCTAACCACTTTTCCACTTAGTAATTTCTCAATTAACTTTATTATTTAAATAATTTATTTTGTATTCACTTTGACTTATAGTACACTCATCACTTCACTTTATTATTTACCTTCTAAAATCTCTTAAACCACTTTGACTACTTTGACCTTTTGGGGCTTCTATATACTCATGAGGGTTCTCCAACTTCACATGGCCATAAGTCTCTAACCGTGAGGATTTATGTGGCGTTCCACATACCACTGGAAATAACATGACATGTACTATCCATATAGAATATTCTTACCTACAAATATATCAAAACTCATACCATTATCCATCAAACAAACGTGGGTCCATTACCCTAACCTTTCTCCAACTTCACATGGCCATAATTCTCTAACCGTGAGGAGTTATGTGACATTCCACATACCATCAGAAATGGAATGACATGTACTATCCATATAGAGTAGTCTTACCTAAAAATATATAAAAACTCATACCATTATCAATCAAACAAACTTGATTCCATTACCCAAACCTTTGTGCTACCGGACTTTCTTCAATGGTTGACATCAATGACAACCAACCCAAATAATCAACAGGATATTCCAAACCCTTCAAGGATTCTTCAGGTTCCAAATATTTTTCAAATTCCAAAGGGTAGAGGAAGAAGGGAAAGAAGTGCACATATTTCAATAAACTGAATCAGGAAGAATCCACATGCATGAAGAAGCATTTCGATCTTATGACACATGTACTTTAGAAGAATGACATTGGAGACTTCATTCCTAAAGGAAATAAGAAGAAGAAGGAAGTAGACCATGCACCTAAGAAAGGAAATCATCATGCTTTGGTTGCAATTAATTCCTCATCTGATTCATGGATTATAGATTCTGGCGCATCACATCATATGCCAGCTAAAGAGGAAGTTTTTACTTCTTTGATCATGCTCTGGACCTCCTATTCTCATGGGGGATGATACTCCAATAGAAGTTGCAGGAGAGGGAAGAGTGGAACTTCCTAATGTATGTTTTTAGAATGTTTTACATGTTCCAAAGATTTCTATAAATATTCTCTCAGTTTATCAGATCACTCAAACAGGTAAAAGGGTTGAATTTACATTAGATTCAGTTATTGTACTTGACATTCATGATAGTTCCATTATTGCAGTTGCTGAGGTAGATCACAAATCACGGTTGTATAAGTTCTCTAAGTTTACTAACTATGACTCTTGTTTTCTACTTACACATTCTAATGATAGTATTAGAGTATGGCAAGAGATATTTGGTCATTTGAACTTAGGTACATGCAACAACTTTCAAACAAGGAATGGTCAAAGGCTTGCCAGACATTCACTTTTCTGAAGGGTTTTGCGAAGGATGCATTCTTGGAAAGCATCATGAAGAGAAGTTTGAAAAGGGGAAGGAAAGGAGAACCTCCTCTTCCTTGGATATTTTTTATAGTGATCTCATGGGTCCATTTCCACATCTGTCCATCAACAAAATAAGGTATGTTCTTACATTTATTGATGATTACTCACACTATACTTGGGTTTATTTTCTCAGAAAAAAGTCTGAAGTTTTTGATCATCTCAAAGACTTCAAAGCTCTAGTATAGACACAAGCTGGGAAGAAAATAAAGATCCTTTGTATAGACAAAGGGGGGGAGTAGATCAAGAAATATGTTTAGGATCTTTGTCGTGAAGCTAGTATCCAGTTGCAACACACAATTCCATACACTCCACAACATAATGGAGTTGTTGATAGGAAGAACAGGTCTCTCAAGGAGATGACTAGTTGCATGTTGCATGCAAGATCACTTCCTTCCAAGCTTTGGGCTAAGGCACTTATCTGTGTTTATACATACAAAATAGAGAACCTCACATATATGTTGAGGATAAGACACCTTTTGAGGTTTGGACAGGTGAAAAACCAGATGTCACACACTTCTGCATCTTTGGATATAGAGCATGGGCCCATATTCCTTCTAAAAAGAGGAAATACTTAGATCCACATAGCAAACTTTGCATATTTGTGGGATATCCAGATGATGTGAAGGGGTACAGATTGATTCATCCCTCTATAGTTCGAATCATCATTGAGTGCAATGTTGAGTTTGAGGAGAGTCCTTTGCATGCACCTCCGGTGCAACATGTAGAGACTTTTGTGCTTCCATTAGTTCCAGATATCAAAGATGATGATTCCACACACTTAGATGATACATATTCATACACCAATTCAAAAGATTTTGTACATGCAAATAAGCAGGTAGTACAAAAAAATGAGGAGCCAACGTCAAAACTTCAACAAATGCCCAAGTGGGAACAGTCCACACTTCAAGAAGAAGGAAACCTTGCAGGGGATCCATTGGATTCGAGGAGGACTCGATCTCAGCATGTGGAACCTTCTCATGTACTTTCATCTTTTGAAACAGTGATGCCCATGCATTGCTATATGGTTCAATATTCTGATCCACATACCTACAGTGAGGTTGTTGGAAATCCACTATGGGAAGCATCCATGTAGGAGGAGAATGACTCTCTCCTAGATAATTAGACTTGGGATCTAGTTCCACTTCCACCAGGGAGGAAACTTGTTAGATGCAAATGGGTCTATAGGACCAAGAGAGAAGAAAATGGTCAAGTGAGTAGGTACAAGGCCAGATTAGTTGCAAAAGGATTTCAGAAGATTCATGGGATAGATTATGATGAGAACTTTTCTCCTATAGAAAAGATGAACTCCATTCTCTTGGATCTATCCATTGCAGCAGCCAAAGGATGGGAATTTCACCATATGGATGTGAAGAATGCTTTTATTCGTGGTGACCTTTCATAGGAGATCTACATGGAGCAGTCGTAGGGGGCTCATTCATAACTCATCTTTAGTATGCATAATGAAGAAGTCTCTCTATGGCCTCAAGCAGGCACCTAGACCATGGTATGCAAAGATGGATTCTTACTTAATTTCACATGAATTTGTTAGATGAAAATATGATTCCAATGTTTACATGATGAGGACTACTAACTCTGTGATGATTTTAGTACTCTATGTTGATGATCTTTTGATCACTAGTAGCTCTGCTTCAGCCATTTCTTTGGTCAAAGATATTTTGCATGACAGGTTCTCTATGACAGACATGGGTCCACTGCACTTCTTTATTGGTCTTTAGATTAGTCAGGATGCTTCCGGAATCAAAATTTCTCAGGCTAAGTATGTCAGGGATCTTCTGGATAGATTCCACATGAAAGACTGTAATTCTGCACCTACACCCTTCTTATCTGGGATAAGACTTGAGGATGGTGGGGATACACCATTAGTGGAAAACACTTTGTATCGAAAGTTGGTGGGGAATATTCTATATCTCACCCACACCCATCCAAATATCTCATATGCAGTAGGAGAAGTTTCCATATACATGCAGGAACCCCATGATATGCACTGGAAGGCTTCCAAGTGCATCCTCAGATATGTTCAAGGCACCATGCGTTATGAGATTCACTATGCATTTGGTTGTGAGTTAGATCTCATAGGCATCACATATTTAGATTGGTTTGGTGATAGAATAGATCACAAGTTTTTGGCACAGGGGAAAACCCAGGTTTCAATGCTACAAGAGCGCACCAACAAAACCCTAACTACCGACCCTTTTGGCAACACTTGCGAAGTAGATGAAGTCTCACCCGAGGTAGAGGCAGGGGTGGTTGCAAGACTCAAGTGTCTGCAACCTTATATGGGACATATATATGTGATTATATCACTTATACAACACTTAGCATTGATCATTGATCAATATCTAGTCCTTATTATACTTTGCAGATAGCACAGAGCATCACAAAATTCACTTAGATGTAAGGTATCTTAGTACTTAGTAACAGTAAAACAGGTTAGATTCAGTAGATCAGCACTAAGCATATTCATACATATCATATCCACTATTCATACACATCTAATAAGCACAAAGCATAAATATATCCATCTAAATATATCGAAGCACTTAGCAAAAGTTGAGATAAGCACAACAAGTCAAGGCACAAAGCATAACACACATATTTACATGGTTCACCTCCAACCTGGGGCTACGTCCACCAAATATTCTTATTTATTATCATCGGCCAATCGGTTACAAGCACAAATCCGTAGAAACCCTTACTTCACAAAGGACAAAAGATCTGTGCATCCCGCTAGATCCTTCTTCCTTGCCTTTCAGCACACAACCTTCTATATCTTCACACAGGGACTTGCACTAAGCTCTGCAAGTCTATACAAAATTCTGAAAACTCTCGATCACACAGATCCCTTCTTGGCACTTAGCCTATATCACATAGATACAATACAATACTCCTCTACTAGATGCCTAGATGTTTATTTATACATTACAAAAGTGGGTAAACCCACGGGCCGACATCCCTTTCCCATTACATTGTCCCAAAAACCAAAAAGGGACCCGAAAGTGGGCTGAGATCCCTTCATCTCTTCTTTATCTGGCGCTCCATCTTTGACAGGCTGTCGAAGTCCCAAAAATGGTCAAATATGACCAAGTATATTCAAAACTTGGTCAAGGGCCAACAGGCCCCCAACACTCACATGTGACTCGTCCCGAGTCACTCTGGTTTGAGAAATTCTGCCTCGAATGCCTTGAGCTTAGCGTGAGCTGATTTGACTTGCTGCAATGCCACTGCCTCTTGATTAGTGAACTCTTGGATGAGTGCGTCATTGACTAGTCCTTCTAGGCATTGTTCTAATGCACTCACAACTTGTTCAAGTTCTACTCCTTGTCTTTCAACTTCAGTGACTAGTTAGCATGCATTCTCTTGCACTGGTTGAAGTCATTGAGAGACTTCCATCACTTTGGTCTAGATCATGTGGATCTATTGCTGGGCCATGCAATTCTCTGGAAACCTCTTCATCCTTTCGACTGGTGACAAGGCCTTTAGCTGCGCTTGTAACATATCTGCATGTTGCTTTGCTTCTTGGTGCTGCGACTCCAACGCTTGTAACTCTAGATTCTCCATGAGGTTTTCATAAGTCTAAGCACTCCTAGGGCTCAACTGTTTGCACTCCAAGGCAAGGGATTGTATTCTTCCAACTGCACTGCGAGCATTTGCCTCTCTTAGGTCTCTAATTTATTGAGGGGTCTCGGGAACAGTATGAAGTTCCAGGTCTATGATGCATTGCTGAAGCTGATGGATATCTTCTTCAAGTTGTGCCACCTACTGTGGAATTCATTCTTCAGCTCTCACTTCTATGACGGTCATAGAGTGAAGTGATCTATTGACCAGTTCCTTTACTTCTAGCTACTCTGCAATCAACTACTCCTTGCTCTATTGTAGCTCTGCTTTCTCTTTGTCCCATTGTGCTTGAAGAGAAAGTTTTTCTCATTCGGTAGCACTGCACTGCTCGAAAAGTACTCCTTGTACCTGTGTCAAAGCCTGGATGGATTTCATTGTCTCTTCCTGAGAAATTGGGCTGGCTCATCTCTTATTTCTACTATTCCTACTGTCAGAGGTGCAGTGGAGACTGTGCGGCTAGAATGGAGTGCCTGCTGCACTCCTTGGAGTTCAACCTTGATACGATTATACATCTGCTCCTGCTTCGCATCCTGCTTCTCTAATACCTCCTATGAAGCATCGTTCACAGCTACAATGATGAAATTAAAATCATCCAATGTGAGGGTAGTCCGCATCTTGGTTACAGGGGTTCTAGGTTTCTTCTGGGAGGACGATTTCAGAGGCGAAACCTTTCATTTCTTTGAAAATTCTTCTTCTTCCCTAGGCAGTGGTACTTCTCCTTTCTGTTGTTCAATTTCTGCACCTTCGATCTCTTCACCATCACCCCCTTCATCTGGTGAAATGGATGTAATCCTCACATATGTGTTGTGTACATCGTGAACCTCTTAATTATTCTTCATATTGCTTGGTCTATGTGTATCCTACGCAGCTTCTATGCTATCTACATCGAACAACTCCACAGGGTTGGTTGGAATAAGGAGGTCTGCCGACCATTCCTTAGTGATTTCCTCTAAATCTTCCTCTGTTAGCTTGTAATATGACTGCAACTATTGCTTGTTCTCATCAGTGTGTGTTGTTATATAAATGAAGTGGATATCCATGTTGAACTTCATTAAGGGCCGAAACCTGTGGAGGGTATTTGAGGTCATCCGAGGCTCAGACTGGATGGATTGTTTCAACTGGTTGTAGTAAGTATGGAAGACGACATCGGATTTCCACTTCTTGTTCATATCATTAGAGTACCACAAGGTACTAAACTTCACGGCCAAAGGTTCAAAGGGCTCAATGTTGGGGAAGGTTGCACCTTTCAGCATTTTCCATGCAATGAATGCGATTAGGATAAGAAGTCAGCTAAAGTGGAACTCATTCCCTTGGTCTTGTGATTCTCTGCAATCAAGCTCTAGCTGGTTTACAAGGTACTACACCCAATTCATCTGTAGTCCCTCTGTGCACTTTCCTATGAGGTCAACTACGAATCCAGTCACTTGGGTGGGAGAGTTCTTGCAAACTATATTGCCTACAATCAAAGGACATGTAAGGCACACTACGTCATTCTGGATAGAGGTTACATTGTAGCCTCTTGTTCCCTTCTCGACATCGCCATAAGTCTATTTGATTCTCTGCGCCAATGTTCGATCTGAGGTATTTCCAGGGTAAAAATCCTATGGGTCAGGGCCCTGCATGCTCAGCCCTGTGATCTGATTGATCAAGGTCAGATCCACAGTGATGCGACAGTTCAACCATAAGTAACCTCCGTGGTAGCAAGATAACAACAATTTCACGCATGCGTTTACTTCCTGGTGTCGATCGAAGTGCGAGATATTCATCACATTAAGCAATGTGGACTGTGTGAGGTTCTAGGTTCATATCACAGGATAATCTTTGAATTCTTTCCTTTAGTCCTGGTCAGATAATTGTGCGAGGTGAGCATGTTGTAAGCCTTCTTGTCGCCAAGGTTGAAGTCACTGAACTTCAATGCTGCGAGCTTATCCTGGTTGGCTCGAACTGCATGTATCCCTTTCGGGAGGTATGACATGACCAAAGCATAGTCAAAATCTCTGGGCACACTATCTCAGTTGATGGCGCTGCTTAGAGGGCGTAGGTAGGAAGGTAGAATGCTTAGAATCAGCTTGGCATTCACAATGTCATCTCTGTGCTTTGTTCTTTCCTCTGTCATGGTTCTGGAAGTTCTTGCTCCGTGAGAATTTGATGGAGAATCTTGGAATCCTCCTATTGATGATTCTTGCACACCTACAAACATCCTTCTTTCTGACATGAATTTCTCGGTCCTGAGATCAGCGAGTACTTCCTTCACAGATTCTTCAAGTGCGCTAAGATCTTCGGACACACGTGCTCAGGATAAATTATCGAGGTCACAATGATCTCATACACTTCTTAGGAATGAACAAAGAGGGCATGATGATCACTGTATATACTTGCTAGTCTATGGGATTTAAATTCTCAGTTGGAAAAAGTGTTCTTCGGGCATGGTGCAATGAGATAAATAGGCGATCTTGGAAACGGTTTTCTTTGCAACGGGTATGAACCTCATTAATTCATGTCCTGTCCCTTATGGCGCAGTTCGATGGTCTGGTGATGAGACTTCAATGCTTTTCAATCCGTTCGGAGTAGCAATCGAATGGATATATCGGCCTCTAATGGCTATATTGATTCACCACGGTGAAGTGGCATATATTGTTGTTCTGATATCTCAATGAAGTTCAAATTATGTAAGTTTTCCTTATGCGAGGTACCCTCAGGAACCTGTTGTAACCTTTCAATCTTATCCTTCTTCTTATTTAGATTTCTAGCCTTCTTCCCCGTGAGCTTCATCTCGGTCGTTCTTTTCCCATTCTGATTCTTATTTTCCTTGGACATAGTCACTTTGCGCTGCTAAGATTCTCCCCTAAGACTTAGGGGAAATACTTCTTCTATATCTGAGACAGATACTTCAATCTTCTATGAGTCCTCTAATGTTCTTGTAGCTTTGACATCTGGGCTTCTAATGTCAAATAACTTCAATCTTCTCTCTTGTTCTTCAATCAACTGTGTGATCCTTCTGGTCATGAAATATTTTAACTCTTGTCTCTGTTGTTCTAAGACTTCTTCTTCTTCCTTCTTTCTGGCTTGATCTCTTTCAATCCAAGGTTTTCCAAGTAACATAGTAAACGGGGCGTTGTCCTCAATAAACTTGATAATCTCAAAATCTTCTTTTGTCGAAGTTCCATTGACATTCATAGGTATCTAAGTGAGCCTCCCACATAGGTTTACCAGTTTCCCTCTGAATAACCCTATTCCTCTTAATGAAGGGATCATAGCAGGCCTTCCTATAGCTTCCCAAGTTCTCTTTGGCATAATGTTCATTGGTGTTTCTTCATCAAGGACAAATTCAATGTCGAAGTCTCCTATTCTTGCTTCAATGCATTCTTTTTCTTTAAAGATATTTGGTAGCCTAACACGTCGATGATCATTCAAGGTGTCTTTCATCTGTAGCAATACCTTCTTTGATTCTTGTTGGGGTTCTACTATTTATGGATTTTACTTAGGGTTTTCTTCATTCATATTCAGTCTTTCAAGCTTAGCAATCATTCTAGGGCAATCTAATACTTCATGGTCCCAAGCTTTGCAACATAGGCAACTAGATATTCCACCAGCGCATTCCTTAGAAAGATGTCCCGGTCTTCTGCAACTGTAACATAGGGTTAATCCTCTCTTCCTTTTAAATGATCCCTAGCCTCTTTTGTACTGCGCATTAGGATCATGGTAGCTAGTCTGCAAACAAATATTTCTAGGATCCTGCATCCATTTATTAGTCCAAACATTCTTTCTATGCATAGGTATAACACATCTATCATTGTACTTATCAGATCTATTCATATCAAGCTTTATTTAATCTATCAAAGCCCTAGTTTTCAAGCTAGGAAAGAATCTATCAAACATACCTAGATCCATACTCTAGAAACAAAAATTTCCACTTATTTTACTTCTACATAGCACAAATCTTCCATATCTAAGAACTTTTAACTATTCTTACCTTTATCAGAGCATAAAGCTTACATATATTACCTCTTTTCTGCAGATCTGACCTCTTTTCTTCAGAAACTTCCACTTTTACTTTTCTTAGAGCACAAAGCGTTCATATATTGCTTCTTTTCTTTAGATTTGTCCTTCCTTATTTAGCAAAGATATTTTTAGATCAAGTGGATTACTGTGCACTAGGTCATAGGTCCACACACAGAGCTTCCATAGTTTCAGGGCGAATCTTTGCACAAATATTCTTCTTCCTCAGTTCCCAACAATCCCAGTTTTAGGTCCCGGCAACATAACCATTTTTTGGCACAGGGGCAGACCCAGGGTTCAACGTTACAAGAGTGCACCAAAAAAACCCTAACTACCGACCCTTTCATAAACACCTGCGAAGTAGATGAAGTCTCACCCGAGGTAGAGGTAGGGGTGGTTGCAAGACTCAGGTGTCTGCAACCTTAGCTGGGACAAATATCTGTGATTATATCGCTTATAGAGCACTTAGCATCGATCATTCATCAATATTCAGTCCTTATTATACTTCGTAGATAGCACAGAGCATCACAACATTCACTTAGATATAAGGTATCTTAGTACTTAGTAACAGTAAAACATGTTAGATTCAATATATCAGCACTAAGAATATTCATACATATCATAACCGCTATTCATACACATCTAATAAGAACAAAGCATAAATATATCCATCTAAATATATCGAAGAACTTAGCAAAAGTAGAGATAAGCACAACAAGTCAAGGCACAAAGCATAACACATAGATTTACAGGGTTCACCCCCACCCTGGGGATACATCCACCAACTCTTCTTCTTTATTATCGTCAGCCAATCGGTTACAAGCACAAAGCCATAGAAACCCTTACTTTGCAAAGGACAGAAGATCTGTGCATCCCGCTAGATCCTTCTTCCTTTCCTTTCAACACACAACCTTCTATATCTTCACACTAAGCTTTGCAAGTCTATACAGAATGCACAAAACTCTCGATCACACAAATCCCTTCTTGGCACTTAACCTATATCACATAGATACAATACAATCCTCCTCTACTAGATGCCTATATGTTTATTTATACATTACAAAAGTGGGCCTAAACGTGGGTAAACCCACGGGTCGGCATCTGTTTCCCATTACATTGTCCCAAAACCCAAAAAGGGACTTGAAAGTGGGTCGAGATCCCTTGATATCTTCTTTTTCTGGCACTCCATATTTGATAGGCTGTTGAAGTCCCAAAAACGGTCAAATATGACCAAGTAACTTCAAAACTTGGTTAAGGGACAACACAAGTACATGTCTGAGTACATTCTTTGTTTGGGGTCAGGCCCAATTTGTTGGTCAAATAAGAAGAAACCAGACATTTCTTTATCTTCCGCAGAGGCTGAGAACAGAGGAGTAGTCAACTATGTCATTCAAACACTTTGGCTTCAACACTTCCATACCGATATTCGTATCTAGTTTCATTGTCCGACTATCATATGGTGTGACAATCAGATTAAACTGAGATTTTGCATCGATCCAATACAACGACAGTGAACCAAACACATTGATGTCCACATGCATTTCATCATATATTTAGTACATGAAAGGATCATTGATTTGCAGTTATGCCCTTCCTCTAAATAGACTGTCGACATATTCACCAAGACCTTCACTGAGCATAAGTTTCATACTTTGCGGGATCATCTTGCAGTGAAGAACATGATTTCCTAGAAGCTGCCTTTTCTTCTTTTGATGCATTTTCTTTTAAAGGGGGGTTTTGTTCCCACGTGGTTTTCCCTCTTTCCTCATTTTTATTCAGTGTTCATTAGTTTCATTGTACATGAGTACCTAATATGACCTAGTAGTCAAGACTCATTTTTTACTCCATAGTGATGTTCAGGGGGGGTATTGGAGAAATTTCTATTTTCGGCACACTAGTTCAGTGGGACTTAACTGAGTAGTTATATTTTAGACTTTCTAATTTTAGACCATCACTATTATGCATGTATTCCTAAGAAAATCTCACTGTAGCTCACTGCTTCTTCGCTTTTATTAATAATAGAATGCCATTGCCTATATGAGTGAATATCACTCACTCATTTAATATATCATAATATACATTGATTCTCATTCTTCATATTGTATCTATTTTCCTTTTCTTGATAATCTTTGTTTGTGTATACTTTAGGTAGGTCTCCTGTGCAAGTTTCCATGAAAAACTGACACTCCCATGCCCCCATTGGATAAACCAATGGATCAATTGTCGAGACCATGTCTCGAGAAGGAAAACATGATTTCGTAGGCTTATGCTCATAAGAAATTGAAGATCGAGGATAAGATGCCACATAATTTACCTGTGGCGGGGTAGAGTCTACATGAATACTAGGAACATATAAAAGGGTAACCTAAACTAACACTGAATTAGGATGGTTATTATTAGATTCCAACTGGTCTATAGTGACAATGCTTCCATTGTGAGGGAAATGCATCACCCAGAGGAGCATAGACACCACAACGTTCATAGCATATACATAATCATGCTCGAGAAGCATATTGAAATTTAACGGGCCTTGCACCACTATAACATCGACAAGGAAAGTCTTCCCACCTAAGGAGATAGTTAATTGAGGAAGAATCCCAAAATATTCACTAGGATGTCTTTCAAAATCCAACAGCTCATGAAAAGAAATCACAAGCTCGGGAGAACCCAAATCTTTCTAGGTCGAGGAGGATAAAATACTTGCGAAGGCTCTGTCATCTACAATACATCGGTAAATGTTTTTTAAATTAACTTCAAGCCTTATTTGAAAAGGTGCGGAAGAAGGAAGGAGAGGCTCAACAAGGTCATTCCAATCAAAGGAAACCATCCTAGGACTTGGAGGGGATGTGCCCAAAGTGAGCGGAATTCCCCCTTGTTTTGAAAGTACTAAATTGGAAATGATAAAAACATAGTCAGTAGACACATCAGTCCCCAACAGAAGAGTGGGATCATCTGAAGATTGCATTGGCATGACCACTTTAGTATACTTGACACTCTCCAAAAGTAGATTTGGATCACTAGAATATTGCATCGACACAACCACTTCCTCAACCACTAGCTAAATAGGTTGCAAGACAACATGGTATGAAGGCACATCACCCCCCAAAAAAGGAGTGGGATTGGCTGAAGATTGCGTCGGAATGACCACTTCATCATACAAAGTTTGAATAGACTATGAGGAAAGATCAGAAGACTCATAATCATAAGAGATTTCAGACAGGGACCACAATCTTCGGGCTTCTAGAAGGCCAGGGAATAAATGAGAAAGGTAATCTCCCTTTCAAATATTACAAGGTAACTTAGGCTTACGTCCTATCCATATAGGTTTCTTAACATAATCAATTCCCCTAGCATGACTAGTAGTGGTTGGTTGCTTGTCCTTAACATGACTTGCAGAGGTTTTTTCCATATCACTCGTATGACTCGCATTAACAAGACTCGTTCCCCCAGCATGACTTGCAGTGGTTAGTTTCACATCTCCAACATGACTTGTAGAGGTTGTTGATTGGTCGATAACATGACTCGTAGAGGCTACAAACCAATTTCCAGTATGACTAGCAATGACTGGACCTTTTCCCCCAGCATGACTTCCATAGGTTCAATGTTGGTCTTCAACATGACTTGCAGAGGTTTACGACCTATCTTCAACATGACTCGCAGAGGTTGGTGATAACTTTCCAACATGACTAGAAGAGATTGGTTTTTTTCCCCCAGCATGACTTGCAGAGGTTGGGTGTTGGTATTCAACATGACTTGCAAAGGTTGAAAACCTATCTCCGACATGACTCACAAAGGTTGGTGATTTCTTCTTCCTATTCTTCCTCTTTCTATTTCATTTACACTTCCAATTACTAGTATCTATACTTTCACCAGAGAAGGTAGAAGGAGGAGGAGAAGACTTTGTTAACGAACAAACATCAACATGATGTCCATGACATAAGGTGCTTAACTGAGAAGTGTCAAGAGCATTTCAGACATTTGGAATGGTACCCAACCAAGATAGTAGTCCCACATTCAACCTAGGAATGTACAAAGTGGCCATCAAAGGGACACCAACGTTTCCAAAGAAAGGAAAAGAACAAGAATCCATTTGCAAAGGGGTTCCTTTGTTGGTATCGTCGGTAACTTTTTCCATGAATATATTATGCATGGGTTCTTCCCTTTTAGGATCATTCAAGTCTGTAAAAGTATCACACACTGACTCTGGCGAACCAGTGGTATAAAAAACAATGCCTATAAAGAGTCAGCACCACGTTTCTAAGCGGAATACCAAAAATTCCTCACGATCGACGGAGTAGACGGTCTACCACCTTAGTTCAAAGACCCAAAGTAATGAATGACTGACTCACTATGGAAAACTAGGGATCACATAGCACAACACTAAAAGTTCCTAAAGTTAAATCAAGGAGACAACTAACTAGTGGGAAGGACAGTTACACCAATCGACGCTAGAGCAACTTACCTGTGCAAGTGAAACTTGAAAAAAAAGCACCCTCCAGGTATACTCTACAAATCACGATCCAATGTCCACCCTAGGTACCACAGTATACCCCCGTAGTCACTCATGTAAGTCCATAAAAAATAGGCAACTAGGTTTCCAGCTCGCAGTCAGTCACCAGGTGGGTACAATCAATAGTCGAGTTGATCGTAATGAGCAGGATAAAAATTCTGAATCCATTAAAGGGTGATGGAATCAAATGGTCCAGAAGACAACTGAGGATATGTAACAGCTACGAGGTCCATGAGGCTTTGTAGGCAAATGCGATCAATATTGTTCCCAAGAAATACCCTCAATATACAATCCCAACTATGCTTTGTCCGACTTTGGAGGGGTTATCTCCTCTACCTTTTCTTACACAACCTTGTGTTTATCCCATGTGTTAGAGGGGGGTCCCATCTAAATCTTACAAAATTGGACTTTAGACACTCCCTATCTTAGACTCCAATGTTTGTTTTAGATGGCCTTGAAGAGTTTCCTCTTCACACCTATTTCAAGGCCCTAAAATCCTAGACTAGTTAGTGAACCCTACAAACGAAAAGTCTAATAGAGTTTAAGGTAAATTTTGATTTTAAAGCTTGATTTATGCAAAGGATGTGATCATGGAACTAATGGTGTTTGAGACTCTTGTTAAAATGAAACTTATTAGAACTTCTCCTTTCCATGCAAAAAGCACAATGCAACTTTCGAGTGAAACAAAAGAGCAAATGAAAGGATTTTCTTTCATATTTTTATTTTGAAATTATTTCAAGATGAGAAGAAAACACAACCCTATTCTAATTCTTTTTCTTTTTCAAATAACAATGCAAAGAAAGAAAGAGACCTAAAAATCTAGGTTTTTTTTTTTTCTTCCAATCAAAGCAGAACTAACAAAAGATACTAAACGAAACTCTAGATTTCTAAAAATAAGCTAAAAATGCTAGGAAACACAAGAATATTTCTTTACAACAAGAAAGTTAAACTGAATCTATAACCCAACCAAAAACCACTAACAGAGACCTTGTAGGGTTGAAGAAGGCCTGAGAAGCAACAAAGATTCTCTAATGAGAGAGGAAATCTCTTTTTTTTAAACCTTCTAAAACACAGAGACGCGGGATATTGCACCATAAGCTTGTGTATGTATGCGGGTTGTCTACTATGCATACTGCGTATGTACATGGACTGAGCCAAAGAAGAGCGCGTACACCTATGAGATTTTCCAAAAAAGAAAAATACTATGGAAAATTATTGGGCAGGGAAAGTTGGTAGGCACCTTGTAGGTGACCAGAAGCCCTTAAAAGACTCAGTGAACTTGGTAAAAACTCAAAAGGAAATAAATAATCCAATTAAAACCCAAAACTCTCCCTCTAAAACCCCTAGATAGACTCCCCAGTGGAGTCACCAATTCTACTAGCGGGAAAATCCCCCTATAACTATACCGCGGTTCTAAGTATAGATACAGCTATGAACTCCCTTAAAAGATAATCTAATTCCTACACTACCCCAAACATCCCCAAATAGATGAATAGAAAATGATAGAAGAGTAAGTCAGAAATAATACCTTCAGTCCAAATGTTTGATGTTGACCTCCTCAATATTTGTAGCTTCCAAGGCTGCAAGTCTCCTCCCAAAGATGACCTACATCCACGGCTAGGAAAACAATGCTACAAATATTCTATTTCTATATATAAATTAAGGTTAGATATAAATTTTTATGCATAAATCAAAGGAAAGACATAAAAACATCATTTGGGACAGGGAAAAAAGATCCTTTTATTCAATATTCAAAGATTGAAATTACAACCTTTGCAGGTTGACGCTCTGTGAACCTAGTCCAGGATCCTCTTGATATTTCTCCAAGTGCACCTTCCAAATGCCTTCTGTCACAATCATCTTGATCACTTCAAGGGAAAGGAAGGGATTGTATGGGAGAAAAGGGATATAGAGGGAATGTTGAGGAAAGAACTCAAAAAAGGTTGCAAATACTTAGGCAGGGAAGGAAAGGGATTTGGGAAGAGTTTCCCCATTATAATGCTTGATGATGGAATGAGACCCCAAGACCTCCTTTTATATGACAAAACGATATTTATTTGGTTTTGGGATGGATTACAATAGGTGAATTGGTTGGGAAACCTCCAATAGCCCAAAAATACCATTGAATTCCTTACAACTTTTTATTTTTTGCAACCTTTGGAGGTAAACGTGAGATTTCTAGTATGCAACAAGTGTATGTACGCGGGTTTTTTATCATGCAAAAAGCGTATGTATGTGGGAAGTAGTGCATTAGGGCACGTACATGCTCCAAAAAATGGTTTTTTAAATAGAGTTCCTCAAGAGTGAATTGGTAAATTATGCAAGTAGAAAGGCCAATGCCATGTATGCATGAATAAGGAATTTTAGGGCTATAACACTGGTAGATATTCTAACAACACTTGTGGGAGTTTGAGGTACTTGATGCTCTTGTTGTTGTACATTTTGATATTTTGGTACCTTTGGAATTTCTTTTTCAGTTATCTCATCAAGCACTGTGTATTCTGGTTTTTCTTTTTCTTGTTTCTTTCCCTGCAACTAATATTTGTACATGACCTTCTCATTGAATATGACATCTATACTCCTAATGATTTTTTGATTTTCATAATCCCATAAGAGATAACCAAAATCATTAACACTGTATCCAATAAAGGTACATTTCTTGGATTTTTCCTCAATCTTTGTTATATTTTCTTTATCAATATGGACAAATGTTTCACAACCGAAAGTCTTCAAAAAAGAATAGTTCACTTTTTACATGTCCATTCCTCCTCTGGAATTCCACCATCCAAAGAGATTGAAGGTCCTATTTTTATTAAGTAAAAATTAGTATCAAGAGCATTTTCTCATAACTGTAATGGAAACCTAGCATGCAATCTCATACTCCTTGCACGCTCCATGATTGTACTATTCATCATTTCCGACACATTGTTTTATTGTAGTGTTCCTGGAACTATTTTCTCTCTACGAATCCCATGGTATGAAAACTAATCATCAAAATCCTTGATACAATATTCACCTCCATTTTTTGATATGAGACACTTCAACCTTTTTCCTATCTCATTCTCAACCAAATCTTTCAACTTCTTAAAAGTATAAAAAACATCATATTTTTGTCGAATGTAATAAACCCAAGTTTTTCTAGTTGCATCATCAATAAATGTAACAAAATAACAGATACACCAAGAGATGATACTTGAGTTGGTCCCCATACATCTATATTCACAAGCTCTAACCTTTCACTCTTCTTTTCTTTTTTGACTCTGAGAAATCTGACTATCTTCTATTTTCCATAAACACAATGCTCACACAAATCCAAATCAAATTGTTTAATATCTAGAAACAAATTTATTTTTTGAAGTATCTACATCCCCTTATCACTCATGTGTCCAAGCTTATGATGCCACAATGTTGTATCCACTCCTGTATAAGCTAAAGAGATAGAAGAATCAGTGTTACCTATACATAAATACAATGTACCTACCTTCTCTCCTTTTTCTATCACCAGTGATCCTTTGGTGACCTTCCACGCCTTATCTGTAAATATTGATATATAGCCTTCACTTGCCAACTTCCCTATTGAAATTATATTTTTCCTTAGATATGGAACATGTCTTACCTCTTTCAAAAAAAATTGGTTTCCATTATTTTTCTTTATTTGTACCTTACCCATTTCAACAATTTTGCATAGTGCATCATCACCAAAATTATTGTAGGATCATCACTTCATCTCAGCACACGCTAGCTAATTAACACGCATGGTGAACATTCAAGGAAGGAGAGGTACCACCCTCTCATTTTTTCCTCGAGGATCCAAGGCGCGATCCAGACATTAATTGAAGACAAGATGGAAGAGCCAGATCGTGCTCTTGCACAAGTTGGAGATAAGGTCGCCATTAATAGGATGATGACGAAATGGATCTCCGTCTGATTTGGAGCAGAATTCCCATTATTGTAATTTGCCCTTTCAATAAGCATTAGGGGTGGTGATTTGACACCATTAATTAGCTTGCGATGTAAGCTCATTTGAGTCGCTCTTGTATAAATATTTGTATTGAAAGAAAAGTAGAAAGTTGGCCATGTTAGGTTGGGTAGACAATGAGGGGTTAGCCATGATAGAGTCAGTCAGTGGAGAAATGCAGAGAGCCAAGAATCATTTGCAGGTCGGACTCCACCATTGTAATTTGGCATTCCACCATAAAATGACAATTTTTCCTATTTTGTCTTTCTTTTCAATGGATGTTGTGTTATGAATGTCTTTTACATGCATTTGAATTGTAGATGAATGTTAGGAATCGTCTGCGGGGATAGGGATGCAGTTTTGTATCCGAGAGTTTGTTGAGTTAAGTATGGTTATCTAGACTAACTGGAAGGAGTGTGCGATAGAGAAGGGAGACTTTGTAAGCTAATGTAAGGAGTGTGTGTCTGAACTCAGTGGATTTAGAAGAGAAGCTTCCAGGAGGGCATGCCATATTTATTCACTGACTCGGGGAGAAATTTCAAGGCGGTTAAATACCTTGAAAATAAAGACTGTGTGGGGAGAAGCATAGTTCAGAGTTACTAAATAATCTAAAACACTCTTCCAGGAGGGCACGAGAATATTGCAGAGGAACTTGGAACCTTGAAGGTTTTCAAGCCGAGCAAATTCACAGGAGAGTTGCACAGATTTTTGCAAGGAGTGCAGAAATCCTTCGAGAACAACCTAAGTCTCGAAAGGAGAAATTTCGCTAAGTGTGTAATGGAGTCAAGGAATTTACGAAGTCCTGAAGATGGAGAAGTCATTCATCGTCGAAGAGGAGATAGGTAGTAGAAGATCGAGAAGTTAGGGAGTAGGAACTTTGTAAGGTTTATTGGGAGAAAGCAAAGGATCTTCATGAAGTCGCAAAGAGCGATTTCAAATCAAGACCGTTGGATATAGAAAGGCACGTGGCAAGGGATCAACGCATTGTTTATTCACAATCGGAGAAAGAAGAATCGAGGGGAGAAAGGACTCGTGAAGTCCAAACTCGCGAGGTCGATCATAGACATTGATTGCGAGAAGAACGAGGGTCATAGATCTAGTCCCAAAGAAGTTCACCGATTCATAGATTGAGAAGGAGTAAGACACTTTTGAAAGTCCCGAAGTCCGGGGTCATGAATGGAGTTGGCCCACGGTCACAGTCCGTGGTCACATCAATGGAGTAGATTAACATCGAGATCTAAGACCATTGGCATAAGAGTTGAAAAAGGCCAAGGAGAGGGTCCGCAGGTGTCACATAGTGAGCGTCGAGGAATCAAAAGGGGGACATGTGTCAAGTTGAAAATGGTTTTGTCAAGAGCCCAACGAGTCATTTGACTCTAATAATTGAATGATCCTAGACCGGGAGGTCATGCCAACCCAAAGGAGGGAAGTAGTTTATCACCAAGAGTGGTATCAGAGATTGACTTTGTCTGCAGTATGTGGGTGAAAGGAGATCAAAGATTGATTTCTCTCAACGGAGAGAAAGATATAAAGGAGCTGATGCAGAATTGATTTATGTAAGCCTGGGAGACAGGGTGTGATGCTTTGTTCGAGTTATTGCAAGGTGTGCAATAGATGGTAAGAAACTAGGTGGGTTGAAGGTGGAACAAGATGGCCATCGAAGGTCATAAATGGGAACGAGGAAGATTCCACTGGTAGAAGAGTAAGGCAGAGATGGAAAATAATCTCAGTGAAATTTGAGCGAAGATGGAGGAGCTAGAATTCAAAATGCAGTAGGAGTCAAAGGTACACTGGAGGTACAAATGGCCTTTGAAGAGGATAGCCAGATGGCCTGTTCAAAATTTGTTGAACTATAGGTATTAAAGAGATGGCTGAGACATGCTGAAAACCTCATTTATAAGGGAAAGAGATCTGGAAAGATTCTCATAGATTTCCAAGTGGGCAATGAGAACGGACCAGTGAATCTCATAGATTGCTAGGTGGGAAGAGGAGACATCCCAGATTTCCAAGTGGGAAAGGGATGAGATATGAGATCAGCTGAGAGTTCACATCATGGGATGTTGACAAATGAGGAGGCAAAAGAAAAATCTCACTAATATGGAGATTCACGCAGAACTGTGAGCCGCATGAATGAATATGATGACAAGTTAGAAACTTTAATCACAACAGAGGAAGAGGATCAGAGGGACGTTCTGATCATTGAAGGATTCACGATATTCCTACCAAGCATCCAAGGAGATTCTAGCACAGATCTTGCAGATGCGACAGGGAGACAACAAGCAAAGACTGTTAAGGAGGAGAAGGAACATATACTGATGTCTATCCCGACAGAACTTAGGAGAAGAGAATTCAGCAAAATTTCTCGACGTTTTCAGCTAGGAAGCTGAACAGGAGATGACTGCAGCATTGGGGTCTGCAATAGAAGAGAGAGAAGAAAAAATAGATTTTGCTTGTCTATGTGAAGAATTTGAAGCTCTTGAGAGGAGAGCAGAAATGTAAGGAATGCACATCCAACATGCCAAGTTGGAAGCAGATGAAGGACTACACCAGCATGAGGAGCAGTTGGGGAAAGTTGGAACAGAGCTAGCCGAAACACTAAAAGGGATCAATCTATTAGGGGAAGCAACTAAATGAAACTTCAGTATGGAGACTACAGAAGTGGGGGATGTAGCAGAGTGGCCAGCTAAGGCCACAAAGGAATAATATGTCTTGGGAAATCAGTGTGATTCTCCCATTGACAAGGAAGGGGTTCAGCGGGTTAGTCTGCAACAGAAGAACCATCCAATGGAGCAGTTGGACAGGGTGATCGATAAATAAGGAACTTGATGTCAGAGTTAGCAGAGAATTCAGTCAGAAAGAGGAAGCTGGATGAGAAGAAACCTACATGAGAAGTGGGGAAGATGCAGGAACAACAGTGGAGTAGAGGATCTGAGAGAAAGCTCAAGGAGAAAGTTTTGGATCCAGTTGGATTTCAGCCACGTTGGAGAGCTCATGAGAAGGAGCTCATGATTTTTTCCACTGTGGAGTATGATGCAGGAGCATCACTCCATCTCAACACATGCCAGCCAATTAACACACATGGTGCGCATTCAAGGAAGGAGAGGCATCACCCTCTCTTTTTTTTCCTCGAGGATCCAAGGCACGATCCAGGCATTAATTGAAGAAAAGATTGAAGAGCCAGATCGTTCTCTCGCACAATCTAGAGAAAAGGTCACAATTAATAGGCCGACGACGAAATGGATTTGCATCCGATTTGGAGTAGAATTTCCATCATTGTAATTTTCCCTTTCGATAAGCATTAGGGGTGGTGATTTGACACCATTAATTATCTTGCGAGGGAAGATCATTTGAGCCCCTCTTGTATAAATCTTTTTATTGTAATAAAAGTAGAAGGTTGGCCATGTTAGGTTGGGTAGACGATAAGGGGTTAGCTAGGATAGAGTCAGCCAAGGGAGAAATGTAGACAGCCGAGACTCAGTTGTAGCTCAGACTCCACCATTGTAATTTGGCATTCCACCATTAATATAAAATGAAAGTTTTTCCTGTTTTCTCTTTCTTCTCAATGGATGTTGTGTTATGAATGTATTTTACATGCATTTGAATTGTAGATGAATGTTAGGAATCATTTGCAGGGATAGGGATACAATTTTCTATCCGAGAGTGTGTTGAGTTAATTCTCATTCTCTAGGATAAGTGCAAGGAGTGTGTGATAGATCAAGGAGACTCTATAAGCTGATGCAAGGAGTGCATGTCTGAACTCAGTGGAGTCAGAAGAGAAGCTGCCAGGAGGGCATGCCAGATTTATTCACTGACTCAGGGAGAAATTTCAAGGCGGTTAAATCCCTTGAAAATAAAGACTGTGTGGGGAGAAGCGCAGTACAGAGTTACTGAACACTCTGAAACAGTCTACCAGGAGGGAACGAGAAGATCGCAGAGGAACTTGTAAACTTGAAGGTTTTCAAGCCGAGCAAAGTTGCAGGAGAGTTGCACAGATTTATGCAAGGAGTGCAGAAAGCCTTTGAGAACAGCCTAAGTCTCGAAAGGCGAAATTGCGCTAAGTGTGCAAGGGAGTCAAGGACTTGCCGAACTTCTGAAGACAGACAAGTCATCCATCGTCTAAGAGGAGACAGGTAGTAGAAGATCGAGAGGTTTGGGAGTAGGAACTTCATAAGGTTTGTCGGGAGCAAGAAAAGGATCTTCGCGAAGTCGCGAAGAGTGATTTCAAATCCAGACCGTTGGATCTGGAAAGGCATGTGGAAAAGGATCAGTACATCATTGATTCATGATCAAAGAAAGTAGAGTCGAGGGGAGAAAGGACTCGTGAAGTCCGAACTCGTGAGGTTGATCATAGTCATTGATTGCGAGAAGAACGAGGGTCGTAGATCTGGTCTCGGAGAAGTTCATCGATTCGGATATCGAGAAGGAGGAGTTAGCCACTCGTGAAAGTCCCAAAGTGCGGGGTTTCCAAGGGAGTTTTCCCATGATTGTAGTCCATGGTAACATCAAGGGAGGAGCTTAGCATCGAGAGCTAAGACCGTTGGTGTAAGAGCTGAAAATAACCAAGGAGAGGGTCCGCAGGTGTCACATAGTGGGCGACGAGGAATCAAAAGAGGGACCTGTATCAAGTTGAAAACGGTTCCATCAGGAGCCCGATGAGTCATTTGAATCAAAGACATGAACGATCCTAGACCGAGAGGTCGTTCCAGCCCAATGGAGGGAAGCGGGTTGTCACCAGAAATGAACCTGTCCAAAATCACCTTGAACATAATCTAGAAAAGGTTTCCTATTGGGTGTGGAATTAAATGAAGCCCCTAAATATACTACTCAAGACTCAAAAATATTATCTACAGAAATAATCAAAGCATCTTGTAACACATCACCTGTTACATTTGCTTCTTGATTTTTCTCTTGTTTTCCATCTATTTGTTTCTTTGGAGCTTTGTAGTATTTCTTTAGATGCCCTTTCTTCCCACAATTCCAGCACTCTATCTTTCCCAATCTAGATTTGTATTTTTCCTTCCTAGAATTCCCACGGTTCCCTGAGCCCTTTCCTCTATCCTTTTGTCTTCCCCTATTCTCCACAGTAAATTCATTACCTGATGTCTCACCTTTTATTTTTCATCGCATTTCCTTGCTAAGGATAACACCAACAACATCATCAAATTGTAGAGTGTTTGAACCAGAGACAAAGTTACTTACAACCATAACCAAGACATTCCATATTTTTGGCAATGAGCACAAGATTAGAAGATCGCTAACCTCATCATCAAAGTCCACTTTTACAGAACGTAGTTAATTAGTAACGGTATTAAATTCATTTAAATGATCTACAACAGACCCGCCTTCTGACATCGTCATATTAAATAATCTCTTCATTAGAAATACCTTATTAGACATCGAGGGTTTTTCATACAGTTTATCCAATACATCCATCATCTCCTTCATTGTCTTTTCTTTTGAAATATTGAAAGCCATCGACGTTGCCAGGTGCAGTCGTATCATTCCTAGTTCCTTTGTGTCAAGAACCTCTCATTCTTCGTCCTTCATGGTCATTGGCTTCTTTACTATTCCTCCCAATGGTAGGAATAGATCCTTCTGATCTAAATAATCTTCCATCTACATCTTCCATAACTAGTAGTTTTGGTTGTTAAATTTCTTGACTCTAAACTTTACATATTCCGCCATTGCTCCCACTCGAACCAGGAACCCTCTTTTCCTACGAGTTACCTTCCGCTCTAATACCATTGTTATTAAAACAGGATCGCAAAGCAATAAAATAAAACAAATATGGAAATAAAACATAGAATATACACAATACAATAGAGACACATATATGCATGGTTCACCCGGTGTGGGCTACATCGACCAGAGAAATTTCCACGTCCTTCCTTTTTATTATCCAACAAAATGAAGGGATACAACCTATAACACACCTGATGTAACTTCATCTTCTTTCTCTCATAGTCTCCTCTCTTAGAATACAATAATCATGATAATACACAGTTGCAATACAATTCCCTCATAAAAGAGGGTTTCCTTCTAGGGAAAAAAACCCTAAAATAACTTCTACCATCAGATCTACGACCTTACAATGAATGGTTCAGATTGACTGTGAAATTACATTATTTTACAAGGAAATTTTTCCCAATATTTCTCTTCGGGGGCACTTCCCTCTAATCCCTCTCCAGGGGGGTGCTACAAAAATTGTCACCACTGCCCCTGGACCCTCCTAGTGACAGTTGTGGGGGGGAAATCCCCCCCACACCCCCCCGTCAGGGAATGGGGTCCAATCATGGCTAAAACAAACCTCTAAATCAGGAAGATAATCAGGCTCCACAACCAAAAAAACTTTCCTCGATTTCTATGCCCAAATTCTTGTCATTTTACAAAGTTCAAATTTCATCCTTTACACAGGAAAAAACCCAAAAAGGAATCTCTCTGATTTTTTGTCAGTCCTCCACTTGAGCAAGCCCTCACAATATTTATCTTCCCCTTCATACTAACTATAACATCCCTCATGATTTCCCCCAAAAATGCAGCTAGACTGAATGTCTCATCCCTCAAAGGATTCCCCAAAAATGCGACTAGGATGACTATTACAACCCTCAGAAGTTGCCCCAAAACATAGTGTCTAGGGTGATTTTGACATCCCTCAAAGGTTGCTCCAAAAAATGCAGCTAGGATGACTTGGTTGTTAGCTACCTTACATAATCACAATCTGAGGCAAGCTACCCCTTCTCCCAAAAACCACATAATCGAGTCCTACTCGACTTTCTCCATCATTCGTTGAGGTCCACATGACCTATATCCAAGAATGAATATCACTCTACCTCTTGTAGTTCAACTTCACACTTGATATCTCTTTATATGACTCAAAATGGAATGGAAGAATCCCCTAAAACACTTAGAATCCCTTCACTCAAACTCAACATTAAATTATGTTTGTTTAATGATCTCACAAACCCACAAAACCCATCAACAAGCCCACAAAACTCTACACCTCACACAAAGGACTTTTACAAGGAAAACCCACAATGTGCATGTTAAGAATGGCTCCCACATGCTAGACACCTAGGGTAATGTGGGAATACCTCCCAATGCTACAAAAACATCAACAAAAACACTTTCTTACAAATGCACCAATTTTGAAAATAGTAGATGCAAATAGAGATGTTGTAGTGTGTATAAATGCATGTAAAGAAGGACTTTATGGGGTCCTTATGCATAATAACTATGTGGTGAGTAATGGGTCCAGGAAACTAAGAAAACATAAAATAAATTATGTCATTCATGATCTAAAACATGCATTGATAATCCATGCACTAGAAATATTGCACCATTACTTGATAGGAAGGAAATTTGTATTGATGATAGACCATAATGCACTAAAGTGCTTATTTGATCAACAACACTTGACCACCAAACAATCTAGACGGCTATTTTTTCTCAATGACTATGAGTTTGAGACAAGGCACATAAAAAACAATGAAAACAAAGTAGTCAGTGCACTTAGCAGAAGCATGAAAGTGATATATATGGTAGCCATTAGTACTTGACACGAATCCAATCTAAAAACAAAGTTAAAGAATCCCTTGTTGATGATGAACACTAAATCCAAGTAAGAAATGGTTTGCAACAAGAACAATCTGAACAAAAGTTTGAAATCCATCAGATAACTGAAGATGGATTGCTAATTTACAAATATAGGTTATGTATTCCTAAAACAATGGAGCTTAAAGTACTTATCATGGACGAAATACATAAGAATCCATATTCATGAAATCAAGGCTACCAGAGGATGATTTTTACAACAAGAAAAACAATATTTTTTGGCCTAAAATGAAAAATAATATTACAAAATACATTGCAAAATGCATTGAATGCCAACATGTTAAAGTTGAACACCAACATCCAGCTAGTCTATTACAACCTATGTCAATTCTCGAGTGGAAATAAGAGGTAATAACAATGGATTTTATTAAAGGATTGCTTAGGACAATGAAACAACATGATATTATCATGGTTGTGGTTGAAAAACTAAACAAGGTTGTTCACTTTATTCCCATAAAACCCACACACAAAGTAGCCAACATCACATCAATTTTTGTGAGGGAAATTTTCAAGTTGTGCAGGATGACTAAGACTATTATATCAAACAAAGATTCAAAATATACAATGAATTTTAGGAAATTATTGTTTGAAGGATAGGGTACACAATTAAACTTCAATGCTTCTCTTAATTTGGTAGGCTTGTGAAGGTATGTTAAAGATGCATTTTATTTGTTAAACCCTAATAAGTAATATCTTTGCAATTGCAAGTATTTTCTAATAATTAAGAATTCTTAAGGTTTTATTTGCATTTTTTTGTTCGTATGCAAATTTCCACGTGTAGTATTCCAAATATAAAATAGTATGCAAAACAAAAATATTTTAGGTAGAAATGGGAGACCAACAATGATATAACCAAACCAATACCAGAATAACACCAGAAAGAGAACCTTGATTAATGATAGCAATGTTCACTTGCCTCTTCAAGGGGGAAACCTCCAACAGAGAAGATTTCTATTACAATAATTTCCAATACAAAACTTCTTATACCCTCTAATCCTATTTATACTAAATCTATCTATCCAAAAGAACAATCTAGAGGAAGATCCTTCTAGAAGTGGAAGCTTCTATTAGGTATTCTTACATTGGACTTATTCTTCCTTATTGCTAGGCCTTATTAATATTGGCCTTTATTACATGGAAACATATTATTCTACCTATGTCAAGGGTTAGGGAGTTTAGGTCCCTAACATGTCCTCCCCCTTAAAAACATCCTTGTCCTCAAGGCTTGAGATGAGGAAATTGTTGCAGAATGGTAGTTGGTTCCCAAGTGCCATCTGTTGGAGTTGTATCTTTCCACTAGACTAACACTTCCTTGATGGTGTGTTGATGTAGATGACACTCACGTTGGTCCAAAATGTCTTGTGGCTACAACCATATGGAGCCTTCTTCATCCAAATCGGGAATGTTGGTTTGATTTTGGCACTTAGTTCCAAGCACCTTCTTTAAGCAGGAGACATGAAAAATAGGATGGAGCTTAGAATGGCTAGGAAAAGATAATTGATAGGCCACCTATCCCACATGCTTGAGAATGGTATAAGGACCATAAAATTTGGGTGCCATTTTTTGACAATGATCATCCTTGAGGGAAGCTTGCTTATAAGGTTGCAGTCGAAGAAACACGTGGTCTCCTTTAGCAAAATGACGTTCAGAGCGACCTTGAACTTCTTGTTGCTTCAAGTGATTCTGGGCCATGACCAAATTATCTTTGAGGGTATGAAGAATAGCCTCTCGAACTGTAGTCATTTGGTCAACTTCCTGGACCTTTGAGACACCTAGCAGGTATGAGAGAACTGAAGGTGGATTTTTTCCATATACTTCTTCAAAAGGAGTCATTCGAGTAGTTGTATGATAAGAAGTGTTGTACCACCATTGAAATAGTGGTAACCATTGAGCCCATTGATTTTTCCTTTCGGATGAAAAACACCTCAAATATGTTTCCAAACACTTATTGACAAATTCAGTTTGACCATCAGTCTGGGGATGATAAGTTGTGCTGAGATGCAATTGGGTTCCCTGTAGCCTGAACAGTTCTTGCCAACAATTTCTGGTCAAAGTGGGGTCTCTATCAAAAACAGTAGAATGAGGCATGCCATGAAGCTTGAAGACCTGATCCATGAAAAGTTGAGCCAAAGTGGAGGTGGTAAATGGGTGTTGAAGAGCATAGAAATGAGCATACTTGGAAAGACGATGAACGACCACCATAATGACTGATTTATTTCCTGATTTAGGTAATCCCACAATAAAATCCATACAGATATCCCTCCAAATAGCAAGTGGGATCGGAAGCGGTTGTAGTGTGCCAAGAGATTTGACTATTTGGACCTTATTGCATTAAAAAACATCACATTCTACCACAAAATTGTGAACGTTCTGTTTCATACCATCCCATAAAAAAGAACGTTTAACCCAGTCATAGGTTTTGGTAAACCCTGAGTGCCCAGTTGTGGATGTAGCATGAAGCTCGGAAAATACTGTGGATTTAAGTTGTGACTGTTTACTTAAATATAAGCATCCTTTGTAGCAAAGCTCATCATTTTCCCAAGAGTACCCTAGGGAAAATGGAGAATTGGCCTGCAATTTTTGAATTAGATGCAAAATTTTGGGATCTTGTAGCCATTCCAAAAATTGGCCCCATACCAAGAGTACTCTTCCTATGCAAAATTTCGGGATCTTGGATCAGATGCGAAATTTTGGCCCCATACCAATTAAATTTTCCGAATTATTACTTGGATAAGGCCAATTTAATTGTTATGGGGAAAATTTTATCATAATGCATCGATTTGTTTGAGGGAATGCTCCATGAATGGTTGGGAAAAGGTGCCACGACTAGTTTCATGAGTGATGGTAAACTCAATCAATAAAATACCAGTGATTATGAGTACGCTCTAAATTAAATGATAGTGGTGATTTTCTTGGAGTCTGAAGCTTCTTACGATTGGTATTGATGGAAACTTCCTTTCTCACACAACGGATCACTCACAATATAGAATGGATTTTTCATAATTTATGTATTGTTTGGAGGACCCACGACTCTTTAATTGGTGGCGCTCTATTGGGCCCCAACAACTCCCCCTATTTTTTTTGCAAAATTTAAAGGGGCCCCCGTTACAATCTTGATAATTATAATGAGCTACAGAATCAACCTTTTCAAATAGTTCCATACCTTGGCTTGCTTTGAGACAAACTTAAGACATTCACTATAGTATGATGCATTCATTACAAGAGTATATGTCAAAAGTTAGAAACGAGCATAAAAATCTCAATTTAAACAAAAACGTTATTTTTTATCAAATGTTTACTTTCGTTTAAATTATGATTATGTGTT
>JZKD02S2364111.1:885080-897765 GCA_000966675.3 Picea glauca
CTCTCTCTCTCTCTCTCTCTCTCTCTCTCTCTCTCTCTCTCAATTATAGGACCTCAAACAATTCTCAGCTCAACTAACAGATTCTCTCAAATATCATAAGCATTTGTCCATGAGTGTTTCAAACAATCAAGCTTGAAAGGAGGATGAAATGGTGGATCAGAGAAAAAATGAAATAAACATACAGGGAACTACTAAGAATGAATCTTGTATCCTATGGAAAAAAATAGTGTGTTGATAAATTAAGAATTCAACAGCTCTAACAGATGCATATAGATCAATAAAAACTTGCTTCAAATAGTTAACATATTCACACATTCAAACACATGGAGGTACCCTCAACATATCATTTAAATGAACAAAGAAAATGACAAGAACTGGTCATACATTCAGAGGAAATCAATTCAGTGTCATTACTAGACATCATATAGTAACATTGAACATGATGAATGACTTGCTACTTGATATTTTATATATTAGATCTGATACAAGAAAAGTAAGAGTGGAAGGAGATGCTTTACAAGAACACATATAAAGTAAGGAAGGAATTACATATTGAAACTTAAACGTAGGGGATGAATCTGTGTTGCTTGTTGCATTTATCAACTAATTGTGCTCAAGGTATCTTGTCAAATATCTTTGGTTGTAAGAAACTCTTCAATTCTCCAAAGTGTCGAACTTAACACTGGGTTCCTGCATTCTCTTTTATTCCTCTCACCCATGCCCTAAACTTCTTGAAACCATTTCCTACTTCTTGATTCTTTAATGTTTTACCCTCTAGTAAAACTGCATGAATTAATTTTACTTTCTCAAATTGGTTATGCTGAGATCGTGGGGTAGCTGGAGATTTGCAGGCCAAAATGTCCACTCGATCTCTCTCCTTAAAAAAAATGCTATAATCATTTCATCTACTATTGGGAACTCAAAATCAAATTTTCACAGGCAGGAGACTCAGCAGCCATCAAATCGATCTCAGTGATCAATCTCAAATTTTGATACTTTAAACATGGGCCTACTTCATTGGACTGGCTTAAATTCCACTATTAATCCATCAGAGCAATCAAGGTCTACAAGGGCGTAAAACTCAGCATCCATCGGAACAACTCAATCAAGCTTGGACCATTGATCGGAGTCTCACCCATCAGAGATATCGCAATCTAGGATTCAAACAAGACTCTAACGATGGATCTCTGAGATTTCATATCGACCGTTGATCTGAGCTAGGGTGAGATCTGGACCATTTTCGAAGTGATTCCTATTGGAGGCACGGATTTGAGGCTTCAATAGGAATTATGATGACAAGAGATCCAAGGATTTCATCAGATCGAATCAAAACCATCGATCTGTGATCAAAATTGAAAGTGAGTTTTCGATCTAGCTTGGTTGCAGGAAAAATATTGGCTAAGGAAAATATATCATGCTAACGCAAGTTTGAACACGTGGCAATTTTCTATTTGATCGCGATGGTGCTGACATGGTAGGGGGGTAGGACATGTGTCACCCCTTTTTTATGTATTTACCTATGCATATAGTGGGTTCCACATGCCCACATGGAAACATCTAATTGGCTCTAACAGTTCTTCCCTAGCGTGCTGACGTGACACCTGGTTGGGAGGCTTCGATACCTAGAAGAAAATATGGACTGTTGATTAGTACTACCTTAAAAATATCTGATAGAAGATCTAGAATATCCATATTAGGTTCCCCATTAGAGTGGTCAGGGTCTGGAATTCAAAATGGACGGCAACAAGGGGACTTCGAAATACTGGTAAAACATATATGGATTGTCCATCAAGATCTGGGAGACAACCGAGAGCTGTATGATCTAGCTAGGCTTGAGTGTAAAACATTGATTAAGACATGAATGATATTATGTTGATATCATCCTGACACATGGTGGCTTTCTATTGGCTCACAATGATGTTGGCAAGGAATCCATACAGTACATGTGTCACCCATTTTTTAGGTATTGACCCATGTATGCGGCGAGTTCCACATGTCCACGTATCACCTCCTGGTTGGCTCTAACATCTCTTTGTTGGCATGTTGATTTGTCTACTCTTCCTTAGCTTATCTTTGGTTGTTGATGATGATGTCATTATCGACACTTTGTAACTTGAGCTAAGGGGGGAACTCCCAATGTATTTTTTTGATGATGACCCCAACTTGATCTATGTTATTGATCTGTCATCGAAACAGGGAGGGTCATTGATTTTTCATCGAAACAGGGAGGGTCATTGATATTTCACCGAAAACAAGAGAGTCATCAATCAAAGAAAAACCAAAATCCAGAAACAAATAAGGCATGAACAATATTACGATGATGTCACCCTAGACATGTGGTGCTTTATCACAGGTCTATGTTGGTATTGATGTGGCAGACAGGTAAGACACGTGTCACCTAGTTTCGGGATGTTGAATTGTATGTCTCACAATTTACCTTGTCCACGTGGCAGTTGATAGTTGGTATTACATGTAAGTTTGACGTGGCAAGGATATCATCGTCGATGATATGTGATAACTACAAGCTAATATCAACTTCATTTCGTCGATGACGACGTTGTCATTGGCGATATGATATTATTCTTGTTGGGGTGAAAAGATATTTCCCTGATGACAATGTTGTGGGGCCCTTCAAAACTTATTCGGAGCCACTAATCTCCACTCTTAATCAGATCTAGATCATTGATCGACCTGCTTTGAGAACCGTTTTATTAGTGGAGTCCTGCGGGTTTGTTGGTGTTTGGTTCCTGGGCTACGGTCCCATGATAAAACCCCCTAACTAATGGGATTATCCCTTTCTCAGGTTCAATAAGATCCCTTCAACCCCCGATAAGCGTTAGAGCGTTAAATTCTTTCCTTTTTCTCAAAGAGACCATGATTTCTCTATTGTTTTCTCCATCCATCTTGGAATAATTTGGAAAATTTTGACTCTGAGGTTCTGGAAGCTAGTCCTTATACCCCTAACTTGTCCAATATCTACATGGTTACTTCAACAGACCTTCAAATATTTTCTAGGAAAAAATATATCACTAATATTGGCTCTAGTGAGGACAACATACCCCTATGGTCTGCTAAGAACTGTAGACCAATTTCCTTCTTCTGTTGGGTTATGGAATCTGTCTGAAAAGATGCATCTCTTTCAAACCTGAAAATTGATTTGATATGTGACACAAAAATACTCAACAACTTACAATGTTATAAATCTACCTACTTTATGAAGTAATGAATGGTGAATGAAGTAAAATGAAAAATTCATGAACGAGAATCAAAGGAATTATTTATGTATAGGGTAAGAAAAATCTGGAATGATCAATACTGCAAAAAGTTCTTAAGGAACCTCCCTTTTATAGAAGCCCCAAACAAATCTCCATCCAACCGAGTTAAATCATAAGTATATTTATCTTAGACTACGACAATTTGGAAGGGTTCAAGCCAAATATTTTCAAACTTTCCATGTTTCCCTTTAGCTTCCCTTCGGGCATCCCATTTCAAGACAAAATCAATTGTCATAAAATTTATTTCTTTGTTACTTATATCAATTTTTATTTTTATTTTTGCTTGGTGAACTTGGGCCTTTATCTGAACGTGTTCCCTTACTTGTTGAACCTCGATCAATTGATTAATTGCTCTATGCATGTAATTTGATCTTGCCTCCTCATCTTGCAATAATTTCATCATGGAAAGGTTGATTTGAATGGGGGAAATGGCTTCCAACCCATACACCAGTTGAAAAGGGAAAGTTCTGATGGCCCTCTTGATGCTATATATGTCTTCCCATATAGCATATTTTAGGTGGGAATCCCATGCCTTCTTGTTTTGCGATAACATTTTATTGATAATTTTGATAAGGTTCTTATTGGAGGATTCAGCCAAATTGTTTCCCTATGGATAGTAAGAAGTAGAGTGTCCCAATTCTTTGTTATAATCCTGACAAAACTTAACCAATTTGGAATATTTCAAGGCTTGGTCATCATCAGTCACGATCTTTCTTGGGCACCCAAATATGGACAAGATATTTTCTTCTAGGAACATTATGATGATTGTATTTGTGGTTTCCCTTGTAGGTA
Organism: Picea glauca; assembly: GCA_000966675.3. Taxonomy (NCBI): domain Eukaryota; kingdom Viridiplantae; phylum Streptophyta; class Pinopsida; order Pinales; family Pinaceae; genus Picea; species Picea glauca. Next base: position 889,148 of record JZKD02S2364111.1, read on the forward strand.
TGGAATCTACCCATTTTGTGAAATAATATATGGTTCTCAAAATCCATTTGTGGTTTCCACTTGAATTTGGATTAATCTCTCCAATGAAGTCTAATCCCCACTGCTGGAAAGGTGTATCAACTTTGATTTGTTTTAAGTCTAGGGGAAGCACATTTTTCTTTCCTGCAAACATTTCACATGATACACATGTTCGAACCAATCCATTTACATCAGAAAATAAAAAGGGCCAGTAATACCCAGCTGTAAGGATCTTGTATGCAGTGGCTCTCTAGGCATGGTGACCCCCACGCATGCCCTTATGAAACTCTATGATTTTTCCCTCATTTTATTCTTAAGTGAGGAAATTTAGTAGGATTCTCCCTAGGTCTTTCCAAAACAATTTTCTCCACAAAATACAATACTTTACAGCCTTAAGATTGATAGACCTAGCTCTAGCTTTATCCCATGCTAGTGAGCAACTAAAATTTTGCAAGTAAAAAATGATGTATTTATACCAATCAGACTGAGAAAATTTGAAATATGCCTCTAAGGATGGTTCTTTTGTTTCATCATCTTCAAAAACTACTACTACAATGTTTGTGGACAGTGCATTTAAGTCTAAAATCTTGCAGTTTTATTCATCCAACAGTTTGGCTAGTCCTTGTCCTTTTACCAGCTTTGTGGGCTTGATCTCCACATCATACTCTTGAATATTAGCAATCCATTTGCCCCTTTTTCCTTCACTATCAGGTTGTGTGAGAATGAATTGTATAGTACTGGTAGGTACGTAATCCAATATCTTAGAGTGCAGTATATAATCTTTGAAATCCTTTAATTCTTTGACTAATGCATAAGCCTGTTTTTCCATGCTACTATAATTCAGTTCACCATGTCTCAATGCCTTGTTGAAAATGACTATGGGTTTCTATTGATTTTCCTCATTCTTCTGCAGCAACACAACAACTATAGTATGAATTGATGCAAAAGAAAAAATGAGAAACTCTTTATCATAATTTGTTGATAAGAGTTAGAGTTTCTCGCAAGGCCGATTTGATCTACTGAAATGATTATTTAGCTTCAGTTCTCCACTTGAATTCATGGTCCTTTTTCAACATGTTGGTAATATGATTCACCATTTCTGCAAAATTTGGGACAAACTTTCTCAGAAAACCTATTTTACCTAAGAAATATTGTACCTCTTTTTTGTTCCCATGCTGATAAATAAATGTTTGATTTTCTCCACCCTTTCTAGATCTATCTTCACCCCCTATTTGGATACTATATGGCCAAGAAGCTTTCCTTCTTCCATAGAAAAATAATACTTTTTGGGATTCAAGGGAAGCCCAAATTTTCTACACTTCACAAACATTTTCCTTAAATGCTTGATGTGATCTTCATCTGTCATGGAGAAAATAGTCATGTCATCAAGGTATATGACAATGAAATTGTCCCTCTCACCCACAAAATCAATGTCCATATCTCTCTAAAAAGTTTCTCCTTCATTTATCATCCCAAAAGGAATTTTTTCATACATGAAATTTTCCCATGTTGTTGTGAAGGTTGTCTTCTCTCTGTCATCTAGGTGCATAGCCACTTGGTCGTATCCTGAAAAACCATCCATAATGGATATCATGTTTTCCCCTACTACTTTCTATAGTATATGTTCCATATTTGGCAAGGGGTAGTTATCTTTTAATGAACAGTTATTCAGGTTCCTGAAATCTACACAGAACCTTATTTACCTACTCTTATTCCTCAGTGGAACTAAATTAGAAACCCATTCAGAGTATCTTAAGGGGATAATAGTATGGGAATATAATCATTTTATCACCTCTTTCTAAATTGTAGGTAAAATAAGAGGATTAACTTTCCTGAGCTTCTTCTTGAAAGGCTTAGTACAAGTTTTGAGGGGTATTTGGTGTTGGATGATACTTGTTGATATTGAGAGGGGGGTGAATCAGTATCAAGTGAAATTTGAAATTTTTTTAAACTTATACTTCAGCCAGATTATATATTCAATTATATCCAATGAGAAATGAACAATATTAGAAGATTTACACCAATACACGATAATAAACCATGCACAATATATGAGAAATAAACAATAGCTATTGTTCAAGGGAAGTAATGACTTCCAAGGGAAGCTACAACTTCTAGATAAAGGGAGGGATAAACCTCCAAAAGGAAGATACAGTCCTCCAATATCAAGAGAGGGTTGACCTCTGCATCCTTTCCCCTTCCTTCCACCCAAAAAGGAGTTATAGAGAAAATGGTAGACCTTATTCAATTCTAGTTTATTCAAGAGAGTGAACTTGTACAACATTCCCCACACTCAATATTTAACATAAGATTATGAAATTTGTACACAAGAAAATACATCCCGTACTATTTCCAATTCAATTGGTCTCACTTAATTTGGATTCTCTATGAATAAGTTATGATTGTTTTACCCAGAACACTTTCTTATGACTAGCTTCAAGACTAGTCAAAAACCCTATCTTCCACAAAGTGTATCTCCAAACTTATAGTGAATAAAGATCTGAAATGTTTACCACGGGTACCTAGATATGTCTTCTCAATACCATACCAATTTCACCATATGAATCATTCTATAAAAAATATATATAGTGAAAATGGTAAGATGACCTGTAAATAACATACCTTGGAACACATCACCAAAAGACTTCATCCTCCCTTGAAATCCGACCTTCTTTACTTCAGATTTCCTCTAAAATTCAACTTATATATCCTTGTTCATTAAAAAACTTGTGTATATTGAAAAATGAATGTTTAATGAGATGTATTTATACCCTTTATGTCACTTCCTTTTAACATTAGGGTTGACCTGACACTTTCTTATATTGTAATTCTTTTCTTTAATTATCTTCAGGGTTGACCTGTACTTCCTTCTCCAATTCACTTTGCCATCTTCAAAAATTCATTTCTCCTCAACCATGAGGATCCATGTGACGTTCCACCTACCACCGAAAACAACATGATGTATACTATCCATCCATGGGTGTTGTATATGCATGTTCATTTTCCTTCATGTTCAAATAACTTCATCAATCTTATGGTCCAAAATCCAATGGTTGGGGTTGACATCAATGACTGAAACCAATGACTAGGTTTGACATCAATGCCAACAACCAATCCTCCAAAAATCTCCCCCTTTTTCATTGATGGAAACACTCATGCTCCCCATGTCCCGATGCTCATGGTTTCTCTCCCCCTTTTACATCAATGGTAAAGGGTGGGGTTATTCCCCCTAAGTTTAATGGAAAAAGGTAACTATCTTATTTGGGGCTGCTCCCCCTGAACATATAGCACTTAATAACACTTCATTTTTATGGTCTCTTTCTTCCTTGGAGCTTTTTCATGGATCAAGGACGTATATTTTACTTGGTCTTCTTGTTGCAGTTGCAACCAATCTTCCTGAACCTTCTTCTTTGATTTTTCATCTTTGTGAGTCAAACATGAGAGTATATCCTTGATCACACATTTTACTAACACTGAATATATTATGCTTCAAGTCTTCAACCAATAGGACATTCTTTGCTTTTACATTTTTTATTCCAAGATCTACTACACCTTTTCCAATTATTTTGGTAGATGAGTCATCTCCAAATGCAACATTGCCACCCTTTCTCTTCAAGATGATGAATTTTTCTTGATCTCCGATCATGTGTGAAGAACATCCACTGTCTATGTACCATTCATATTCTTCTTCACATTCTTCAATGGTCAATGCTATTCGACAATCTTCATTGTTTGGAATCTCTTTCCTTCTCCATATTTTTTTTGGCATAGGGACATTTGGCATAGGAGCATATTCATTCATATATTTTCAATCTCGTGCTTTATGACCAAGATAATTACATTTGTAGCATACAATATTTTTTTCCATCAATGGGGAAAATGAATTATAACTTTTGTTTACGAATCCACGATTGTTTCCATATCTTCTATTTACACCATTCATGTTTCTTGCATAGTTGTTCCTTTCATTGATTCTACAATTAATTGCCTTATGTCCAAAAAACTTTCAAGTATAACAATGACCAAGAACCAAATTTTGATACCTGGGAGTAAGTGACCTTCTTTGTTATGTAGTCCATATAGGTCCATTCTCTACTCTTCCGTAGTTTCCTTCATACTGATTGAAGCTTCTTTGATTCCTGAAGGTAGGAGGTCTTCTTGGATATTCATTTATTTTGTAATCATTTCTTCTTTATGGTTTCCTGGTACACTTCTCATCAACTGTCGGTGTAGATCTTTCTTCAACCTTCTTGTTTGTATTTACATCTTCTTTGTATGAAGTTTCACCCATGCATCCAAGTTGTGTTAAGTCTTTTGGAAATTGAGAGTTTATTAAGCTCTTCCTCAATGAGACAATTTCTTGTTCAAGTTTCTCACAATCTTCTTCTTTCTTCAACATTTGGACATTCATTACTTCTCCTATTCTTCTTGCTTCTTTGAGTAGAGTTTTCAAGGAAATGGTTTATTCTCTTAGTTTCTCAAATTATTCTAATTGTTTCTTCAAGCTTTCAATTGTCTTTTCACAACTACCCAATTCACTTCTTAGTTTTCTATGTGTGTTTTTGAGCTTGCTATTTTGAATCTCAATATGCTTCAATTTTTAAAGATTCTCATCTTCTTGTTGAATCATTTTTGCTTCATGATTTTCTTCTTATTCATTGGACTTTTCTTCTTCAGTATCATATTTTTCAATCCTTGGATAAGGAAATTAAAATTCAGCATGTCCTACTGCTTCACAATTAAATCAAAAGAACTGACATCTATTTGCTTCTTTGAAATCTAAGATGTTGTAACTTGCTTCAACTTCTTCTTCTTCTTATTCTTCTTCTTTTGCTTCTTCCCTTGCATAAAGGTCTTGTATCTTGTCCCAAAGCTCTTTTGATGATGCACATGATCCCACTTTGGATTTCACTGAATCTGTAAATCCATCCAGGATGGTATCTATTTCCAATTTGTTGTTCCTTCTTGCTTCCTTTTGAGCTGCAGTCTTTGGTTTCTTCAAAGCATTGTACCCTGAAGAAACTGAGAACCAAACATATGCCCCAAGAGCTTTCAAGTAAGTTTCCATTCTATTACTCCAGTATTCAAAATTTCTTCCATCAAATGGTGGAATCCCATTTGTAATGTTGGCTTCCATTTCTTCTTAGGATCTGTCTTCCAATGGTTAAACTGTACTGAAGGTAACCCGCTCTAACACCAATTGTTGATACTAAGAGGGGGCTGAATCAGTATCAAGTGAAATTTGAAAACTTTTTCAAGTTATACTTCAACCAGATTATATATTCAGTTATATCCAATGAGCAATGAACAATAGTAGAAAATTTAGACCAATACACTAGAATACACCATGCACAATATATGAGAAATAATCAATAGTTATTGTTCAAGGGAAGTAATGGCATCCAAGGGAAGCTACAACTTCCAAATATAAAGGGAGGGATAAACCTCCAAAAGGAAGATAAAATCCTCCAATATCAAGAGAGGGTTTACCTTCCCATCCTTGCCCCTTCCTTCCACCCAAAAAGGAGTTATAGAGAAAATGGTAGACCTTATTCAATTCTGGTTTATTCAGGAGAGCGAACTTGTACAGAATGCCCCACGCTCAATATTTAACATCAGATTATGAAATTCGTACAAAAGAAACTACAGTCTATACTCTTTCCAATGAAATTGGTCTCACTTCATCTAGATTATCTATGAAGAATTTATGATTGTTTTACCCATAACACATGTTTATTACTAGCTTCAGGACTAGTCAAAAACCCTATCTTCCACAGAGTGTATCTCCAAAATTATAGCGAATAAAGAGCTGAAAATTTTACCACATGTACCTAGATATGTCTTCTCAATACCATACCAATTTCACCATATGAATCATTCTATAAAAAAATTTATAGTGAAAATGGTAATATGACATGTACATAACATACCTTAGAACACATCACCAAAAGACTTCATCCTCCCTTGAAATCCGGCCTTCTTTACTTTAGATTTCCTCTGAAATTCGACTTATATATCCTTGTTCATTAACAAACTTGAGTATATTTAAAAATGAATGTTTAATGAGATGTATTTATACCATTTATGTCACTTCCTTTTAACATTAGGGCCGACCTAACACTTTCTTATTTTATAATTATTTTCTTTAATTATCTTCAGGGTCAACCTGTACTTCCTTCTTCAATTCACTTTGTCATCTTCAAAAATTCATTTCTCCTCAACCATGAAGATCCACGTGACGTTCCACCTACCACCAGAAACAACATGATGTATATTATCCATCCATGGGCTTTGTATCTGCATGTGCACTATCCTTCATGTCCAAATACCTTCATCAATCTTGCGGTCCAAAATCCAATGGCTAGGGTTGACATCAATGACAACAACCAATCTTCCAAAAATACTAGTATCATAAGTTTTCAAGTCCTCGTATATCCATGTAGATACATCCATGTACTCTTTAAACAACTACAAATACTCAGTCCTATGATCATCAAGAATATTTTTGGACAGCTTAATATATTTAGGATAATTTTTCGTCCCAATATTATATTCCCCAATGCTATCATCTTTGGGAAGGATAGTTGGTTTGACATATACATAATTTATATCAAAAAATTGTTTTACAGGCACCAATACTTTGGGAATGAAGTTATTCTTGAGCTACAAGACTTTATGCTCAGCTATGTAATTGTTGAATTCATGAATTTGTTCAACTTCCCCACCAATCTCCTTTTTGTTTTCCTCTTCATCATCTGAATTGATATGAGTATTTGCAAACTCATCTATCATTTTTATTAACTTTTTGATATGTTGATCATCTTCAAAAACTTGCTAGTATTTGATATTATTAGGAATGGAAGGTTTGTATCTCATCTTGATCTCATATTTAAATTGAGTGGTGGTTGGTACTTTAAAGGTATTGGAAGCTACTGCTAAGGAAACAACTAGTTGATTAAACTCTCTCAAAACAACAAAAATATTGAAAGATACATAAAAATTATGTTAAGACCTAATTCATGGAACATTACCCCTTAATTGGGGTATATTACATTAGTATTGTTATTTTATTTATGTCGGCTTGGGTCCATTATTTTTAATTGTACCTCATAGTCTCTTATATATACCAGGGAGGCCTTTTCATTTGGAATCATCTGGTAATTGTGAATTCATATGATGTATAGGGAGGTTTCCCCCTCCAAGAGGCTTATTATCTGAATTTATCTCTTTGTCAAGGCGTTGAGTAATTATTCTGAGGTTTTTATGTTATTTTGATATTTGGTATCAGAGCTAGACAATCCTTGGGACTAGCTTCTTCAAAACAAGACTTCTTAGAATTTTTGCTACAATTTGTTTTCTGGAAGGTTTTAGGATCTCAAATTTATATGGTTTAGAGGAAACATATAGAGATAAGTTGGGTCCAAATTTCAGATATTGTTTCATTAAATTTTTGGATATAGATTATGTTCAAGTTAGGGTTTTTTACTAGTCCTGAAAGTAGTCTGAAACAAGTCTTCTTGGAATTTTCGCTCCCAATTTGTTTCGTCTTGGTTAAAGGTTCTAAATTTTATAGTAAGAAGGTGTAATAGTGAAGTATACTTTGTACAAATTTCATCTCTTGATTCATTGAACTCTGAAATTTATTCCTTGAGGAAATTAGGGTTTTTGGTTGATCCAAATTTCAATCTAAAACAGGTGTTCTTGGGAAAATTTTTATATTTGAAGCTACATACCTCCAAATTTATTGAGACCTAGTCCATTGGTTAGGGTATGGAACAAAGTTTTTCTGGTGCGAATTTCACATTTGGAAGTGAGGAAAGTGACACATGGTAGTCTGTACATGTTCTCTCTCCTAAAAGGTAAACAAATCAGCACATCTTGGGAAAGTTATCATAAAATTCTATTGGAGAATCCAATATTGGTATAAATTGTGGGGTTGGAAAGAAGACACATCAAGCTACCTGTTGGAAGATTGGTTGTTTTCATTGATTTCAACCCTAGTCATGGGTTTTGGACCACAAGATTGATAAAAGTATTTGGACATGAAGGATGATGCACATGCATATACAACACCCATGAATGGATAGTATACATCATGTTGTTTCCGGTGGTATGTGGCATGTCACATGGATCCTCATGGTTGAGGAGAAATGAATTTTTGAAGATGACAAAGTGAATTGAAGAAGGAATTACATGTAGGCCCTGAAGATAATTAAAGAAAAGAATTACAAAATAAGAAAGTGTCAGGTCGACCCTAATGTTAAAATGAAGTGACATAAATGGTATAAATAAACATCATTAGACATCCATTTTGATACAAATCAAATTTTAGAGGAAATAAGAAGTAAAGAAGGCCGGATTTCAAGGGAGGATGAAGTCTTTTGGTGATGTGTTCTAAGGTATGTTATTTTCGGGTCATCTTACCATTTTTGCTATAATTTTTTTTCTAGAACGATTCAGATGGTGTAATCACTATGGTATTGACAAGACATATCAAGGTACCTCTGGTAAAAATTTCATCTCTTGATTCACTATAATTATGGAGATACACTCTGTGGAAGATAGGGTTTGTGACCAGTCCTGAAGCTAGTCAATAAACA
>JZKD02S2364111.1:916384-947786 GCA_000966675.3 Picea glauca
AAGGAATATTTAAATGATAAAGTATTGGAGAACTTTCTATTTATGGAAAGTGGTTAACCCTAAAATAAGGAAAATAGGTTAAGTGGCCTAGAAATGGGTTAAGTGACCTAAAAATTGGTTAAGTGACCTAGAGGATTAAAGTATAAATAATATAGCAATGGTCTCTTGTAGATCATCCTTTTTGTGGATCAATGGAGAGCTTATTGTGAGAATATCTTTTGGAGTATTGATGGAGAGCTTCTTGAGCATTTTTAGTGTGGAACACTTGATAATATTGAATATCTATAGGTGACTGAGGTAACCAAGGATATCTAAGCCGAAATTTTTAGTAAATTGAAGAAAATAAGGTTGAAATGCAAGGAAGGATAAATTCTTTTGATGGTGCTTTCTAAGGTATGTTATTTACAGGTCATCTCACCATTTTTGCTATAACTTTTTTTATATAATGATTCAGATCCTGGAATTGATATGCAAGTGAGAAAACATATCCAAGTATATTTTGTTAAAAATTCATCTTGTGGGTCGTTGTATTGTGGGAGTTACACTCCATGTACAATAGGGTTTGTGACCAGTCCTGAAACTAGTCAAAAACAGGTGTTTCGAGTAAAAATGTCATAAATTATTCATAACAGATCCAAATTCAGTGAGACAAATTATTTGGGTTATATTATAGTCTTTAGTATTCTCTGTAACAATTTCAGATCGATTCAACAAATATTCCGTGCGGGGCACACTCTACAAGGTCGCTCTCTAGAATAATCCAGAATTCATCAAGGTATGCCTTTTTTGCTATACCTCCTTTTATGAGAGGTTACAAGTAGTTCCACTTGGATGAATTGCACAAAACAAAATGAATAACATTCTGTATTAGTTTCAAATATTTTATCATTACAGGTACAAAGTTATGATTATTTCAAGTTAGGGTTGTTGACTAATCCAAAACTAGTCATGGTTGAGACAAGCAGTGGATGAGTTGGCACATACATGAGGTGTATAGTTGATGATGTTGGTACATATTGATGAGTCATTTTTGATGAGTAGTTGACACATGATTGGTATATACTTAGTACATGGTTGGATGCACTTGTTTATGGTACAGGTTGATTACAGGTTGTTTGGCACAAGTTGGTGCATGGTTGATGCTCTTGTTTATGGTACAGATTGATATCTGTTGAGGATTGTTGTCTCATCTCAGTTGGTGTTGAGAATGTAAGATGAGTCTTGCATATAGAGCTGGTGCTCTTGTAGAGTTGTACTCTATTCATTTTTTGTTGAAAAACCCCCAGATTGAAGTCCATAATAAAAAGAAAAATTGTACATACATCTTGTGTTCCTTGTGGAGATTATTTGTTGATGATATATTGTTGATATATGTTGTTGATATGTATTCAAATCTAACTGATTATTAATGATAGCAATGATTAATGAGTAAATGTCGAATGCTAAGTAATGAGTAATTGTACCCCCACCCTCTAAGTGTGGTAGGTGTGTCCAACATAGAATACCTAGTTGTCTTTTTTGTAAAGCTATGGATCACGAAGTTTTGGATTTCCCTAGAATGATTACTAAGCTTCAAAGCATGAATATGGAACAAGTAGACACTGAGAAAGGTCAAGAAACTGAGACAATGGAAGAACCCCAAAAGGAATCAGAGACAGTACTCTTACAGGTGAAGGAAACCCTGAATGACCACAGAGATACTAATCTATCAGAGATCTTAAAAGAGAAAGAGAAAAGAGAAGTAAGAATAGGAGACTTCAACATTTATTGTATTCTGGATGAGGAAACACAGGTGAATATAATGACAGAAATAACTTGGGAAATTTTAGGAAAGACTATTATGATTCCTTCATTAGGAGGAATAGGATTATTTAGAAGAAAGTTGATAACCCTATGTGGAAGAATTACCTAGATATCTATGAATGCTCATGGAACTTCGATATGAGAAGATTTTGAGGTTGTTAAATTTATTGAGAACAATGCCCCATTTTTTATGTTACTAGGAAAACCTTGGATCGGAAAGGATCAGGCCAGAAGGAAAGAAGAAGAATTCTTAGAGCAAAAGAAGAAAGAATTGAAATATTTCATGACTAGGAGGATTGCACACTTGATTGAAGAACAGGTCAAAGCTATTTAGAACTATGGATGTCGAAGTTGGAAGAACACAGGAAGAATCACAAGAGACTAAAGCACCTACCCCTGATAGAGAAGAAGTATTTCCCCTGAATCCTAGGAAAGAATCTCAACATTGTGAAGTTACTATGCCAAGAAGAGATAAGAATAAAAATGGAAAGAGGAATAACGAGGCGAATATCATTGGGAAAAAGGCTAGAAATCTCAGTAAGAAGATAGAAAAGATCAAAAAGTTACAGAAGATTCCAGAAGGAACTTCATAGAAGGAAAATTTGCAAAACTGGAACTTCACCGGGATAGCAGAACAGTGCCACATGGCACTTTGCCATGGTGAAGCAATATAGCCATTGGAAATAGTATAACCGTTAGATTGACGCCCTGAACGGGTAAAACGACATTTGTGGTCAGAAGGCTCACCATCAGACCGTTGGGACCGCGTTGTAATGGACAGAACTGAATTAATGAAGGTCTCTTGTCCATTGGAAAGATCTATTACATTGTTGTCTACTTATTCCATCAACTGTTGCACCGAGAACACTTTTGAGAATTGTATCAGAGAGAAATCATTGCTACCGCACTATGATTAGTAAGATCAACACCAGTTATATTATTTTGCGCACTCTTTCATCCATCCGATCTAAGCATGTATGTCGGATGATCTCAGTGTTGTGGAGAAAATCGTCGAAGAAGTTCTCATCGATCTCATGTCCAAGAAAGTAATGTATGAAAGTATTCAAGCATCCTTGATGAGAGGGGTGCAAGCCTCTCTGTCAACTACTCACGGATCCAGACCATCCCGAGTCATCACAGAAAAGAGAGCCAAGCACAGAGATGACCTAGCCAATGCAAAGTTAATCCCAGCCATCTTACCCGACTACATCCTGCCCCTGGCTGACGCGGTGAGTTGTGATAGTGTGCCAAGAGATTTTGAATACACCATGGTTATTACGTACCTCTCAAAGGGGATATGCACAGTTATAGCACAACAGGACAAGATCACAACGTTGAAGTTCAGTGACTTCAACCTAGGATACTGCAAGAACCATAGTATGCTCGCCCCGTATAAATACTTGATCAAGATGAAGGGGAAGAACTCAAAAATAATCCCCCAACCATGACAATGAACCTCACACAGTCCACCCTATTGAACATAATGAAGATTCCACACTTCGAAAGGCACCAGGAGGTTAACGCCTATGTTAAGATCCTACTCTCATGTTACCATGGCAACTACTTATGGCTAGACCAACGTATCATAGTTGATTTGATGTTGATCCATAGGATCACCAGATTGAGCATGCAAGGACCCAACCCACAAGACTTCTATCTGGGGAAAGCCACAGATCACGCATTAGCACAAAAGATCAAGGATACCTACGACAATGTTGAGAAGGGGATGCGAGGCTACTAGGTAGCTTCCATCTAGAATGGCGCAATGCACCTAGTATGCCAATTAATTGTAGGAAATATAGTAAGGAAGAACATGCCCATGCAGGTCATAGGGTTTGTCATTGACCTCGTGGGGAAATGTGTAGAAGGCCTACAGATGAATTGGGCAAAGTACCTAGTCAACTAGCTGGAGTTAGACTTTAGTTAGGATCAGGGCTATGAATTCCACTTCAGCTAGCTCCTGATCCTCATAGTGTTTATTCTTGGGATATGCCAGAAGCTGTGACCTTACCATACATTGATTCATTCAATCCGCTTGTTGTGAAGTTCACCACACTCTGGTACTCGAGCGATATGGGAAAACAGTGGCAGTCAAATGCAATTTTTCACATGTATTATCTCCAACTGAAGAGGGATATCGAAGTTGAACCTCGCAGGACTCCGAACACCCTACAGTGGTTCTAACCCCTCATGAAGTTCCACGCAGATCGAAACTTCATCTATATCACTGCGTGAGAAGACAAGCATAAGGAGGATCTTCAATCATACTACAAGATCAAAGAAGAGGACCTCGAGGACATAACTAAGGACTGGTCAGCAAAACTTCTTATCCCCGTTGATCCTACAGAGATGTCTGACCCTAAACTTGACAGCTCAGAGGCCACTCACAAAGAACATGACACACCCAGACCTAGAAGAATGAAGAAGACCGCAGAAGTCCAAGACTTAAGCAACGAATCAGAAAAAATGGCTTCAGTATCACCTAGTTGAGGGGGTGATGACGAAGTAGAAGAGATAAATGGAAAAAAAAATGAGTAGAATCAAGGAGAAGTAACACCACCTAGATATGAGGCTGATTATTTGAAGAATAGGAAGGCTTATCCCACAAACCCTCTTTCCGGAAGCAATCCAGATCCACCTTGACTAAGATGCAGACTATTCTCACTGTCGATGACTTTGACTTCATCATAGCAGTTGTCGCAAATGATTTGCAAGACATATTACATAAGCATGAAGCCAAGCCAGAAGAAATGTATGACATAATTAAATTTGAACTTCGAGGGGTACAACAAGCCCTTCAGTCCAGTCGCGCAGTGTCCACTGTGCCCCTATCGTTGGAAGAACCAGAGTTGGGAGATGAGCCAACCCAACTTCGCAAACTAGTTGATGTGACCGAAGCTCGCCTTCATCACACATAGGAAGAAATAGAACAAGCCACCCATTCCTTGAAGTAAGTGTAATAAATAGTCATAGAACAATGCTGAGTTGCGGAGCAGGAGAAGGTTTCTCTCCAGACAATGTTTGAAGAGGATAAAGCATGGATTCAAGATGAAAAAGAATAGTTGCTCGCAGAGACACTCGAAGTGAAAGAAGCAGTCAACAGAGCACTTCACTCTATGACAGGTTTAGAGACGAAGGTAGAAGACTAAGTCGAACATCAAGTAGATAAGCTCACAGAAGCTATCCAACAACTATAGCAACGAATAACAGACTTAAAGCTCTGAAAAGTTCTTGACACTCCGTAGGAGGTGAGGGATCAAAGAGAAGCAACTGCCTGAAGCGCAATTGAGAGAATAAATGCCCTTTCCATGGAATGTAAACAACTAAGTGATCGCAGTGCCCAAATGTATGAGAAACTCACTGAGAATCCATAACTGAAGGCACTGGATTCACAGCTCCAGGAGGTGAAGCAGCAAGCAGAAACAATATAGGCACAGTTGAAGCCCCTGTCAATTATCAAAAGGATGAAGTGATCCCAAGAGCATTGCACTGCTCAATAGCAGGTCCACACCATTCAGAGTAGAGTCATGGAAGTGACTCAGAGGCTCCAACCTATACAGGATGAGGCTTTCCAATTGTTCTCGAAGATTGAAGGTCGAGGAGCAGAACTGGAGCAAGTCGTCACTACATCTGAAGAGCACCTAGAGGGACTTGTCAATGAAGCATTCATCCAAGAGTTCGTTGAGCAAGAGGCCATGGCACATCAACAAGTTGAAGCAACTCGAGGCTTTTGAAGCAGAATTACCCAAATCAGAGTGACTCGGGATGATTCACAAGTGAGTGTTGGGGGTTTGTTGGCCCTTGACCAAGTTTTGAGGATCCTTGGTTATGTTTGACCTATTTTTGGGACTTCAACAGGCTATCGAAGATGGAGCGCAAGACAAAGCAGAGATCATGGGATCTCAGCCCATCTTTAGGGTTTTTTGGGTTTTTTGGGTTATGTAACGGGTATGGGGATGTCGGCCCATGGGTTTACCCATGCTTAGGCATATTTTGTAATGTATAAATAGAAAGCTACGCGATGTAAGTAGTGACCGATGGCTGAGTGCTAGTACGAGATATGTGCAAGAAGACATGATTAAGACTTGTAGAGCTAAGTGCAAGTCATTTGTAGTGCTTTGTGCACAGACTGTGTAAGACTCTGTGCCTAGATCTACTTGGGGAAGGAGGATCTTGCGAAGTGCGCATAGATATCTTGTTCTATGCAGAGTAATGTTCTGATGCTTTGTGCTTATAAGAATCTTGACAGAAGATAATAAAGAAAAGAAGAGTTGGTGGACGTAGCCCCAAGGTGGGGGTGAACCACATATATCTTGTGTTATGGTTGCTTTGTGCAATGTATTGATGTGTTTATATGTTTACTTGTTTAGATGCCTTGATATAGATGAATGATAGATAGATCTGTTGATGCTATGTGCTTAATAATATGGATTAATGCTAGATCTGACCTAAGTGGATGTGCTTAGTGCTTGAACATAATAGATCTAGTTGAATACTACGATGCTCTGTAATTAGGGTTTTGTCTGTGAAGTAGATATTGGTTTAATACTGATGAATTGTAATTTCTAAGTGCTTTGATAAGGTGTTATAATCACATATCTGTGTCCTAGCTAAGGTTACAAACATCTGATTCCTACAACCACCCCTGCTTCTACCTCAGGTGAGACTTCATCTTCTTCACAGGTGTTGCTGAAAGGGTCTGTAGTTAGGTTTTTGTTGGTGCGCTCTTGAGCATTGAACCCTGGGTCTGCCCCTGTGCCAAAAAGTGTGGTGAGAAGAAATTATTCTACATAGATTGTGAAGAGGAAGGATAACAAGAACAAGAACAAGAACCATCTCAAGATGAAGATGTAGAAGAGATTTCTTCTGAAGAGATGACTCCCACCATACCATATCATGCATTGGCTGGAATTAGCACTCCTCAAAACCTCAAGATCAAAGGATATATCAAAAAGAAAAAGGTAATAATTCTAATTGATTCTGGTAGTACTCATAATTTCATTCACTGCAAATTAGCCAAAGCTCTCAATTGCTTTATATATCCATCCCCATAGTTTCAAGTAATGATTACAAATGGAGGAACTATCAATTTCTCAAGAAAATGCCATAAGATCAATCTCACTATTGGGGAATATGTAATGAATAGTCCAATGATTTATATACTTATGGGTGGTGTTGATGTTGTACTATGGGTCCAGTGGTTACAATCATTGGGAACCATGGCTTTTAATTTTCAAGAACTTTTCATGAAATTTTCATTGGAAGGAAAGAAATTTGATTTAAAGGGTGTAACAAGGAAACTGAGTAAGGTGGTAATCTCTAATGGCATAAAAAATTATTGATAAAGGGGCATCAGGGTGTAATTTTACAACTATTCTCACTAGATGTTCAAACATCTAATCCATCTATTCCCCTAGATCTCCAAGGGATTATTTTTAATAATTCCAAAGTATTTGAAGATATTCCCAGAGGTCTTCCACCCACTCACGATCATGATCATTCTATTCACTTAATTCCTGGGAGTGCTCCTCTTAACATCGGGCCTTACAGATACCCTTATGCACAAAAGAGTGAAATTGAGTGTATGGTTGAATAAATGTTAGAGGTTGGAATTATTAGACCAAGTAAAAGTTCTTACTCTGCGTTAGTGGTAATGGTATTCAAGAAAGAGCGCTCATGGCATATGTGTCCAGATTATAGAGATCTCAACAATATCACCATTAAAGATAAGTTTCTCATTCTCGTCATTGATGAATTTTTAGATGAACTACATGGATAAATCTACTTCATAAAGTTGGATCTTCGCTCAGAGTATCATTATATTAGAATGAAGGAAGAAGATATTCCAAAAACAACATTCATAACATATGAAGGCCATTATGAGTTTTGTGTCATGCCTTTTGGCCTTACGAATGCACCTTCCATATTCCAAGGGTTGATGAATTCCATTTTCAAGCCCTTCCTTTGAAAATTTGTGTTAGTGTTTTTTGATGATATACTAATCTATAGCAAGTCTTGGGAAGATCATGTTCGACATGTTGACAAGGTGCTACAACTACTAAAGGAGCAACAGTTATATGCCAAAATGTCCAAATGTTTCTTTGGGGTGACTGAGGTAGATAATTTGGGTCATATTGTATCTCATGAAGGTTTCAAGGTAGACCCTAACAAGATTAAAGCCATGATGGACTAGACGATTCCAAAAACATTGAAAAATATTAGAGGATTTTTGGGTTTGACAGGCTACTACCGCAAGTTTGTTTGTAACTATAGAATAATAGCATCACCTTTAATTGCATTAACAAAGAAGGATGAATTTTCATGGACTCCAGAGGAAACTCAATATTTTGAACAACTTAAAGAGGAAATGTGCAAAGATCATGTCTTGACCACACTAGACTTCACAAAAACATTTATTGTGGAATGGGATGCCTCGGGAAATGGCATTGTTGTTGTTCTAATGCAATAAGGAAGGCTTCTTGATTTTGAAAGTCCACCACTCAAGGAAAAAATTTACACAAACCCATTTATGAGAAGGAAATTATGGAAATACTACATGCATTGAAGCAATGGTGCCCTTACCTAATAGGTAGGCACTTCAAGGTCAAAATAGATCATGACAGTCTTAAATACTTCTTGGAAAAAAGACTATATTCAAAAGAGCAACAAAAATGGGTGACCGAGATGTTGGGTTATGACTTTGAAATCATCTACAAAAAGGGGAAGCAAAATGTTGTGGCAGATGCATTCTCAAGAAAGGATGAATATGTTGAGGCATTTCTCTGTGCTATCTCTATCATCCAACCTAATCGGATAACATAAGCAAGGGATGAATGGAAGAATGACAAATAAGTGTGGACTCCCATTCAAAGGTTGCAGCGGGATTCCAATGCATCTGATACATTTACATGGAAAAATGATTCACTATGGTACAAAGATCGCTTATATTTATGTAAGAACTCCCAAATAAAAAAAAAAGGTACTTTTGGAATTGCACACCTCTCTAGTAGGAGGGAACTCATGATTTTTGAAAACCTATCAGAGGGTCAAGAGAGGTATTTTTTGGGATGGGCTTAAAACTGATGTTCAAAGGTTTGTGGCAGAGTGTTTGGTTTGCCAACAAAATAAGGTGGAAAGAATTAAGACCCAATGTCTTTTACAACCATTAGCCATTCCAATTCAGTGTTGGGAGGTTTCCATGGATTTCATCATAGGGTTACCAAAATCTGAAGGAAAGAGTGTCATCATTGGGATTGTTGATAGACTTACCAAGTATGCACACTTTTTTTCACTCTCTCATCCTTTCAAATCCCGTACACTTTCTACTGCATTCATGGACACAGTTCAAAAGCTACATGGAAGCCCAAAGATTATTGTAAGTGACAATAATCTTTTGGACAAAATTATTTTCTTGTTTGGGTACTCAATTGGCTCATAGCTCATCTCATCATCCTCAATATGATGGACAAACTGAGGTAGTGAACAAATATCTGGAAGGATGCCTTCGTTTCTTTGTCTCTGATAAACAAACACAATGGTTCAAGTGGTTACCCTTGGTAGAATGGTTGTATAACACTTCATTTCATACTGCAACAAAAATGACACCATTTATGACACTTTATGGATATCACCCACTATCCATCACTTCTTCTCTAAAATAAAAATCTAAGGTTCAAGCAGTGGAAGATCACATCGAGCATCAACAACAAGTTCTCCAACTCTTAAAGGACAACCTGACCATGGCACAAAATCGCATGAAACAACAAGAAGATCAATATCATAGTGAAAGAAGTTTTAAAGTATGGGATTGGGTATTTTTAAGACTACAACCATACAAATAGATGTCCCTCAAGCAATCTAATAACGATAATAAATTATCATCGAAGTATTATGGCCCTTATAAGGTGTTGCAAAAGATTAGTACTATGGCATACAAATTGGAGATGCCTGCATTTTCGCGAGTACACCATGTTTTCCATGTTTCATGCTTAAAGAAGGTTATAGGTGACAATATCCTAGTTCAAACTATATTTCCAAAACTTGACGAGGAAGGAAAAATCATATTGGAGACTGAAGCTATCACTAACACAAGAATTTTCCAACTGAGGAATAAATCAATTTTAGAGTATCTCATTAAGTGGAAGAAACTACCTGTTGAAGATTCCACGTGGGAAGATGAGTATTTTATATAGAATCATACAGAACCACTCAAGTGTTGAGGACAACACTTATATGAAGGGGAGGGGCATGTTAAGCCCTAATTCCTGGCACATTACCCCTTAATTGGGGCATATTACATTATTATTGTTATTTTATTTATGTCATCTTGGCTCCATTAGTTCTAATTGTACCTCCTAGTCTCCTATATATACCAAGGATACCTTTTCATTTGGAATCATATGGTAATTGTGAATACATATGATTTATAAGGAGAATTCCCCCTCTAAGAGGCTTATTATCTGAATTTTTCTCTTTTTCAAGGCATTAAGTACTTATTCTAAGGTTTTTATGCTATTTTGATATTTGGTTCTTAAAAAATTATCAATCATATCCCATACCTGATTTATGTACTCCATCATTCTTGGATGGATTTTTTGATAGGAGACTTTTACTTGCTGCACCACTAGCTCTAAATCTCCAAATACCACCAGTTCGATAATTTGCATCTTTCTTGTTTTCTCTAGACCTAAAATCAAGGCCTCATATTCAACCACGTTATTTGAGGGCTCGAACTCAAGATTGTAGGACAAATGAATCTCATTTTTGGTGGGGGAGATGAGCACTACACTAGCCCCAAATCCTTATTTTGATCATGCACCGTCAAAATACAATTTCCATAGACCATCCATTGCTTCCATATGGATTACAAGAGGATCTGCAAGCAATGGGGTTTAATTGTACTCTTTATTTACAGGAATGATACAACATCCCAAATCTTCATCAACAACATATATGGGATGATTCATAGGGTTTCTTTTATCACTGACCACATAAGAAAACTTCATTTCTCAGTATATCCTTCTGATCTCTCCTCCAAAAACTGGTATAGTGGCATAAGTCAAATCCATCTACATAGTGCCTCCCAATTTTTGTGCCCATGTTCTGTATAGTAGCATGCCATAATTTGTTGGTACATCATCCACTACCACGTCCACCATAATTCTCTTAACATGCATTTGGCCTAGGGTGACAACCATATCTTTAATCATCCCAGAACACTTCACTTTCCTGGCATCAAATGAATAAAGGTCATGATAGGGTCTGGTTATTTCCAACCCAATTTTTTCCATGACTACTTTTGGCATCATATCATTTGATGCTCCATAATCAAGCATACAATTGTGAAGAATCGTATCATGAATATTCAAGGTCACATAGAAGGGTGCCACATATTTTTCTTTGTTATCAATATGAGGGCCAAAAACTATGGTAGGGGACTCATCTTGTACATTCAAAGCACTAAGAGGATTTATTGATCCCTTCCCATGCATCATTTTCTCAATATTTTTATAGTATGAGGGTTTTTTAGCTAGCTCCACAAAAGGCACATGAATATTGATGTTGGACATATTGCGTTCAATATTGAAAGGTGGAACTAATTCTTGAAATTTTTTAGTTTCTTTTTCCCTTTATACAGGCTCCAAAACTTCATCTACCTTAGAGATGTATAGCACCTCTTTAGCTTTGTATTTGGATAGATTTGGAACAAATTTCTTAGCCTGAGGTTTACTGACTACAATAGCTTCTTTCTATCGAGGCCTGATATCATACTTTGTATGCATCTCTGCCTGTAGTGCATCAACAAAAATTCTATATTGAACTGAGGATAAAGCTTCTTTGTTGTGTTGAGAATCAGGCACCAATTTCTTAGGATTTAGTGACCTTTCATAATCATCTTGAGTTATATGTATGGAACAATTATCATCCTAAAGTAGGTGTATTTATTTTGTGTATTCATCATAGCCCTCATCAACTACTTCTTCAATAAATTTGTTATCATTTTTTTTTTTTACAAGGGGTTGAAGGGATTGTTATTCATTTCTTCTCTCCCTGCTCATGAGTTGTGGATTAGGAGGTCTTCTGAATTCATTAGTGTTAGGATTAATTATGCCTCCCACTTGGTGGGTTATGTTTTCATTTATATGATCTATCTCAAATCTATCTCAAATCTAGACATTTTGTTTGTCATGTTCATGATCAATATAAACATCTCACCCATCGTTTCTTCTTGGGGTTCTCTACTTGGATCAGAAGTCCCTTGGTCTTCCCTGAAATTATTATTTTTTGTATGATCCTATTTTCTCTTCATCTTATATGATGCAATCATATTCCCTTTGATGTATATTGCATCCTCTTTCATTACTAGAAGGGTCAAGAATCTTCTTTCTCTCAAGGTCATAGCAAAATCAACATCAAATTCCCCACCGTATTTCACTTTGGTTGTTGGTTGTGATGGATTTATATCTACAGGGATTGTGTTATAGAGATTATTAAACCTTCTATTGAAGTCATCAACAATTTCATTGGATCTTTTCTTGAGTGAGCCAATTTTTTTCAAGTACTATAAGTTATCCTTTTTCTCACCCCACTTCCCCATAAAGGCAGCTTCTAAAGATGGACAACTATCAATTGAAGAAATGGGTAATTCTCTGAATCATTTTCTATAATCTCCCCCCAAAGTTTGGACAAATAGTCTCATGAAGACATCATTGTGCTCTACAAAATGGTCGTTTGTAAACTCACAGAAAGTACGCATATGATCTTCAACTGAGCGGGTTTTATCACTATCAAATTTGGGAAGATATTTCATGTAATTCTTAGGGATATCATGGGTAATTTGGGGAAAATTTGGAAGTGACCTGATTTAAAGAACTGACTTCTTAATTAAATTCTAGAGGAGAATTTTGGAGATCTATTAATGGTTCTGGAGGAAATTTAGCAGTAGAAAGAAAATCTTCATATATATTAGTTAGATCTATAGATTCAACATCTTTATGAACAACAGAAGGACATATTTCTATATGAGGGTTACCTGAATAATAAAAGGTATAATGATCTCTTATATTCCTCCAAGTAATAAGATTTATTGGATCAGAATATATCAACACTTGACTAGAATCAGGGTGGCTTCTGGTATGTCTTTTGGAAGAGGCCAGATTGTCCTTTTGTGGAATCGTTGGGTGAAATATTAATAGCCAAGTTCCTGAGGCATGTTCACCATCAAGTCTCAGAGCTTACAATGCCATATTCCCGAGGGAATATTTCTTCAACTTATGTCCCCAACAACGCCGCCATTTTGGATGTTATCCCTCGAGATGTTCCAAGATGTTATTGGAATGATGTTGAGGCACCCCAGGGGTCAAGACTTAGGATGAATATTAAGGCCATATTTGCAGTAATGTACTTGTGCAATATTTAGGAAGTTTTTCCATCTCTCTCTCTTTATTTTGAAATTATAGGACCTCAAAAAATTCTCAGCTCAATGGAGAAATTCTCTCAACTATCAGAGACATTTGTCCACGACTGTTTTAGAGAATCAATATTGAAAGGAGGATGAAATGGTGAATTAGAGAAAAAAAATAAACATACAAGGAACAACTAAGAATGAATCTTGTAGCCTATGGAAAAGAATAGCGTGTTGAGAAATTAAGAATTAAACAGCTCTAACAGATACATACAGATCAATAAAAAAATGCTTCAAATATTTAACATCTTCACACATTCAAACACATGGAGGTACCCTCAACATATCATTTAAATGAACAAATAAAATGACACGAATTGGTCATACATTCAGAGGAAATCAATTATGTGTCATTACCTGACATCATACAGTATCACTGAATATGATGAATGGTTTGTTTCTTGAGATTTTATATATTGTATCTGATATAAGAAAAGAAACTGTGGAAAGAGATGCTTTACAAGAACAAAAACACTATAAGGAAGGAATTACAGATTGAAACTTAAATACAAGGGATGAATCTATGTTTCCTATTGCATTTATAACCTAATTGTGCTCAAGGCATCTGGTCAAAAAACTCTGGTTGTAATAAACTCTTCAATTCCCCAAAGTTTCGTCCTTGATAATGGGTTCATGCATTCTCTCTTATTCCTCTCACTCATGCCCTAAAATACTTCTTGAAACCGTTTCCTGATTCTTGATTCTTTAATAGTTTTCCTTCTAGTAAAACTGCATGAATTATCTTTACTTGATCAAATCAGTTACGTTGAGATCGCGGGGCAGCTAGAGATTCTCAGGCCAAAATATCCACTCAAGTTATGTCCCTGAAAAGACTTTGTAATCATTTCATCTATTATTGGGGGCTTGAAATCAAATTTGTATAGGTGTCAGACTCAGTAGGCATCGGATCTATATCAACGATCAAGCTTGACCGTTGATCCTTTAAACATGATCCTTCTTCATCGGACCGGCTTAAATTATGTTATTAATCCATAGGAGAAATCAAGGTATACAAGGGCATAAAACTAAGAAGTCGTCGAAACAAGTCGATCAATCTTGGACCATTGATCAGAGTCTCACCCATTGGAGCGATCGACATATGGGCATCAAACAAGACTTCGATGAGGGAGCTTCGATATTACATCTCAGTGATTGATCTGAACTAAAATGAGATATGGATCATTGTCAGAGTGATGTATGTCAAAGGCATGGAGTTGAGGCTTCAAAAGGAATTCTGATGACAAGGGCTCTGAAGATTTCATCTATGATCAAAATTGAAAGTGAATCTTTGATCTAGCTCAGTCTCGGGTATCGTATGATCAAAATTGAAAGTGAATCATCGATCTAGAAATTTCCACATGTCACCTTCTAATTGGCTCTGACATTTCTCTGTTGGCATGCTAAGTTGTCAACTCTTCCTCAGCTTATCTTTGGTCTCTAACAATGACGTCGTCGTCGGCACTTTGTAACTTGAACTAAGGGAGGAACTCCTAGTGGATTTTTTTGATGACGACCCCAACCTGATCTCTATCATTGATATGTCACCAAAACAGGGAGGTTCATTGATATTTCATCAAAACAGGGAAGGTCATTCATCTTTCATCGAAACTAGGAGATTCATCAATCTATGCTTGACCAATATCTAGAAGCAACTAAGGAATGAACAATGATGATGTCACCTTGGAAACATGGTGCTTTCTCAGTGTTCTGCGTTGGCGCTGATGTGGTAGACAAGTAAGACACGTTTCACCCAGTTTTGGGATGTTGAACTGTATGTCTAGTGTTTTCCCTTGTCCACATGGCAGTTGTTTATTGGTCTTACATCTAACATTGACCTGGCAAGTTTATCATCGTCGGCGATAGGAAATAACTGCATGTTAATGTGAACTCCATTTTCATTGATTCTGATGTCATCATCATCTATATAAGATTATTCGTGTTGGGATGAAAATATATTTCCCCGACAATGATGTTGTGGGGCCCTTCAAAACTTAATTGGAGCCACTGATCTCCACCATGAATCATATCTGGATCATTGATTAACCTGGTTTGAGAACCGTTTGATCAGTGGGGGCTTGCAGGTTTGCTAACACTTGGTTCCTGGGCTACGGTCCCATAATAGAAACCCCTAACTAGTGGGCTTAGCCTTTTCTTGTGATTGATAAGCTCCCTTCTATTAGCACTTTGTAAACTTTGTTCGACTGAGAAAATGAATGATAGAGGCAACCTAAAAACCAACTTTGAGGCCCGAAACTAGCCTTTCGAACTTGGAGAGGGCTCTCTCTAGAGACTTGGTCTCTGTACAGGATATGGCTTTAATCTATCGGCTATATTTAACACCTTAAACAATTGTTGTCACAGGGGCAGACCCAGGGTTCAATTCTACAACGAAACACCAACAAAGCCCTAAATATTGGCCCTTTCAGCAACACCTACGGAGCAGATGAAGTCTCACCCGAGGTAGAGGCAGGGGTGGTTCCAAGGCTCAGGTGTCTGCAACCTTAGCTGGGACATAGATATGTGATTATAATACTTAATAAATCACTTAGCACCATCAATTCCTCAATATGCAATCAATATCCACGTTGCTGATAAAACAGGGCTTTGCAACATCCACAATAATCTAATGTATTTAAGCACTTAGCATAGGTAAATAGATCAGATCGAGCAGATAAAGCGCTAAGCATAGCCATATATATCAGATCTAACATTCTCACATATAATAAGCACAAATCATAAGTAGATCTATCTAAATACATCAAAGCACTTAGAAAATAACATGTGAACACATCAAGACAAAGCACAAAGAAACATGACACAGTATTTATGTGGTTCAACCCCACCCTGGGGCTATGTCCACCAACTCTTCTTCTTTATTGTCTTCAGTCAATCAGTTACAAGCACAGAGCCTCAAAACCCTTACTCTGCACAAGACAGAAGATCTACATAGCCCGCTAGATCCTTCTTCCTTGCGTTACAACACTAATCCTTCCACAGTCTGTTACAACCACTTGCACTTAGCTCTACAAGTCTCTCACAGTAGGCACAAAGCACTTACAGACTCTACTTGCACTTAGCATACGTTCACATCACATAAATGCACCACTACTTCTATCTTCCCTAAGCATCTATTTATATAAAAAATAAGCCTAAACATGGGTAAACCCATGGGCAAACATCCCAATCCCATTACATATTCCCACATCCCAAAAAGGACCCAAAAAGGGGTCGACATCCCATGATCTTCGCTTCATCTTCTGCTCCTTCTTCGACAGGCTATCGAAGTCCCAAAATAGGTCAACATGACCAATAATCTCCCAAAAGTTGGTCAAAGGCCAACATGCCCTCAATACTCACCTGTGAGCCGTCTCGAGTCACTCTGGTCTGATCAGTTCTACTTCGAATGCCTTGAGTTTGGCTCGAGCTTCTTCGACTTGCTTCTTTTCTACGGCTTCTTGCTCGAAAAATGCCTGAGTCACTGCATCATTCACTGGCCCTTCTAGGTGTTGTTCTGCTGTAGTGACAACCTATTCTAGCTCTGCTCCTTGGCTTTCAACCTCTGTGAACAATTGGCATGCCTTATTTTTCACAGGTTGGAGCCATTGAGTTACTTCCATAACTTTTCTCTGGATCGTATGGATCTATTGCTAGGTAGTGCATTTCTCTTGAGATCTCTTTATTCTGTCTACAGCTGGCAGGGACTTCAGCTGCGCCTGTAGTGTATCTGTGTGTTTCTTCACTTCCTAGAGTTGCAACTCCAGTGCCTGCAATTATGGATTCTCAGTGAGGTTCTCATATGTTTGGTCATTTTGATTACTCAAATTTTTGCACTCCAGAGAAAGATATTTTAGTCTCTCAACTGCGCTCCTAGTGGTTGCTTCCCTTTGGTCTCTTACATCTTGCGGGGTCTCAGGCACTGGGCGTAGCTCCAAATATGCTATCTGTTGTGCCACCTATTGTGGGACTCTCTCTTCATCCTTTACTTCTATAATTGTCACAGAGTGAAGTGATCTATTGACCCTTTCCTTTACTTTGAGTTGCTCCATGAGCAATTGTTCCTTTTCTTTCTGCATCTAGACTTTTTCTTCATCACACTTTGCTTGGAGAGAAAGATTTTCCTGTTTTGTAGTACTGTGTTTCTCTAAAAGGTCTTCTTGTACTTGTGCTAAAGCCTGGGTGGCTTGCGTTGTTTCCTCCTATGCTCATCGAAGGCGAGCTTTGACTGTATCAACAATTCGGTGGATTTGAGATTACTCATCTCCCAGTTCTGGTGTTTCCAATGGTAGAGGTGTAGTGGAAACTGCGTGGCTGGACTGTAGTGCCTGTTGCACCCCTTGAAGTTCAATCTTAATTAGATTGCATATCTTCTCCTACCAAGCCTCTTTCTTCTCTGCTATCTCCAACGAAGCATCGTTCAGTGCTGCTACAATGAAATCAAAGTCATCTAAGGTGAGGGTAGTCTGCATTTTGGTCATAGAGGCTTTTGATTTCTTTTGAAAAGAAGGCTTTGGGGAGGGAAACCTTCCTTTTATTCGAGGGATCCTCCTTGTCTCTAGGCGGTGTAACCTCGCCTTTCTTCTGTTCAACTTCTGCGTCATCTATCTCTCCACCATCTCCTCCTTTCTTAGGTGAGATGGAAGCAATCTTTGCTGAGGTATTGCTTACGTCTTGGGATTATTCATTTTTCTTTGTCTTGTTGGGTCTAGGTGTATCATGCACTGCTTCTAGACTGTCAATATTGGACATCTCCGTAGGGTCTGCTGGAATGAGGAGGTATGTCGACCAGTCTTTATTAATTTCTTATAATTATTCCTCTGCCAGCTTGTATTAAGACTGAATTTGTTGCTTGTGCTCATCAGTGTGCGCTGTAATATAAATGAAATGGTGGTCTGCGTTGAATTTCATTAAAAGTAGAAACCTGTGGAGAGTATTCAGCGTGATGTGAGGCTCATACTGGATGGTTGTCTTCAACTGGTTGTAATAGGTATGGAAAATGACATTTGACTGCCATTGCTTGTTCATGTCACTAGAATACCACATTGTACTGAACTTCATGGCCAAAGGTTCAAAGGGCCCGACGTCTGGGAAAGCGATCAGGATTAGAATCCAGCTGAAGTGGAACTCATATCCTTGATCTTGCGCTTCCCTACAATTCAGTTCCAACTGGTTCATGAGGTACTTCACTCAATTCATTTGTAGACCCTCCGTGCACTTCCCTGCGAGGTTGACTATGAAACAAGACACTTGGGTGTGTCAGTTCTTGTGAACTAACTTTCCTACGATCAATTGATAGGCTAGGGGCATTGTGATGCTCTGGATAGAGGCTACCTTGTAGCCTCATGTTCCCTTCTCGACATATCCATAATTTCCCTTGATCCTTTATGCGAGAGTGTGGTCCATGGATTTTCCAGGGTAGAAATCATGTGGGTCAGGGCCTTTCATACTAAGCCCTATGATCTGATGTTGGATACACTGTTATACAGTGGTTTAACCACAAGTATCTGCCATGGTAACAGGACATCAACAGTTTGATGCATGCATTCACTTCTTGGTGCCTTTCGAAGTGAGTAATCTTCATGACATTGAGTAGTGTGGACTGCGTGAGGTTCATAGTCCATGACTGGGGAACTATATTCTAAATATTTCCCTTTGTTCTGGTTAGGTATTTATGTGGGGCGAGAATGTTGTAGACCTTCCTGTCATCGAGGTTGAAGTTTCTAAACTTCAATGCTGCAATATTTTCTTGATCTGCGTGAACTGCGCATATCCCTTTTGGGAGGTACACAGTGACTAAAGCGTACTCAAATTCTCTAGGCACACTATCTTGATTGATTGTGTCTCTCAGAGGTGGTAGATAGGCGGGTAAAATGCTCAGAATCAACTTAGCATTCACAATATCATCTTTGTTCATGGTTCACTTTTCATCGGCTAGCTGAGATGGTCCGACTCAAGCAGTGGACGAAGAGGCTGGTAGTCCTCTCGTGGATGATTCTTGTACACCTGTGGATAATCCTCTTTCTGACATGACTCTTTCAGTCATCAGGTCGATCAAAACTTATTCAGCAGCTTTTTCTGCAGCGCTCAATTCTTCAAACATACGCACTCGGGGTGAACAATCGTGGGTTTGGGGAACAACTTAAACATAGTGCTGAGATAGAGAGAAAAGGTGCAATGATCACTGTATAAACTTGGCTTAGTCTGTAGGCTCGAATTCTCAATTGGGAAAAGTGTTCTCGGGGCATGACACAGTGGAATAAATAGGGAACTTGACAACGGTTCGCTTGCAACGGGTATGAGCCTCCATTAACTCTTGTTCGGTCCATTATGGCATGGTCCAATAGTCTGATGACGAACCATAATTGCATTTCTGCTCGTTCGAAGCATCGATCGAACGGTTATAATGTCCCCAACGGCTATATTGCTTCGTCATAGCGAAGTGCCATCTGTCGTTGTTCTGATATCCCGACGAAGCTCCAATTTTGCAATTTTTCTTTCTGCGAAGTTCCCTCTGGAACCTTCTGCAACTTTTCAAACTTAGCTCTCTTCTTACTTAACTTTCTATCCTTTTTTCCAGTGAGCTTCGTCTCGATAGTTCTTTTTCCATTCTAATTCCTATCTTCTTTGGTCATAGTCACTTCCCGATGTTGAGATTCTTCCCTATTATTTCTGGATAATACTCCTTTGTCTGGGGTAGGTACTTCGATCTTCTATGGGTCTTCCAATGTTCTTGCATCTTTGACATATGTGTTGCTAGTGTTAAATAGCTTCGATCTGTTCTCATGTTCTGCAATCAAGTGTGCGATCCTTTCGTTCATGAAATATTTTAACCCTTGTTTCTTCTATTCCAAAACTTCTTCTTCTTCTTTTCATCTGGTTTGATCTCTATCAATCCAAGGTTTTCCTAGTAACATGGTAAATGGGGTGTTGTCTTCAATAAATTTAATAATCTCAAAATCTTCTTTTGTCGAAGTTCCATTAGCATTCATAGGTATGTGAGCGAGATTTCCACATAGGTTTATCAGCTTTCCTTTGAATAGTCCTATTCCTCCTAATGAAGGGATCATAGCAGGCTTCCCTATGGCTTCCCAAGTTATTTTTTTCATGATATTCACCTGTTTTTCTTCATCCAGAATACAGTCAATGTCGATGTCTCCTATTCTTATTTCAATGCATTATTTTTCCTTGAAGATCTATGATAGTATGACATGTCGATGGTCATTCAGGGTTTCGTTTCTCTATAAAAATACCTTCTCTTATTCTTTCTGGGGTTTTTCCATTCTTGGATCTGCCTTAGGGTTTTATTTATTCAGATTCATTTCTTCTAGCTTAGCAATCATTCTAGGGAAATCCAACACTTCATGGTCCATAGATTTACAACAAACACAACTAGGTATTTTCCCAGGGCATTCCTTAGCAAGATGTCCCGGTATTCTACAACTATAAGAAAGGGTTAATCCTCTCTTTCTCTTAAATGATCCCCAACTTCTCCTGCACTGCATGCTAGAATCATGGTAGCTAACCTGCAAAAAAATCTTTCTAGGATCCTACATCCATTTGTTAGTCCAAACATTCTTTTTATGCATAGGTATAACATATCTTTTGCTATTCTTATCAGATCTACTCAGATCAAGCCTTCTTTCATCTATTAGTACCCTAGTTTTCAAGTTAGGACAGAACCTATAAAACATACCTAGATCCATACTCTAGAAACAAAAATTTCCACTTATCTTACTTCTACAGAGCACAAATCTTCTAGATCTAAAACCTTTTCACTATTCTTACCTTTATCAAATCATAGAGCTTGCATATCTTACCTCTTTTAATCATAAATTATCACTTTTTCCTTTCTTAGAGCACAAAGCTTTCAGATCTTGCTTCTTTCTTTCGGATCTGACCTCCTTTCTTCAGATCGAGCTTCTTTCTTTAGCACAGATCTTTATAAATCAAGTAGGACACTGTGCACTAGGGCACAGATCTATGCATAGAGCTTTCACAATCTCAGGTCGAATCTTTGCACAAAGCTTCTTCTTTCTCAATTCCTAGCAATCACAGTTTCAAGTCCCGACAATGGAACCATTTGTTGGCATAGGGGCAGACCTAGGTTTCAACACTACAACAGCGCACCAAAAAATCCCTAACTACTGGCCCTTTTGGCAACACCTGCGAATCAGATGAAGTCTCACCTGAGGTAGAGGCAAGGCTGGTTGCAAGACTCAAGTGTCTGCAACCTTAGCTGGGACACAGATCTGTGATTATAATACTTAATAAAGCACTTAGCAGCGTCAGTTCCTCAATATGCAATCAATATCCACTTCAGTGATAAAATAGGGCTTCGCAACATCCACACTAATCTAATGTATTTAAGCACTTAGCATAGGTAAATTGATTAGATCAAGCAGATCAAGCGCTAAGCATAGCCATATAGATCAGATCTAACATTCTCACATATAATAAGCACAAAGCATAAGTAGATCTATCTAAATACATCAAAGCACTTAGCAAATAACATGTCAACACATCAAGACAAAGCACAAAGCAGCATGACACAGTATTTACATGGTTCACCCCCACCCTGGGGCTACGTCCACCAACTCTTCTTCTTTATTGTCTTCATTCAATCAGTTACAAGCACAGAGCCTCAAAACCCTTACTCTGCACAGGACAGAAGATCTTTGTAGCCTGCTAGATCCTTCTTCCTTGTGCTATAGCACTAAGCCTTCCACAGTCTGTTACAACCACTTGCACTTAGCTCTACAAGTCTCTCACAGTAGGCACAAAGCACTTACAAACTCTACTTGCACTTAGCATACGTTCACATCACATATATGCACCACTACTTCTATCTTGCCTAAACATCTATTTATATACAAAATAGGGCTAAACATGGGTAAACCCATGGGCCAACATCCCAATCCCATTACATACTCCCACATCCCAAAAAGGAACCAAAAAGGGGTCGAGATCCCATGATATCTGCTTCGTCTTTCGCTCCTCCTTCGACAGGTTGTCGAAGTCCCAAAATAGGTAAACATGACCAAGAATCTCCCAAAACTTGGTCAAGGGCCAACAACAATATTTTCTGGTTCTATTGAAGAAATAAAGTAATACCTTGGGCTATAGAGTCGATTTATGAAAATGATAGAAACAAATGAATCAGTGACTAAACTTGAGAGGATAAAGGCTAAATGAGTAACAGTCTTTCAGTTTAAAATCATTGAGTGTGGCAAGAGAAAAACACATGATGAATTCAAAGTTTGCTTAGAGGAAACGCAGTTCGTCTAAATGGCGTGAATCTAGAGCACTGCGCAGTGAATTCTATATTCGAAATCACGTTCTGATTTAGATAGAAAATAAATATGTGAGTATAAAGAACACGGGAAATCACATGCGCAAATAAAGAGTACAATACATCAAACTTCTACCATTAGGATCTTTTCATGAAAGCTTCAGGACCTTTTCATTAAGTTTCAATCGGATCAAAATTATATTCAATAGTCACTGTCTACATTGTTTTTCCAACCAACCTGTCTTACATTGAAAAGAAGGAATATATAGACAAGGGTGTCGCTTGGGCTACCCTGTACTTTAACTACTATCCTTGGAAGTTAGGTTCTGACTACTCTCTTTTAGATGACTCTTCGTATGGCCTTTTACTGAAAATAGAAACTGGTTGTATTTGGTCACATCATAGTCACTCGTCTTTGCCATGGCGGTTCATTCATCAGCAAGATATCGTCATTAGAGGATGATGCGTCGATGCTTTCCTTTGACAGGTTGTCTGGATGATCAAGTACGTTGTCATAATTATGTTGCCTATTGTAACGGCCTTGATTTATGTCGCGTGATCGTTAGTTGGTGCGTGCATGTGGAAGGTGTATGCAGACCATTGTAGGTGCCTCCAAAATGATGAACCCAACTAGAGAAAAATGCCTTTCTTCAAACTGTCGCACGTTTAACGTAAATCTGTATTCTGCCATGGATGAGATTTCATTGTTTCACGTTGTATGTTTTCCACGCGGGTATCTGTCAGAGCCCCTACCTCCTAGTAGGAAACAGGATGTGGGGAAACAAAATCTATGCCACTTCTAAGAAGAAAAAAAATGGAGTCATTTAATAATGCTCCTGGTCTCGTCTACATTTTTTATACCCGAAGCATTCTCCCAAGAGACCAGTTACACCTTTTCAGGTTCATCACTTTCCTTTGCAAAATTGCATTCCCTTTCAGCTTCTTTTGCACATTGGCCAGGACCACGTGGACTTTATCCATGGTCATTTTACATTCCCTGAAGTGTTTCTCAATCCTTTCTTCTGACGTCCTTTGCATTTCACACAATTGTATGATCGTATCTTGTGCTTCCCTAAGATGTCTCTTGAGCCAAACCACATTTCTATCACGTCCTTGTGATGTTGATGCTTCAAGGGTCTTTTCTCCTAACTGTTGTCTCAACTCTTTGTTTTCCTGGTATACCTCAGCAATAGTGAGTTACGCTTGCTTCAGTTGTTGTGATGACTCAGAAACATCTGTGTTTGTGGTGTCTATTTTCCTCCTTCTGCCCCAGCTTTCTCGACTTTTACCTTCGACGGGTTCCAGCCGAATGGCGCGCATGAGTAACTCTTCGGTGGCCAAATTTGCACGTGGCTCGCTCGAGACTTAAGTTTCCCCGACTTCCTTGTTCTTCCTCGACCTGCCCCTTCTCTGGGGTATGGGTTTTGGGGGGGATAGGGCCTCCAACATCTTTCTTTCCTCCACATCCCTTCCTGCTTCAGCCTCTGCACGGTGTGAGGTTACCCTTCCCACAGGTAGAGGGAAATCTCCTTTTGGATCCATGAGAATGACCATTGTAAGAAAAAACGAATCCTGGTCATTTCCCAATCTCCTTAACCCCTCAACTACCAGCAATTTAATCAGTGAGACATGAGATATTTTCCTCTTTGGATGATTTTTTTCAGCCCGAGTGTTGTCTGCCATTTCTCGGAGGCTTTGGTGTAAGAAGAAGGGAATATTTAATAGTCTCCTTCCTGTGAAATGCATCAACAATCTAATGTGATGTGAATGTATTATGTCAAACCTTCCCTCATAGGTGAAATATTTCCTAATTACTCCCAGGAGTTTTCGAAAGGACTCCTACAAATATCTACTTGGAATGCCTGTTTTGACTCTCCCACCTAAATAGTCTCTTTTGATGAAGTCTTTGTAGTACCGCACATACAAAGGCATGCCTTTAAACCACCTTTCACCATGGCGAGGGATCTCTGTTGCGGCCGAAAGAGTTTCCTCTATCACCTGGAAAGTGATACCTACAATTACCGCATGGGACCAGTCGAGCCTTAGTGTGAACTGTTCCGCTAGCTTCATGTTGAATCATTGGATTTTCCTGCAAAAGGTCATGCATCTGACCTGCTCAAAATATGCCCTGACCGTCGAATCTTCGTTGACCAACGTCAATCTTTGAGGCTTAGGCCCAACATTCCTGCCACTTCACGCACCCTTCCTTATGTTCTGGGATTTCATCATGGTGCAACGTGTATTTGTTCTGTGTGCGGTGGATTTGGCATGGGCCAAAGGCGGTAATCTCAATTAACATGGGCTTGCGAGAAGAATTACAAGAAGTGCATAAACTTGGCTGGTGAATAGAATACATGCAGAGCGCTCGGAATTTATAATCGGGCAGGTGAGAGATGAAAACATGCCAGGGGACACTGAATCCATGGTGACTGGAGGTTTTGAAGCAAGCTTGAAGATTTTCACAATACATCCATGCGACAGGTACACTTCAAAGTGTGTGAAGTACAGATGATAAGAGCTACAGAGCATATGCAATACGAGCGCCATGATTTTTCATTCTTTTTGACCTCATAATGAGTTGATGATGGTCACTTCATTTGTCGATGTGACTTCCATTTAAAAAAAATCCTTGACCTTAGGCACGTAAGACCTTCTCTTCTGATAGGACCTGACTCTTTTGGGAAAATACCTTTACCCTTTACACCTATTTTGGTTCTAATATCCCTCCCTGACTCCAAGGGCCAACCGTCCACTTGTTAACTTCGACCCATTTGTTGTTCGGTACCTGACCTCACACGCTTTGGCACGTGGACTCTAACTCGAATAAGACCGTCTCTAACTGAAAAAATGACGGTGATAATAGCTAGCTCCAATGGGGATGCTATCCTCCCAATGAGGTGGAAAATAACAACAGACCAGGTGCCCGACCATTGGGCATTATTTGAATTCCAGACTCTGAAACAACGAGAAAAAGAAAAACACAACCTAGACCTTTTTTACATAGTTACGACCAAACTCAGCATAAACTTAGAGCCTTCACTTTGGACTTCAATTTTATGCTGAAACATTGACTCAAAATGCCTTCTTTGAAAACAAGAATAAAATGACTATTTACAATGACATGAAAATGAAATGGACCTTACTGCACCAGATAGTGTTTGAGGAACCTGTCATTTACAAGCCCCCAACTAGTGGGCTCTCCATTAAGTTCTTATAACATATATGCGTTGTTTCCGCGATACGCACAGATTCTGAAAGGGCCCATCCAAAGATGATCAATTTTTTTGTGATTTCCCTTATCTTTGTTCCTCGCGTCCCACTTTAGCACTAGATCCTCCACCTGAAATTCCTCTTGTTTAGAGTGCTTGTTGAAAGTTTTCTTCATCCTATCCTGGTGAAGTTGAGATCGGTTGTAGACCTACTGCCTCATCTATTGCGCATGAATCAACTGATTTATCCTTCTCTGTGTGTCATCTGGATCGGCTTCTTGCTCTTGTAGCAAATTCCTGACGGGTAATCCCAGCAAGGTAGGGAAAATCATGTCTGTGCCATATACAATTTGGATTGGTGATGTGGAGATGGAGTTTTGGGTAGTGACTCTATCCGCCCACAGCACATAAATAATTTTCTTATGACAGACCTTCTCATTGTCCTGCAGGAGTCTTTTAATGATCATGGTTAAGCTTTTGTTCGATGATTCTACCAACCCATTACCATGTGGGTAATACATTGTAGAATGTCCCAGGATTATATTGTAATCCTTCCAGAACTTCTCCATTTTCTTGGACTTAAATGCGGTTGCATTATCCATGATGATATTGATCAAGAAACCGAACCTAGGCAGGATGTTGGTCTCATGAAACTGAATGATAACCGCATCAGTATCCTACTTCATTGGGACTGCTTCTATCCATTTCATGAAGTAATCAGTGGTTGTAAGTATCCATCTATGTTGCGCTGAGGATGGCATATGTATCTCTCCTATGAAGTCCAGGCCCCATTGCATGAACAGTGCTTCGACTGAGATCACTTTCAGCAGTAGGGGTTGCATCTTTCTCCTTCCGTCGAAAATCTGACACTCGTGGCAACTGGAAAATTCTTTGTACATGTCTTCGAAGATGTTGGGCCAATAGTAAACCTCTCTTAGAATTTTATGTGTGGTGGTTTTCTAGTAGTGATGTCCCTGAAAGTTGCCTTTGTGGAATTCTCTAATGGCCTGTTCCGCGTCATCTTCTAGTAGGCAACTCAGCTATATCCCTCCTGTATCTTTCCAATACAATGAGTTATCCAAGATGCAGAACTTAGTCGCTTTAAACTTTAAGAATCTAGCCTTAGTCTTACTTAACCCCGAAGGAGCCTGTATATTCCTCAACACATAAATGATGTCCATATACTAAGGTGAATCGATGAACTTCTGAGACACCTGCACGGTGGTTTCCTTCTGAGTATTCTCTGACAAATCAGTAATGAAGTTGATTCCTAGGACGTCGTAGTTCGATTGCACCATCAATTTTTCAAGGCCCTGTCCCTTGATCAATTTTGTGGGCTTGATTTTGAGGTCGTATTCCAAGATAGTCGTTATCCACTTACCTCTTCTTCCCTCAGGGTCAGGATGAGTCAGGATATCCTTGACTGAGTTTCTGGGAAAATAAGCGATAATGTGGGAATTTAGTATGTAGGTTTTGAACTCCTTTAGGGATTTCACTAAGGCATATGCTTGTTTCTCCATAATTTCATACCTCAGTGGAGAATCTCTTAGCATCCTGCTGAAATAGGCTATAGGTTTCTCAAATTTCTGATCATCTTTTTGTAACAGTATGCCAACAATGGTATGCTCCAAGGTGAATAAGAACAAGATGAGGACCTTCTTGAAGTCCAGGTTGGCCAATACGGGAACTTTGGTGAGCGCTACCTTGATATCCTTAAATTATTTCCTGGATTCAGGGTTCCATTTGATCTCATTCCCCTTTCTGAGCATGTTGGTGATATGTTTTATAATTTCCACCAGGTTCGGGATGAATCTTCTCAAGAAATTTACCTTTCCCAAGAAGAACTGCACCTCCTTCTTGCTGCACGGAGTGCTAATTTTCAGGATTCCTTCTACCCTGCTGGGATCTATTTCTATACCTTCCTTCGAGATGATGTGCCCCAACAGTTTCCCTTCCTGCATCTCAAACTTTGATTTCTTTGGATTTAAAGATATGCCGAACTTTCTTCATTTTTGGAAGACCTTCTTCAAATGCCCAAGGTGTTGTTCATCGGAGTCTGAGTACACTATGATGTCATCTAGATAGATTGTCCTTTTCCTCGATGAATTCTATGTCCATCACCCACTAGAAGGTAGCTCCAGTGTTCATCAGGCCGAAAGGAATCTTGGCGTACATGAACGTCCCCCATGGTGTCGTGAAAGATATTTTTTCTCGGTCATCTGGGTGCACCAAGATCTAATTGTAACCTCAAAAACCATCCAGCATAGACATCTTTTGGGACCTAACTACCTTCTGCAAAATGTAGTCCATATTAGGGAGTGGGTAGTTGTCCTTGAGTGAGACTTTATTCAAGTTCTGAAAATCCACGCACAACCTTATTTTGTCGCTATTTTTCCTCATAGGCACCAGGTTAGCCACCCATTTCAAAAATCTTAAATAAACGATAATTTTGGCTTCAAAAAGTTTCTTTACCTCCTTTTCAATTAGTGGAAAAAGCAAGGGATTTATCCATCTTAGCTTTTTATTGAAAGGATTTTGGTCTTCTTTGAGAGGAATGACGTGTTGGATCATTTTAGTGTCATAGACATTCAAATCATCATAGCTCCAGGTGAAAACATCGAGAAACTATTTCATGAGTTTCATATAGTCTTGTTTGACCTATGGACTGAGTGTATTTGATAGTTTTATTATCTTTGGATTCTCCTGGGTCCCGATGTTGCAATCCTCGACATCCCCATCATTTGCAGTGATCTTGGGATTTCTAGCCACATTATTTTCATCAAACTTCTTTTCCAACAGAACTAATCCCTTTGGGATGATATTGTTCTTTAGTTGTATTATGTCCCTCCTAGCTATCTGGTTCTGGAAAGGGTCGTCACTACTATGTGCATCTGCGCTTTCGTCTTCATCATAGTATCATTTGTCATCAATGTTTATATTAGCGAACTCGTCATTCATTTGGAGAAATTTATCCACCTATTTTTCATCCTCAAACACCTGCCAATAATTGATATTATTGGGCACTATCGGCCTATGTTTGAGTCCGATATCATACTTTTTGTTTGGAAAAATGGGAATTTTAAAAACTGAGGTCGAGGTGGCCAAGGAATCCACAATTTTATTATGCCCCCTCAGGATCGTCAATAAATTATACTCTGAGAATTCTTCGAGGAGGTCCAGCACTAGGTTTTTGTATGCTCTAAGCCTAGGGTTCCTGGATTGGTATATGCATTTCACTTGGTTTATAACAATATTGGAGTCTCCATGCACCACTATCCTCTTTGCGCCTAAATCTTTCAAAACTCTCTGGCCCAAAATCAGTGCCTCATACTCAGCCATGTTATTTGTACAGTCGAAGGTGAGTTTGTATGAGCAGAGTTTTGTGCCTACCTCAGGAGGACATGTCCATACATCATCCCCTACTCCTTTCTTGTTGATGGATCCATCGAAACTCATGTTCCATATCTCGTTCTTCACTCAGTTCCTTAGTTCTGTGCACTCTGTTGTTCGTCACACAGCTTTATCATTAATAGTCATGGTAGTTGTCAGTTCTTCCTTTTCAAAACTCAGGTTATTGTAAAATATGGAAGAGTCGATCTCAGTGTCGACAGTGTAGATGGGGTGGTTATTTGGCTACGTCTTACTTCTCACCATGTAATTCAGCATTACTTCTCTATATAACCGCCTCTCTTGGGCAAAGATAGGGATGGTGGCGTACAACATGTCCATATGCAAAGTTCCCTTCAATTTCACGGCCCATGACCTGGATAATAGCATGCCAAATTTGGGGGGTATATCGGCCATGGCCATGTCCATAACTAGATTCTTAGAAGGGATTTGGGCCAACGACACAACCAAATCTTTAATCAGACCTAAGAATTTTACTTTCCTTGAATCGAAAGAAAAAATATCTTTATAGTGTTTGGTGATGTCCAAACCCAACTCGTCCATGATCACTTTAGGCATAAGATTGTGTGATGCACCCAAATCCAGCATGGCGTTATACAAGGTCATGTCATGGACCTTGATACTGACATACAATGGGGGAATGTCTTAATTTTTTCCTGCCTCCTCCATGTGCGAACCGAACAAAATGGCAGGGTGATCATCCTGGACGTTCAAAGTGTCGGGAGTCCCCCCCCCATCTTTAGCATTTTAATAATCTGATCTTGATATTCTCCTTTCTTGATGAGTTCATTGAAAGGGATGGAGATTTTAATATTGGCCATTTCATTATTAAATTTAAAAGGGGGAGATACCTTTTCTACCTCCTTAGTGCATGTCTCCTGTCTTGTTTCTAGCGCTTTCCTTGGAACCTCCTCCTTTGATTTTGCCCTTTCTGTCGCATCCTTGGTCGGGTTGTCCTGCCTCAGTTGTAGTATACCTAGGGAGGTAACATGGGGTACCTAGGGAGGTACCCAATGGGAATGTAGTTATGTGTTATTAGTGGAAATCATTTAATATATGAGAATGTGGTCATTCAATGTAAGGTGGACTAGGTCCACTATATTAATAAAGGCCCACTATGGTAGTTAAATGTAATAAATGTGAGAAGGCTCTCTAGAAGGTTCCTAGGAGATAGGAAGAGATATATAAAGAATTGTAAGAAATGTAATGAAGCAGAGTGAAGAATATTTTCATTGTAGAAAGCAAGTGTTGCTTGAGGATTGCATTCCTTCCATAAGGAATAATATATGGTGTTACCCTACCTCAAGGGATTTCTCTATTTCTTATGTTCATGTTATGGTGAATGGTTTATGGTTTATTCTTGGTCTTATTGAATTATATTTGTAGATATGGTATAGGTACTTAACAATTGGTATTAGAGCACCTTCCTGTTGGTTATGGAGCCTGATTATCTTCCTGATTCAGAGGTCCTTGCTTTCAACCGTGTTTATACCCCATGAAGTATTTACACCCCATAAGTATGTACACTCTTCCATGCGGGGGAGTTCAGAGGGGGGGTACCCCCTCTGTGGGGTCCAGGGGGGCTATTCCCCCGGCTGGGGGGTCTGGGGGCAAGCAGGCCCCCAGCGGGTGTTCGGGGACGAAACCCCCGAAGCAAAAAATTTCCTTGTAAAAGTATATTGTAATTTCATTGTAAATATGGACCGTTTGTTATAAGGTCGCAGATCTAATGGTAGAGATTATGTTAGGGTTTTTTTCCCTAGAAGGAAACCCTCTTTTATGAGGGAAATGTATTGCGGCTATGGTTGATAGTGAATATTGTATTCTGAGAGAGGAGACTGTGAGAGAAAGAAGAGGAAGTTACAGTGGGTTTTGTTGTAGGTTGTATCCATTCATTTCTTGGATAATAATAAAGGAAGGACCTGACAATTTCTCTGGTGGACGTAGCCCACACTGGGTGAACCACGTAAATATGTGTCTCTCTTGTACTGTGTGTCTTCTGTGTTTTGTTTCTGCATTTGTTTTATTTTATTTCTCTGCGGTCCTGTTTTTCTAACAACTGGTATCATAGTGTAAGGTAACTCGCAATAAAAGAGGGTTCCTAGTTTGAGTGGGATCAATGTCGGAAGATGGAAAGTTTAGGGTCGGGAAATTTAACGGCCAAAACTACCAGTTATGGAAGATGCAGATGGAAGACTATTTATATCAGAAGGATCTATTCCTACCATTGAG